>CM065678.1:498889-516457 GCA_033220385.1 Triplophysa yarkandensis
ATTTTTAACACACACTGTATACTTTGCAATGTTTAAGGTCTAATTGATGAAAATGAGAATGCTGAAACTGCTGCTTTGAGAGAACTAAAGGAAGAAACTGGTTACAAAGGAGAAGTAGTTGGCAATACCCCAGGTGCAACTTATATCTTTATAAACTTTCAAGAACTTTATATATATATATATAGATTTACCTATGTTATTATATAATCTCCTGTTACCATTCCTGTCGTTTAGTCACATGTTTAGACCCAGGCCTGTCTAACTGCACCACACAGATTGTAATAGTGCACATTAATGGAGATGATAGCGAAAATATAAACCCAACTCAGCAGCTGGGTAAGTGTAGTGGAATATTAACGTCTTGAAGTCGATTAATTCATATTTCCATACTAAACCATACTTAAACTGTTGTTAACTTCTCTGTTTTGTTTCCACGTCTAGGTGATGGAGGTAGGTGTTCGTTCGCCTTAAAAAATCCCAAATATATCCAAGCGAGTTTTATTTTATTTTAAAAGCCTTTTTTTGCAGAATTCGTGGAGGTTATTCTTTTACCTCTGGATGAATTTCAGCAAAAAATTGATGGTAGGTAGTTTCGCATTAAGTTCATCGCTTTATTTTAATCGTGTCCTCACTAACACATTGCGCATGTCTACTAACGGTCTGGAAAACATCATCGGCTGAACGTATAAGATAAACAATTTACAGCTATTTTAAATCAATAATTCTAGAGGTCTATAAGACATCCGACAGCAGACGTCTGAAACGCAGATATTTGCATTACATTTACATTTACATTTAGGCATTTAGCAGACGCTTTTATCCAAAGCGACTTACAATAGTCGAGGAGACAATGAAGCGGTAAATAGCCGATACAACAATAGGTGAACAAGTGCTACAACAATGCTACCAAGTTACACAGAGAGAGAAGTTACAAAAGTTTTATTTTGTTTTTGATAGAGTGAGTAGTTAGAAAAGAAGTGAGTTAGTGAGTTAGGTGTAGCCGTAAAAGATGAGTTTTTAGGAGTTTTTTAAAGATAGAGACCGAGTCTGACAAGCGTGAAGCCAGATTCAGATCGTTCCACCATCGAGGAACTGAAGCAGAGAACGTTCGAGAGAGAGATTTCTTACCCTTTTGAGCTGGTACCACAAGTCTCAGCTCATTTGCGGAGCGCAGAGATCTTGAGGGCCTATATCTTTGCATTAGTGAGTTAAGGTAAGTGGGTGCTGAACCGGTGGTGGTCTTGTAGGCAATGAGAAGACATTTAAATTCAATGCGGGCTGCTACAGGAAGCCGATGTAGTTTAATGAAGAGAGGTGTTACATGGGTCCTTTTTGCTTCCTTGAACGCCACTCTTGCCGCTGCATTCAGACATCAAATACATACAATAAGTATGCATGCAATCAGAAAAGGTTTCAGGAATGTTTGTGTCGATTGAATGTTTATAAATACGTATAAATACGTTTTTTCTTTTTTTTTAAGAATTGCTGCGAAAAGAGAAAATAGTCGTGGACACCAAGGTGTATATCTATGCCATGGGGATGTCTCAAGCATTCTTCAAGCCCAGAGAACTGCCTGTCCTGAAACAGTGATACTGAAAGCACATGTACACAACAACAACAACAACAACAACAACACGTGTTGTGTTCGATATTACATCCTGTTGTGATCCAAAGGTGTCAATCAGAAAATGACCCTGGATCTGATCCCTGACCATTCCTAACCAACTTAGAGTATATAATTAAAGTTGTTTTTTATCGTCCGTGTGTTGTCATAGCTAGTCACGATTCATTGTTAACCAAACTTGAACTAATCAATTAATTTAAAGTATAACGAGCGCATTAAGATGCATTGGTGTGGGCAATTTTATCTAATAAATTTCATTCGATTTGTATTTTTTGTGTCGTGTTTGTGCATTTTAACAAAAGGCCTTAACATATAATATTAATATTAATAACAAATAATGTTCATGAGAGTATGACGTCATGCAAGCATCAACATGACCACGTGACTGCTAGTAAACTTTTTCTTCATTGTGTTGGGAAAATTGAGTTCGACTTGATTAAACACATTTTTGTGACGTCATATTTGCGTTTTTACTCTTTTTGATGACGTGTACGCAATTTAGTTTCATGTTTTGAACAGGCAGAGAAGGGTCCCTCGACGATGACGTAGTTCCGGGGTCCTGAATATGACAAGAGTTTTCGCGCCAATATCAAAACAACAGCAGAGAGTCAACACAGAGACATTTAAAACTTTATATTTATATATAAAACACAGAGAAGAGATTAACATCGAAATGTCAGGTATGAAGATAAACACTTTTATATATATTTACCTTTCTGGTGAATAAATAATGCTTATATGTCATCTAAAGTGAGTTATTCTGATATATCTTCTCTTGTTGTTACTCAGTTTGTTACATTATTTTTATTTTATATGTATAACATATTTCCCTGTTTTATTTCATAAGTTTGATTATTGTTATTGTGTAATAATTTAATTAATAATTATCACATTTATGTTTGATTATTATATAGTCACACATAAATGTGTCAAGAGATATTAATTATATATAAAAATAAATAAATCTACTTTATAAGTTATTACTTTACATTTGAATTATCTGATTTATTATTTGTGTAATGTACAATATATTAATTCAAATGTTAATGTTGTCTTTAATTTAATAATGAGTAATATACATAGATATTAATATTTCATAATAAATATATTTATGAAGCTTTTATTGTTTAACATGACCTGATAATGATCAACATATTTTACAAAAATATCTAATCAATTATTGGTTTTATGACACTTTAAAATTCATATTTCATTCCACATTTAGGAAACATAATAATAAATCAATCATTTATTAAATAAAATAAGGAAAATGTTTTTTTTTAATGTTAAATATGTTTTATTTGATCATTCTTAGTGTTGTGACCTTTTTAAGGAATTTGAATAAATGTGTTCTTTTCTTAAGATCTTTCCCTGAGATGCTTTTTAAGAAGTCCCCGTCAACAATGCACATTATCTGCTGTTCTTTCTTTAATATTCAGTCAAAATCATCTGTTTCGAAAACATTTTTATTAAATAAAATTATTATAAAAAGTAACATTTACAGTTTTGTCTATTAAACTCATTTCAGACATACGGCCTTCAGTTCAAAAGTTATTGAACTGATAGGAAACACTTCACTGAAGTGTCTCAACTTTGTCTTCTAGTCTACTGATGTTTCTCCTCGTTCATTAAAGAAATCATTAATCAAAATCATCTTATGTGTCTCTTGTTTTGTGACATTAGAGGAGGAAAATTTGGATCTCTTGCTGTCTCTGTTTGCGGAGAGCGAGGGTAAGAGTCCGCAGGCTGCGTCTGCTGAAGGGGGCGAAGATAATCTAGATGACCTCTTTGATGGGGATGATGACAAGGATGAAGGTCAATATGTGGAGCCGGAGGAGGAGGAAGAAGACGAAGTGGTGGCCGAGGAGTCAAATTCACCTGGAGGAAACAGTGAACTTAATAAATCTAAAGAAGATCTTGAAGGTAAGACATTTGGTTTTTTAGACACAATTTTTTCCGTCCTGTTAAACTGATCGGTGGAACTGATATTTGCTCCTGTACAACGGTTAATGAAGCACCTGCACTGTTTGTCTTTCAGCTGAACTGAAGAAGATGCAGCAGAAGATGCAGAAACTACAGCAGCAGCTGGAGGCTTCACAGAAATCCACACCACCTGAAAGCAAACCCTCGCTCCAGAGGCAGACAAACACCAAAACAATTACATCACCCCAAGGTCTTTCTAAACCCAACCCACAAACCCCCTCTCCACCATTGGCGGGTACGGCAACAAAACTGAAAAATAAACAAAGGACGGCCCACCAATCAAAAATAGGTATTTGTAACAGAAGAGAGATTGTGACGTTAATTGTATCCTATACAAAAATGTATGATACTCTTTTTGCAGCCTTTCCAGAAATAAAGAGTCCTGTTGGAAAGACCATGAGCAACTCTCAGCCAATGAAAGAAAGCACAAAAGCAAACAACCTTTTAAAATCTCCGCTCCCTAATAAAACTTCTCCTGCCGGATGTCAGGCCACACCCCGTCCATCTGTCAGTCAAGAAGTTACCTTGGAGAAGTACTCAGGGCTTAGACTAAGGTTAGTATTCTGTGACAACACAATTCTTTAAAAATACTTTATCTCTTCATTAACACAAGAAATAATTTTTTCTGTAGGAAACCACGTCTTTCTTCCATAGACATCGAGCACAAAATGTCCAGCCGCAGGATGATCAAACTCTCCCAGTTGTCCGAACGACTTGCTAGGGACAATTTGGAGGACAGTGACTGGGTCACCTTTGCAGTTGTGATAAATAAGATCACCCCACAGAGCAAAAACAACGTAGGAAGACATTTTGTTCTCATAACTTATCATAATCTGCTAGGCTCCAGTTTCATGATATATCTTTTATTATATATTTTTTCAGGGAAAGACATTCAGCATCTGGAAGCTAAATGACCTTCATAACTTGGAGGTGAACGTGTCTCTCTTTCTGTTTGGGACCGTTCACACGGATCTATGGAAGACTGACGCTGGAACAGTAATTGGTATCCTCAATCCCAATCCAATGAAGAACAAAGATGGTTCAAATGAGGTATTCCTTTACTTCTAAAACGTGATGCTCACATTTTTAAAACTGTTTATATCAACACGCAGGATATAAGTAGATGCTCATTATTAAGTAACCTTGGTAGATAAATGTTGTTTTGGTTTCTTTCTTTCCCACATTAGCTCTGCTTGACAATAGATCACCCACAGAAAGTTCTTATAATCGGGGAAGCCATGGACTTTGGCACATGCCGGGCTAAAAAGAAGAACGGAGATTCGTGTACTCAGCTTGTAAACTTAGTAAGTGTCCAAAACACACTTCAATTATTGTTTAAGTAACAATTCATCATTTCTAACTTTCATTTCCTCCACCAGTATGAATGCCAGTACTGTCAGTATCATGTCAAAGCCCAGTACAAGAAAATGAGCTCGAAAAGGGCGGAGCTCCAGTCGAGCTTTACAGGCCCCGCCCCTGGTAAAGGAAAGGGGCGGGGCAGTTTAAAGGAGCGTTTGTGCCAGTCTGACTTTCACTACGGAGGCATGTCTTCGCTCGCCTGTGCACCCTCAATGTAAGTCCATGTTTATGAGGACCATCGCCTCCCCTTAAGATCCACAGAAATCATCAACTGCATGAATCTCTTTTGACAGGTCTGCCCCGCAGCCAAAGAAACAACCCACTATTCAGTCTGTTTTGGCATCTATCCCAGCCAAAAATCTTGGTAATTTTTCTTTATTTCCCTATGCTTACATTTAAGATTTTTTTTGCAATTGTTTGTTGTTTAATGATCTGAATTTTGCTTTGTGTAGCTCTAAATTCAGGAGAGGTTTCAGGCTGTTCGGATGACTTCAAGGGCCTGATGTCCATGCCCACACCAGGAGCACTTAATATCAAGAGACACTTGGGACACGTCAAGAGTACAGGTAATATAATTTGTACAAATGTTCTGTGATGCTGCTGTTGCAATTTTGTTGTCATGATCCCGTAGGAAACCGTGGGTTTAATGCAAATTACAAAACAATAAAATGTGATTTTTGGGTCTTAAGCCAGGACGGGATCTCAAGTTCAATCCATTTCTGCATCGGACCTCCTGAAACAGCAGAAAGAACAACATCAGCAGAGACTACAGGCGCGCAAGAAAAGAGCTGAAGACATTCAGAAGAGGTGAGAAGTGTTTTGTGTTTTCCATTTTTCTGTGTCTTATTATGAATGAGCAAATCTGTGTTTCATTATATGTATTAGGGGTGTGCAGGATATATTATGCGTGATAATGTTATAAATATTGCTTTAACAATGTGTGAAATATATCTAGTATTTCACTAACGTTTAAGAACTTTGTCATTTTGTATTTTTTTCTTACGTAAGCTGTATTTAGTAATCTTTGTTTTGTTATTTAAAATAATAAATCTATTGACCTCCCTTCAATTAATTGTTCACATTACTACTATTATTATTATTATTATTATTATTTTGTGCAGTCAATATTTTGTTAGCAAGCTAGTAGTAATATAAAACTTACAAACACATTTTCCAAGGAGGAAATTAAATTTTGTTTTGGTTATAGGCAAAATCCTAGAACACATCAAGATATTCATTTGCAATTATCGCACACTCCGAATAATTTGCAAACTCTTCTTCAGTCGTCATTTTGATTTATGATATTGCAAATATTTAACAAGAAAAGTTTAAAGTTCATTCATGTAAGGATGACAGAGATTATTTCCTTTTCCTAAAAATATATATTTTTGTCATTTCAGATGATTGTTTTGGTCTTGGTTGTTATTTGGTCACACAGTGAGTTTAAAGGGGTGTCGCAACCAAATAAAAGGACCTCAGTGTACAATTTCTTTTACATGTTTATAACTCTGGCCATTTTGTGATCATTCCAAATAAATGTAGATGTGCCAAGAATGTGTGCAGTATAAACGTCTCTGGAATGTTTTGTGTTCCGTGTGTATTCACGTCACATTACAGAAAATACCCTAAAAAAGTTGTTGTAGCTGGGCAGTATGATCTCTTTAATACTTGCAGGTTGGCAAATTGTTGGCAGTTGTCTGAATAAAATTCCAAATATTGCTTGATAGACACATTTTATTTGTGTGCTCTCTTTATTCAGAGTTCTCCAGAACAGTAAAGGTCCTGCTGTGAGCAGGGGTCCTCTAACGTCCCCTAAAAACCCCTCTGACCCCGTGTCCCGACCCACGCTGGGGCGTGGCTTCTCAGAAGGAGATGATATACTTCTCGATATGTCCCCTCCTTCTTCCAAAAACCTGTCGGCTGCAAAGGTATTTCTTATTCATCATTTGAATGTTTATGAGAGTGTTTTGTATAATAGATTTACGTTTCTTTTTTTATTGTGTTTCTTTAGATGGCAGCAGTGAGGAAGCTTCAAGCTAAAGGCTCCGCCATTGTTAAAGATGACCCAAACGCTGTTAAGAGGAAACGTGCCAACAGTGACGACATCACAGAGAGAGTTGCCCGAAATCTATCTTCATCAAAAGGTGCTGACACAACCAGATGTTGTTTATTTGCTTGTTGATATCAATGGCATTTATTTAATTAAATATCTCACTGCAGATGAAAATTCACCTGGTGGTGAAGAGGAGGATAAGGAGGAGCCAGCTCAGAAAAAGAGGCGAGAACAGATGGAGTACATCCAATCGGAGGAGTTCCAGCGCATCCTCAATGCGAAGTCCTCAAACTCGTGGCTGATGGGAGAGGTGTGTGTTATGATAAATGATCACATTTTGCATGTTATGATGTCATCTTTTTGTGGGTGTAGCTTTGCGAAATGAATGCAGATTTGTTTGCACTTTTAATTCGTGTTATGTATTTGAAGATTGAGGAGATGGCAATGCAAGAATATTTCGAGCCTCTCGTGCAGAAAGAGAAGATGGAAGAGAAGATGAAGGGTATCAAGGAGATGAAATGCAGAGCGGTCACTTGCAAATCCGTAAGTCAAGTCTCAAAGAAAGCTGTAAATGATGTGCTTTTTCTTCAAGATGTGTGAGGTGCGAGGGCCAACAGATAGAAAAATGACATAATAAATGCTGTGGTGAAACGAATGCCCGAAGTAAATGTTTGTCCTGCGCCATTAGTGACGAATTGATGTTTAGTCACAGCAGCAGTGTATAAAACCTTAAAACGTAATTCATGAACAATAAACCTTTTAACAGAAAACAAGCCAAAGAAACTTTAGTTTGAGATACTGAAGTGGCCTTTTGCACTTGTTAATGGTAAATTGTTTGTTCATGACCTCCTTTAACCCCACAGTGTAAATACACCCACTTTAAACCAGCGGACCGTTGCGTACAGGAGAAACACGATTATCACTGGCACGACGCAGTAAAACGTTTCTTTAAATGCCCATGCGGGCAAAGAAAGATTAGCCTGGGCCGAATGCCCCACGGAGCCTGCAGGTGAGAAAACATGAGTTACTTTGGTTTCATTTTCGGGCATGCTAAATTTTTATTGGTCAGACACAAATAATGTACATTCTGCAACAAAGTATTTTAAAGTGTCCAGTAAAGTATCATAAATGCTATAGAAAAGCATTTTGGTGGGCTTAAATGTTTATTGAGGGTATAAAAGTTATCTATACATTCATATACATCCGTTATAGTAATTTATGTTTTGACTATTTCAGCCACTGCGGTCTCTTTAAGTGGGAGAGAGACAGCATGTTTAAGGTACGGTTTCTGTTTATTTGATTAACGTTATTGACGTTGTACACGGTTTGAATTTCTTGGCGATCATAATACATTGGTGTGTTGGCTTTGGCCTTTAAGTTTGGACCAATTTCATGTTTCTACAGGAGAAAAAGGGACCCAAAATAGGAGGCGAGCTGCTGCTGACACGTGGAGAAGAGCAATCCAAATTCCTCAACAGTCTGAAGTAGATTATCCCTCATCGAAATAGTTTGGCCACGGTCATGAGAGGACGCATATTCTGATGTACTCAGTGGTTGAGAGTAATACAAGGACTGTAGTCTTGGGAATTTTTCTGTGTTGGATTGAATCTGGACCATGAGTTTCTTAATGCTAAATATTTACTTTTTACCGAAATAATGTGTTTGTGTAGGCTGTTTTTACAAGCCTTTTTATATTTAAATTATGTATTTTATGTTATGTGATTTTATGTAATCCGTGCCAATATCAAACACTGAATTAAACACTGTTGAATTTAATATTCGCAGCTTTTTTTTATGCTTTACCATAACAAATTATTTAACTACAGGCTTTCTGGGGGTGGTTTGTCTCACAGTATGAAGTTGTATCTTAAAGCTTTATTGTCTTCTTGTGCTTGTCTTTAAACAGAAGGTGTGGCATGAAAGACAATAAATCTTTCCACTGCACTTATAACCTATTTTCCATTTTTATAAGGTTGGAATGTAAATTCTGTTGCCAGCAAATACTGCTGTGGGACATCCAGTCTGCGGGAGAAGGAATGTGGTAAATGAGAAGCGTTTTATTCACTCTCACATACAGAACAGATAACAGCTGAATATAAAATCGGAGAAAGAAACAAGCAATATTGAAATAAAGTTCAAAGTTTTGACAGGACAGTATAAAATCCCATAAGTGAAGACTGTAATATAAATGATTAAAAATAACTTTAAATGCTTTTGTTCTTATATGTGTGAATAATTACACAATGTCATTAGCTTGTTTAAATTTTGTCGACCACATGTTGGTGTTCTCATGCGTAGTAGCGATGGTGAGGGTATCGTGGGTAATTTCCATCATACTGATACTCTCTCCACTGTTCAGTCTTCTCTCGGGTTCTCTCGTGTTGCTCTGTTAACACAAAATACAACGAGAAATTAACCATTAAAGAAATCGTACCTTAAGAAAAAGAATTCACCCTTCTGACGTGCGAACCTTGTATATGACTGGAACACAAAAGAAGACATTTTGAGAAATGTCTGTGGTTTTGTGACCAACAATGAAAACCAATAGCACGGTTTCCATTCAAAGTTGCCTATTAAAACCATGTGCAAACTGTCATTTTCTATTAATCATTCGCAAGTAAAGCAGTGAGCTTCATTCAGTGAGCTGATCACTTTTAGATAAACGCTTCCAGATCTCTTTCATTTTAAAATATTGCGAATCATGGTGATCACATGCACTATGCCGATGCTCATAATAGTAGTGGATGGAAACCTGCCCACATTCTTCTAAATATCTTTATTTTTGTGTTCCACAGAAGGAAGAAAGTCAAACAGATTTGGAATAGAGAATTGTTCATGAAATCATAATTTTGTCAGGTGTGGCCACAAATGTCATTTTAATGGCCTTTGATCACTAAAAGATATCTCATGGAGATATCACGTCAGATTATAATTCCTCAGGCACATTGTTCAAAACAGATTAAACGTGTATTGAGTCTCTCATAAATCAGATGAGATTATTTTCAGACCAAGGTAATCTCACCGTTGCGGTCCTCCTCTAAATAGTTCTCATACTCGTTGGTTTGCTCCTCTAAGTATTCTCTCCTCCTCTCATTTGTAGACATCTTCACTCTCTGCTCCGCTGTAGAAAACAGAAATACAATTCATGATGCCGCGTTTCCTTCAAATGTATACGTGCAGTTGTGGATAAAGTAGATCAGCGGTTATAGATTTTGCAGATGCATCCGTTCAAAGTGTTAGTGTAAGTCAATTTGGATAAAAAAGCCTGGCAAATACATCAATGTAAATATTATGCCCTTGATATCCAGTAGCAGGCCAACACACACACACACACACTTGCTTTAACACATATTTCAGAACATTTATGTGTAAACGGACTGTGAGCTCCCAGTTCCACGTTTTCATCTCTCTCTCCCGTTCTCTCTCTCTAAATTGAGAGAGGTAGGCTTAGATCTGTGTCTGCACATTCCATTCTGCTTCTCCTCTTCCAACCTGCAGTGCGCTCGCTTACCGTCATACACATATCGCTGACAGCAAAAACCCACTTCAGTAAAACTTTTCCATGCCTTTACTGCAGCCATGCTGTGCTGGCAGGCTATGGGACAATCCAATTTCGGACAGTGCCCCATGTGTGTGTGTGGGAGAGAAGCTTCACATTGTCATGTTGGCCTAAAGGCCTTGAAAAATAGTGTTCATTCATCTCCATGGTATATATCAAATCTGGAACTCATTAAATCAATTCCAAACCTAAGATATTAATATAACTGGGCTCACCGTAGTATTCCTCATAAGGTCTCGGGGATCTGCGACCGCGCCGCTTGAAGAAGTTTGAAGCGTCAGACGCGGGCATGAAAACTCGTTTCGATGATCCTGTGAAAGTAATGGGGTTACCAGAGAGAGAGAGAGAGAGAGGGATGTGAAGAATGTGTGCATGTGGGCTGGTGAACTAGGTTTCCTTTAGGGACAGATGTGAGTGCTCATTTATAAAGATTTATAAAGGAATGCATTTTATCTGTTAAAATGGCCCAAGTATGTGAATTTTCATGAAATTTACCCTTAGCTTCACTGTTTTTTCCATCTCTCACGGCTGCACTTTCAACCCCTGCCAGGACTAGAGAGAGAGAGAAAGTGAGTGAATTAAGATCCATACATGTTTTTAGGTGAAACAATTTACACTCGATAAAATGAGTACATTTAAAAGCCGTGCAATTATGTAAACACACTGTTTACTTTATGTATATGTAAGTAAAAATTAGTAAATCTCATTAACACAAATATTTCTTTTATAATTCACCCAAAATATTAGATTATATTAGAAATGTACATATGTTTTTAAATACTGTTTTTTCATTACATTAACTTAAAAAAATATTTGCAAATTTTTGAGGAAATTATTGTTGGACTTATCAATTACTTTATTTCCACTGAATAAAATATTTATAATTTTTTTAAAGATTTCTTTTGTTAATATAACTAATGTATTTTTGTGACATTTACTAAGCCACATTAAATACAGTCCATCTTTTTCATTTTTTTTGTAATCTAGCAGAATCTGATTTACTGAAAAATGTATACCAGAATTCACCAGATATATTGGTGTATATTACAAATATGTATTTGTTAAAAAAATGTATTCCATAAACCTAAAAATATTTGTTTATGGTAGAGAACTTAATCTGATTTTTACTCAGTTAGTTTAATATTTTTCACTATTGTATGTTTAAAAAATATTAAATTAAGAAAATATAAGAGAAATTATATTTTAAAAATAGGTCTTGTGGTACTACCATCTGATATACCCATTACCTTTCCGGAAGGTTAAATATGATTATACCATATATATATATATATATATATATATATATATATATATATATATATATATATATATATATATATATATATATATATATATATATATATATATATATATATATATATATATGGTATAATATATATATATTAAAGTGCATCATTTTCCCCTGGTACAAAGTAAAGTGATACTCACCAATCAGAATGAATATGATGGGCAGCAGTGCCAACAGAACTGTACGTGTCCAGACCATCTTTAAGATGTGTGATAGGGAAAGTCTTAAGCATGCATCAGAACCACAGCAGGGAAAATCTTGAGACCACAGAGTGTGAGCGAGCGAGAGAGACGGAGAGAGTTAAAGCAAAGGAGGGAAAAGCTGGAATTTTATTCGCCACAGGGCGAGAGAGGGAGAGAACCCCACACCCACTGATACACCCTATGGTGAAACCCCCTTGGTCACAACTTTTTGTTTCTATCCAAAACCTGTAGAATTGTTCAGCATCAGGTTTCCCTTCATATTGAATAAATGACCCACAGATCAAGCGTGTGCGACAGATTTCACAAACAGCTACTCGTCAGTATTAAGCCGATTAACTGCTTCACTTCCCAGGAAAATAGAAACATTTTCACCTGTCATCATAAATGCATCTCTCCCACATTCTTGTCTTTATTTACTAAAATCAAAGATTATGAATTTCAATATTCTTTGCATGAATACAAGTATGTCACAGATAAAGTTTTCTGTGTCTATGATGTTTGAGCCAGAATTAGATTAAAATGCTTAAGCATAATTCCTAGAAAGGTGCACAAGACGTGTCGAAATGAAGAAGAGTGGCATAAAGAGAATAAACTGGCAACAGAGAAACTATCACACAGAGTAAGTGAGGAAATGGAAAACAGGCCGACTGTGTTGTATGGAAGAGAAAGGGCTGTTAAGAATTAATGCCGTGGCTTCTGTCTCTATCCACACTTTTAAAGATATATCAAAGGGCAAAGAAAAATGTGTTGTATTAATTATTTGCTCTCTCTAGTTTGGTTAGTCTATGGGATGTATATGAGAAATTCTTCCCGGCTGTGTAAATGGATTCTTTAATGTCTGGATCATGGCCAGCTCTCTGTGGTTTTCTGCAGTGTACAGATGCTCCAGAAAACTCGTGCCTTTTTCAATTGAATTCATCTTTATTCTGTATGCACATGTATATATTACAGAATGAAACCACGGCGTGTGAGGTATCATACTTGTCAAGGGTTTTCCATAACGCTTCTGCATTCTGGAGAATCACTTATACCCACTGCTGGAGAAGAAACCTATATGGTGCAAATATATGTCCCTCTCTTAAAGGAACAGGTCACATGCAAACAAAAAGTAGCATTTTTTTTCATAAGACATAAGTTTGTTTGTTTGTTCTCATTTGAAGTTGATCATTTGCATTCTTTATAATTTGATACAAAAAATCAATCCTGCACACCAGGGAGTGATGTTCTCCAATGCGGATAGTGCAAAACCCACTTGAACTTGAACTCTTTAGGTTTGACATTGATTTAAGAATTGTGATGTTGGAGTTCATACTAATATTACTTTAGATGGCTGAAATGGGCGCTTATTTGCCGTGTTTGACATTTTCTTGTTTCATTGAAATGAAGGCCACATTTTGGGCACGTATGGTACTTATATATGTGTGTGTAAACACGAATTGGTGCCAGGTCTTAAAAACCCCACTTATTCTGTTTTGTATAAGCGGCATCAACGCTTTGGACTGCACCTCACTGGTAAATATATAAATAGGTTGTTGAATATATGAATTTAGCTTACTTCAGCTTAATCAAAGCTGTGGGAATAAAAAAGTTATTCCTGATATTAATAAAAACACACACACACAAACATTTGATTAAATCAATTTATTTTAGCATTTGAAATATATATTTTATGCATTATTATTTTAACGTGAGGTTTTCAAGGCAACATTGATATTAGACAAAGATATAATCCTAATGTTTCATGAGATGTTTAAACTTGATCTAATATCTGTCATCCTTTTCTATTTCAAAACTGGATAAGAAAACATTCACGTCTCATTACTTTGCATTCCATCAGCAAGAACCTGTTCTACATTAAGTGAATTATTACATTCCAACAATATGCAAGACATTCAAGCAGATTAAACAAACATTACTTTACCACATTATACCTTCCATCTTGTTGACCCGACTTCTGATCAAAGCCCTAAAACAACAGCAACAGCGTGCCAAATCACTTGCAGGAAACTGTTTCACAAACAACCCAAACACATTGAATTCCTAATGCTCAAACACTGCTCAAAGAAATTAAATGCCAATTTTAGAACGCCTTGCATTCATTATTCGTATTGCTATGAATTAGGACTAAGCCTTCTAGGCACATCCGGCACAGATTCACAATCTGTGCTGCTTCATTTAGTGTAGCGCCACCTGATGATCAGAGTTTGCTTTAAACCGTAATAGAAGTGAAATTAGATTTCGGACAGATGTTCGAATGGCTCGAGCAAATCACAGAGATGTTCTTTCTCCATGGACCAGGCGTCCACGCAGAGCCCAGGTGTCCTGCGTGCAAAACACACGTTTGTAAAATTCAGTACTGTTCAGAAAACGGAGGTTCCATAAGATAAAGAGTGACTTTAAACACACCTGGAAGCTGACCGTATCAACTCCGTACTTCCTAAACGCAAGTTCCTTCACTTCATCGCCGATGTTCTCCTGCGTGGTTCCTTTCACGTCGATGTAATAACAGTCAGCGCTGGCGTAGTGGCAGGAGATAGCCTGAGATAAAACGCACACAATTCATAATTCCACATGTATTACGTAGATACCTGGAACACTGCATTCGGATTATTCGCCTTGATTTTTGTGCATAATGAGCTCTAAAAGAACTCTGTGAACGTATATGTGAATGTATACCTTCCGGAACCCTTCCGTCAGGTTCATTCCAGAGCCATGGATCAACAGAGGATGGAAAAACACCGTATCCCCTTTCTCCATCTCCAGGTGTACTCTGGAAATGCTTGGGTCGAAGTTACGGACTCCGTGGTACATCTTATTTATCCCACCCTGGGAAGACATGATTGTGATCGACCGTTCATGTGTATCATCAGCTCACTGTAATACTTGTCACGATCTCTCTCACCTCCCACTCAGGGTAGTCGTGTTCCTGTAGGGTGCCCTTGTGTGATCCCGGTAGGACGACCAGACAGCCGTTTTGGCGGTGTACTTTCTCCATGGCCGTCCACGCGCACACAATGCTGTCGGCGGGTCGAAAGGGAAAGTAGTGTAAATCCTGATGCATTGGGTGGCGAGAGGTCTTCTTACCTAAATTTAGGATGAAACTGGGTATTTATTTGTGACTTTGCTTGTGAAAACCTGGCTAAAGTCAGACCATCTAGTTCTGAGAAAACAAGCAAGTTTGATTTTACCAATTTGTTGTACTATGATTTCATTAATGTGACTTGGTCGTCCTCAGTCAACATTAAACCACACAATGTTATTGTCATGATTCTGCCTCTCTTGGTCATGTTTTTCCTGTTTTTGGCAGACCTGTGTTTTTTGTGAGGGTTACATGGCATTGTTTGTTTATAACATGCCATGTGCTCTCTTGTCTCGTCTCTTGACCCCCCCCCCCCCCTTGGTATCTCGTCTACCTTCCCATCATTGTTTCATTCCCCTCATCTGCCCCGTGTCGTTATCCCTTGTTATGTTTCCCTATATAAAGCCCTTGTGTTTTCTGTCCTGTGTCGTGGCATTACATGTTTGACTCGTGTTTTGTTAATGTTGATACCCGTGTCTCCTGAAATCCTGTTCTTGTTAAGGTCTTGTCTAGTGTTTCCAGTTTATGTTCTTGTTTGATTCCTGTTCCTGCTTGTTACCTGTTCTCCCTCGTTTTATTTTATTAGAATTTAACCTTGTTTTGTTTCCCCTTGTGGAAAGTCTTTTGTTTGCCGTTTTTATAGTGTTTAGTGTATTGTTTTCCCCATCGTGGGTTTTTGTTTTGTGTTTGTTGCATTAAAGTGTTGTTTGTTCCCCATAATCTCGCCTGCATTTGGGTTCTCTCCTTTCACCTCATCCCTTTCCTGACAGTTATATTCTCACATGCTCTTCACATCGTTAAGAATAACTTATGTATAAAAATGTAAATACTAATTGACTTTAGCTGGGTTTTCAGGAAGGGTCCCATTTGATCAAGTTTAGTTCAGAAACATTTATGTCTGATACAAGTTTTTACCTGTATCCGGTGGCTTGTTGATAAGCATAGTGTGCATTGCCATGATGTTAGGTCCAGTGAAACATTCGACATACTTCATGATCTGTTAGAAAACCATTCAAATAATAGTGATCATACAAAGTGAAAAGAAAAATCTATTGTGTCCATTGAATTGTGTCTACCTGGGGTAATGTGCAGTACCGAAACAGGTCTGGAACTTCTTGGAAGTCCTGAAGTTTGGTCACAGCCTTTTCGCCCTCAACAAACTCAGACTTGGCGATTGATACGTCTTTCATCACCACTAAGCCAGGGACCTTTACCTCTCTCTTACATATTTGTTCGAAGGCTTTCCTGTTTAACACACATTCTGTTTTAACCGCACGTTGTTAGAGACGCAAAGTAAACCGTAAAGAATTATGTTAGGTTTATCATTCTATATGTCATATTCATTGACTGTGCCTGCCTGAATTTCTCAATGTCTTCCCCAGACACAAGATTTCGAATGAGGATGAAACCATTCTCCTCATACGAGAGCCTTTGTTCCGGAGTCAGGATGTCCGTGTCTAATGTGTACCTGCACACACGATAATAAAGAAATAGAAAGATAAACAAGCGCTTATAACACTGGACTTTTGATAGTCGTACAGTAAAGGATGACCTATTCTGCATCTTAAACAGACAGACAAATATTTCTGTTATAAAATAAATTAAGATCAGACTGACCGAAAGTTTTGAGGATGATGGGAAACACTTTGTGCGGAGGTGAAGGACGCTTGCTGAGTCACACGTGTTAAAGTTCACTTTTCATACATATTATGTAAAGCCTCACACAAGATATATACAGTAATGTGCAAACGCCTCTCTTTTTACATCGTTTGCAGTAGTTCAAAATATGAGTTAACATTTACTTTCTTGTTATTTGTAAAGTCAACTTTGTACTTTTATTATGAGAATTTTATCATGCAGAACAGTTAGGCGTCTCGGAGCGTCTTGAAGACACTAACACAGGTCTTCGGGATTCGTTTCTTAAAGTTCTTTCTCTCTTTTAATCATGCAACTCATTTCATCATTAAAAGAGAGAAAGAACTTGAAGAAATGTCACCAGATCTCAGTACTGCCTATTGTCACCCAGGGTGAGACAGTTTTTCCAAACAATGTTAAAATTATAGATCCAAAATGTAAACTCATATTTCTATTCACACTTATCTAAATGATATAAATAATTGACTTTAAAATATCCTTGCACAACACCATGCACAACACTTGCATAGTACAGTACATAAGACATATGACCTATGACCTTTATTTATACAATATAAACAATTATTAATATGAACAAAAGTGACACTAATAAATGTTTAAATAATTTTATTTATAAAAATCCAAATAATGATAAAAAGATGATCAAAGCAATCTCAGTAAGAGGTATTGAAGAAGAATGTCAAGTATGTAATACACAACAATGTTACATTGTTGCAGTGACTGTACCAGTGTTACATTGTAAC
>CM065678.1:516957-566738 GCA_033220385.1 Triplophysa yarkandensis
TTTTGCATAGTTAAATATATAAAATAATAACAAAGATTAATAAATAAATAGATACAACTTTCTATTTAGAGTGATGTGTACAAACAACCAGCTGGAAAGAAAGCCTCCAGCAAATGGGCAGTAAAGCCTGTGGTGAGACCCCTGTGTCTGCCCTCAAGAGTCCTCAAGACAAATCATCCAGATTACACTAATTAATGAGACACATCTATTAAAACTCCCACAGGCCTGATGAGAAATGACCTAACTGCTAGATATCACACACACACACACACACACACACACACACACACACACACACACACACACACACACACACACACACACACACACACACACACACACACACAAGCACACACACGCACACACACACACACAAATCTTTTTTTACCTAATCATATAATTGTTTGAGGATTTATTTAAGCTTTATATTCAGAATTTATAAATAACCCATCAGCTTTTATAACTCATGAATTCACAAATAATAAGAGAAGAACACAATATTACAATAATACTGTATATTAATATTTAAACAGAGTAATAAAACAACATTCCTCACACACGCACGCACGCACACACGCACACACACACACACACACACACACACAAACAAACACACACACACACACACACACACACACACACAAACAAACACACACACTATTGTTATTAAGCAGATATGAATATGTGTTCTTCCCAGGAACATGTATGGGGGTTATTCACTTTGTTCAGGTACTGTATTCTCCTGTGACTATTGATCAAGATTGATGAAGTCTCAGAGCAAATCTAACAGTGATATATTACTGTGGGTTATAACGCTAGAACTTTAATTCCACAGTCGGTCCAGTTCCTCATCCAGCTGAACAACAAACCATTCTGTGATGGCCAAAGTCTTCGTATTACCATCAGAGAACTCTTCCTCACACAACACTGGCTTACTTTAACAGGTTCATGTCATATACATTTGGAGAAAGAACAGAAAGGTCCACTAAAAAGATTTTGAGAAGTAGGCGAGTCATTTTTGTCTGTAAAACAAGAGTTGTAAGGCAATTCTTCAGCTTAGGGTTGAGCTGTGGATAGCTAAAATGCCGCTACAAATAAATTGTTTATCCGAAAACTGAACTACTTTCATTATTTCCTTAACCTATTGTCATTTCAAACCAGTAAGACTGTCCCTTCTACAACTAGAAAGAAGATATTTTGAAGAATACTGGAAGCCAGAAATCTTGGTCACCAATGACTTCTTTTGAATGCATAAAAAATGATAGCAAATCAATGGTTTCCATTGACAACATTCTAAAAAGTATCTTCTATTGTGTTCCAAAGAATACCATACAGGTTTGGAAATGATAAGCGTGTGACTTAACAAATAGGTAAATTCATTATAACAGATTCATAAAATAATAATAATAACTTCACTATTCAAAAAAAAATCCACTTCTGAAACTTAAAGGTTTTACAGAACTTCTTCTAACAGCAAGAAAGAAAACACAAGTTTGATACATAATTACAGTAAAAAAGTGAAATGACCTAATCCTAAATGCTTCTCACCTGCACACTTGGTTCTGCTGACCAGAGGTGGTCCAGGTGGGCCGGTTCCACCCTCTCCAGGCCGGGTGAGAAGAACACTGATGCGATATTCTGTATCGGGCTCCAGATGCCAGACTTTATAGGTCAGTGAGTTAACTCCGTGTGTTTCGGACCAGGGGGAGTGACTGGCCCTGTACACAATCTCTCGGCGGATCACCGGTCCATCACCTACTATAGAGTTAGTGTTGAGCTGGATGATCAGGTATGTGGGGCCTGAGCGCAGGAGCTGGGGCGGAGCTATGGGTGTGGGCGGGACTGTAAAAGAGTATAGACAAGAAGTGTCAATGCATTACATTATTTATCTTGTTAAGCATTACCATAATAATAAGACATCATCTCAAAACTAAAGAAAAAAACATCTTTTCTTAACACTTTCATTCAATCACAATGAGAAATAACGTGACAAAATCATGTCAAACTTTTCATGTATTATAACATTTTGTTTGAATGTTAGAAGGTTCTCTAATTCATTTTTTTCAGATGTTTGAAAAAGACAAGAACTATTTGTTTAAATTGTATTTCTACACAAACTTTATTCATTTGTTAATTTCATAATCTCTGTCTATCACTGTCCCAGTATCACTGATATCATATTTATTTCCTTCAGGTGTGATATATAATAAAGTCTAGCAATGATATTACAGTTTTATGATGTGAAAATATATGGAATGATCTAGTTCAGATGAAAATAAAGTAAGCTTAGAAATGCAGGAAAAAGATGAGGGTCAGACAGATGTTTCAATGGAATATTTTTCTTAACATTAAAATTAAGTCCGTCAAGGTAAATAACATTTCATAAAATCAATGAGTGTTTATTCATACGTGGAAATGTCCCATTAATCTGTTGGTCTGAAATGCACCTGTATTCTGATGACTGGATATTATAACATGTTCAATATAGTTATCATCACTGTATGAAACACTATCAGTATATTATTATCACAGGGAAAACTTGACATAGAGAATTGCAGTTTATAATATCTTGGCAGGACTAGAAACCATGACTCAGTGTGTTAATGAGAACAACAATATCAGAAGATTCCTATACCGGATGCAAGGATAATGTTATATTGCAGGAGAAGGATTGTAATGATGCTCTGTATCGTCATGGCTGTGATAAGGTCAGAGGTCAAGTACAGAAGATAGTCTCAACGAAAGTAGATCAATATCACACGCCTACGAGTGCCATATTACATTTATACATCAATTGAACGGCACAAGTGTGTAGGTTAATTACAAACAACACCGGATTGTCTTTAAAACTTCTTGATATTTGAAAGAACTTGGGGACTTATTTCTTCTGCGCTGAATTCCAGCGCAATAAAACAGATAAACAAGCGTCAGTTATCAATTCTACACAGTGAACTTGTTCAGATAAATACAGGGAAGTTAAAGAGAAAATGAGGCGTTCATTTAAAGAGAATTAAAGAGAGAGACATTAGAAACGACACATAGAGAATGTGTTTCCACTTTACCGAGTTTTTAACGTCAAAGATGTGTTCTGTGTTTTCGTCTCTTAATATGGTGGATTGTGTAGTCGATAATTGTGTAGTAATTAATAAAAAAACTGAAGATGTAAAATACTGGGACATACTGCACATGTGCACAAGCACTTTTTTTTACGGTTCAAATGCTGCTTTATTTAGGATTTCGCTGACCGTTTTTGAGTATATTGTGTGGTCAAGCTTTCAATGTTTGGGGCAAAAAATATATATCATTTGTGTAGTAAAAAGTGGAATTTTTTTAAGAGTGTGATGGTTTATAATTCTAAAGCTTCTTCTTTAGGTGTAAGTCTAGTGCCCTTCAACAGTTAAGCACTAAAACACACTAAAGCACAAAAAGAAACTGAAGCCATTGTTAAGAACACAATCCATCCCCACCGAGCGAAACACAATAACAGTGATTATTTCTCTTGTTGTTTTTTATGACATTACCTCCATGACTCACTCTTTTCATCACGTCACCGGCACAAGAGGCTCTTGTAGGAGCAGAATCAGTACCGGGGCTAAAATGAGGTCATTTGCATAACTGATTGCAGCAGTAATTTCGATATTTTTGGGTAAGATATGTCTCTGATTGGTGAATATGACCATAATCAGCCTTCTGGTTCATACAAGTGTGCAAGTCAGAGAGGTTACAGCACTCGTGAGGATTTGGCTTGTGTTGAAGAGATCTTTATGTGGGGACATGATGTCGAGTAAATCAGAGAGACATACTCAGGTGTCCAGAACATTCTGTGCAAGCATGGGAAGTAAATATCCATTCATTTCCTCCAAGGAGAAATTGATTTTAGCGACAACATAAAAACCTTTCAAGAAAGAGCTTCGGTATTATCTGCCATGAGCTGTGAGGATGTTGAGAGATGATATATGCTTGGGCTGTTTCTGGGCCAAATTCAAGCTGTAATACTACCCACAATCCTTCAGTGATCATAGAAGATGCTGTTGCCATGGCAGCAAGGACTGCATCAGCTTTACAGATGTGATGGTTTGTCATACCTCTGACAATCAGTTCAGCGAAGTTTGACACGGCGGCTCCGTATGTAGACTGAGTGATGCATCTATAGAGGTCCTGCTCTCCTCTGTGAGTGGAGTCCATCTGAAACCATGCAACCAATCGCCGTTCACCCGTTGATGATGTCACTGAGTACGGGGCCATGAGGACGCCATTACGCCTCTGGAAGAGAATGAGATGTGTGTTTATTAAATCATTTTTAAAAGTTTACCTGAATGACTAACAATACAAACGCATCTACCTCAAAGGATTGTTCTAGTTAGTTGTGATTCATTATTCTTGTTTAAAGTAGGGTCACTGGAGGCTTGATTTACATTTTCATAGTGTCACATAAACCACAAGCAGTTGATATTTAATGTGATTTTATTACATCTGTAATTCAAACTCATGTAGTATCTGAATATCATAAGAAACAAGAAAGAAATAAAGGTGTCAAGTGAAGAAAACAAATCTGTGGACAGAACAGGACCAGATCACGCACGCACGCACGCACGCACGCACGCACACACGTACATACACACACACACACACACACACAGAGACACGCGCACACACACACACACACACACACACACACACACACACACACACACACACACACACACACACACACACACACACACACACACACACACACACACACACACAGAGACACACGCACACACACACACACACAAACATACATACACACACACACACACACACACACACACACGCACGCACACATACACACACAAACATACATACATTCCATGAATCATTTTAAAAACATCATATCAATGTTCACTTTAAAGTGTCCCTTTGATTCTAAACCTCATTTTACATTTCCTAGATCCTGTAAATGATCTTTACAGTCATAAATCCTAAAGTTATAAGTTATATGAAGTGTTCATGTAGTCATATATTAAACCACACTAAACATTTATACATAAAACCTCGTAGTTGTCATTTATATGCATAGACTTGTTGTTAGGAGAATCCTATAGAGGGATAAGATCAATGTTTACCTGTGGAAAGGATTAAAAAAAGACATCATCTGTGTTCATTAAAGGTTCACTGAGCTAAAGCCGAAAGTTATTTCCAATGTCAGCTTGCATACATTACATGTTGATGTGTTTGTCTTTTTTATAACCAGCCAGAGTAGAAACTACAGAGAATTACTGACATGCATTAAAACATATACAGTGAGGGCAATGAGTGTTTCATCGCCCTGGGATTAATAACATCTCAGACTTAGATATCATGGAGGGCTCTTGAACTGTCAGCATAGGTGCGTTTCCACTCAAAACTTGTAGACCTTGTCACTAAAACAATCATCAGCAAGTGGATGTAACCAAACGAACGGTTTTAAATATATATCTTAGTTATTGAAATTTATGCATAAAATGTTGAAATCTACAAATATACTTCAAACTTTAAAGATAAAAGTATCTGCCAATTGCAGAAATACAGAACAAATTATACAAGAGTACACTGAAAATATGGAAATTTGGGATATAAATGTTATATTGAATGTATTATCTAAATATTGGCATATAATTGTACATAGATTTTCTTTATTATCTATAGATATGGACATTTCTTTACTTCAAAGGCAGCAACATGGCTGACCACATGCACTTTTGCTGAAAATCCCACAGTGTTTATTAAATATGGAACAGTTCATTAGAGTATAATGTCACATTTACTCTTTATCTTTAATATATTTTGTGAGGCCTTGCTATTACTTTTGCATAAACACAGTATAAAAGCATAAATTTAGTTTATTAAACACTTTTACGACGATGTGAACGTGGGTGTTGTTATGTGGATTTCATGAAGAGAAGATGAACTCTGAGCAGTATTTAATTAGACTCGCTGTATTGATTTAGTTATAGTGGATGGTATGTTGACGGATATTTAACCAAAATATTGGCAAGAATGTCCTAATCCATATTAAAACCTGCAGCCGGCAACATAAGAAGAAAAAAACTTCAATTCAGAAATCTGATGGAAATCTAAATAAACATGGAACATCACTCACATTAATTTCCAGAAATGACATATTTCACTGGAGCCCTGACTCAGCTGAAAACTCTCATCTACCCTTGAACATTTACCACAGTTTGATTCAGACCCGATTGAAACTTATCACACTGTATGTCTGAACGCTTTACAAACTACTTACCGAAGAAATCTCATCAAGATAACACAAACAGCCTCGTTGTGACAAAATGAAGCTTTCTTCCATGTCACTTCTTTCATAATGTCTTTAAAACAGTTCCTCTGAGCTTACTTCTAAGCATTGTAATCCTCACACACTCACTTCCATCATGAAGGGGTCTGTCTTTGCCGAGCGTCCAGTTGCAACACACTGAAAAGTGGCATTCTGTCCCGCGTTCACCTCCACGTCCCCCAACCTGGAGAAATGAGGCACTTTATCTGCACGAAAGAGAGAAAGACACATTAAACTAAACTGATGAAACTATCATACATACCACAACACAAAATCAGTTTTAAGATCAGTTTTGATGTATATGTCTCATAGAATAACATCATTCGTTCATGTTCAGTTGAAGAACAGAAGTCATCGGATGCAGTTGTCTAAAAGATTTCCTCTTCTTTTGTGGGAGAGGTAATGCTGTTGTTGCAGAGTTCATATTTTAGGTGTTTTACAATACTGTTAAAACAACACATATCCATTTAAACCTTTTCTTTATAAATCTATTTTCTTCCTTTCATCATGCACTAATGCT
Source organism: Triplophysa yarkandensis (assembly GCA_033220385.1). Classification (NCBI taxonomy): domain Eukaryota; kingdom Metazoa; phylum Chordata; class Actinopteri; order Cypriniformes; family Nemacheilidae; genus Triplophysa; species Triplophysa yarkandensis. The sequence continues at coordinate 523,794 of CM065678.1, forward strand.
GTTACCTCAGTTGATTTTCAGTGCATTTCTATCACTTATCTCTGAACATCATGTGTCATCCTCCTGCTCAACAAAGCCTCATTTGCTTTGATGTATCTGTGCTTATCAAATCATTACAGACTGTATACAGAGAACATTGATGCCGTAACATCACTGTTCTTCATTTAATCCTCACAACACAAACACTGTCAGAATAAATGCTGAGGGCTTGCAACTGATGTGAAAACAAAAAACTTGTTCACAATTCAGCGGTTTAGTGAATGCTCGAAGCCTCTTTTACATTCTTCGAGGTACAGTGAAGAAAAGTGGCCAATGACTGCAGCACTAGAGTAAATTCTATAGGCTTTTACTTAAAGATCTCTTGACAAGCACTTTGTTCATTTCGACACAATGCATGCGGCGAGTGTTCGGCTCTCGTCTGTAATTGCATCGGTCTGCTAACACGCTGTTAATAAGTGCTGCACATAAATGAGCTGATGATGGTTTTCTTACTGTAGGCTTTCCATCATGTGAATACGTTCTCTGTTTGCTGTAGGTGATGCTGTACACTGCTTAATAGTTCAATTATAATCTGAAATGGGATGTAAGTAGTTTGATCTGCCCCATTTCTGCACCTATAAAGGTCAATGCAACAAACACATTGACTGCTACTAATAATATATCATCTCACATAGAAAGACCTTAAGACTGAAAGATGTCATACATCACAGATTTCACCGTCTTAAAACCCACCAGAAGATCATCTGCTTGACATGTAAAGCATCAACAACTAAGAGGTTCGCTCCTCTACCTGCAGGGTGGAAGTATTAAAGAACAATCCTTTAAACTTGTATTGTATGAACACAAAACCACCATCTCTCATAATGTCTTCTTTGTATTCCACAGGGCGAGTTTATCATGACAGATGTTTGTCTTCCCTTTAGCAATACTAGTCAACTTAACATCCAAAACTCTTTTGTCAAGCAGATTTCAGATTTTGTGTCTGTGCTTTTTGTTGTTGCTGTAAAACATACCTAGTCCAATAATAGAAAATGTACAAAAGTAAAGTATATCTGTTCTTCACGGGTCTTCAGGCATTGCATTGCTCCAGTTCTAGCTGAATTGTGTGGCATCTAAACAAAAACCTCTCAGTGCTGCCTTTGGCACGAGCGGAGGATTCTGGGTAAACACAGTGGCCTGGTTCTGCTCTCTCAGTCCCTATACATCTGAATCCACTGACATCCAACATCTATCCACTGATCTGAGTCGCTGCAGCTCTTTACACCATCATCTATTCCTCCTGCTTTCTTTCCTTCAGACCACTGAATCATTTATGGATCAATAAAAGTGTCCAAGAAACAAAGAAAAGGAAAAATTACGTTTCAGAGTTAAAAGTAATTCTGCATATTGTATATTGGTTTTAGGTGATTTTTCAAAAGAACATCTTTTAAGAAAATATAACCTTGAATTTTCTCTCAAATGCTCCCATGCTGAAAATTCTAGACCCCTCCATGATTTCTAAGTAGCAGAACTTGCAAAATCACAGAGTGTTTAAATACTCATTAACCTCACTGGAAGTCTGTTTTCAGAAATTGTATGAATTAATGTTATAATCACCAAGTCTTTATACTCTTTTGAAATGAAGAAATTGATCCAGAATAAATGGACTTAATTTCGAGCGTCGTATGTGATTATGTGAGGGGCTAACATTACTGTGGTCTGTATCCACAAACCTGTTAAGCCTTCATTGTGGAAATGGTGGAAATGTGTGTGTCTGAAATAAATACACACACACACTCACACCCGCACGCACGCACACATGCACGCATACTCACGCACACATGCACGCACACATGAACAAGCAGAAACACAGAGCCAAATGTTATGAAAGAGGACGTCTGTCTTCTAAGGTCAAGCACTTTCTCTGATAAGACGTCAGATGTGAGCAGATCGCTTTTAATGGAGGTTTTTGGGTGACACTATGGACCACAGTAAAACCACTCTCTTGTTCTGAAAGCTTCTAGAAACTGGTCACCATGGTAACAATGTTTCACCCCAACCCCTACACATCTTCTTTACTACATATCCATTCAGGACAACAAGCGCTTGGGGTTTAACCGTGAGGGAATTTACGTTGTCTGAGTTTCTGAGCAGAGTCTTATGGTTTGTTCTATGTATCAATGGGTTTTATTTTCTCAAAACCCCCCTTAATTATAAGTCATTACTTTTTAAACTAGAGGATATTCCATGTCTCAAAACAACCAGGAGAGAGACCAAAGATCATTTATGAGCTATGAGAGAATAAGAAACGACCCAACACTGACGTTGTATAGATAGAAAGCTAACAGACATAACACAGGACTGTACGGCGTTATCTGCATTAGGATTTGAATGTAATATCTGGGACAGGAATTACTAAAGCGGCATCTTTTGGTGAGGTCATGAAACACAGTTTAATCCATCACTCACCCCTCTCTTTCTAAACATTACTGTGGCTGACAAAAGGTGATAATGTTTACACTTCTTTGCTAAAAGAGATTTTATATGTTATACAATTAAAATTATACATTATGCAATGTGTTCTTTAGAGTAGATTGTCTTTTTAAGGTTACTGTAGAAATATTGAGGTAAAATCCATGTAAGAGGATTCGCAGTGTATGTCGCTAGAAATAAAAGATTCGAAGATATAAGAAAACCTAATGCTTCAATATTTAAAATCTTTACACCTCTGAAGACATAGTCGGGTATTTACAGCAATAGTTCATTTTCACCTTGATGTTATTAAGACATTACCCTTATTGTATTTTCTTTTTTTTGTGCTGTAGGTTAAACTAAATGTATACAAATCTGAAAGCAAATTTAGATTTCTGCTTTATCACACTGATTCTGGCAACAACTCTATGTCCAAAAACATATCGACACAACTCATGTGTTAACTCATGTTCTCTAGAAAGATGGCTCTGGTCCAGGTTTCATGAGATGTAAGTAAATGTTTCTAATAAAAATTCTCCATATGTATTTTGTAGTTTGGTCTTGAATCATGGGCAAATCAAGTCAAAAAACATTTTAGTGAATTTGTGAATTTGTAAATTGTGTGTGTCATTTCATTACAATTCAAAATTGCTATTTATATGTACATTAATTGGAAAAATATGCCAGCAGTGTCTTCAAGACCTTTAGTGACCCTATCTATTAATCTACTAAAAATAAGACATTAAAAAACTATTATTTAGAATGATCACAATTTCATTCAAAATCTTTGCTGATTTCACAAAGTATGTTTCAGTGCATTCTGATTTCTGATTCTGAAATTTCATTTGGAAAATGCAACTTAAAATATTATAATGGGAATAATACAAGACATTATTAATGGTAAAGAAATTGTTTAGTATCAGCGGACAATCACACAAGTAGAATGCAACAAATTAAACCTGAGAATGAATTGAGAGACTATTTCACGTCTGCGAATACTGATTTGGTTATTAACAATGTGCAAATTAGACGCTAGAGCATCAAATTCCAGTGCGCCACATGCATTAATTGAACAAATTACATAAATAATATAAAAAAAACATTCATGTTATTGTTGTTTGCAAAATAATACAAAATTATCATATAGATGAAACTGTAAAGGTATGTTAACATCATTCCCAGTTGAGAGGCTCAGAAGAGAGCTGTCCATGGTACTGAGCACTGAAACACTTTCTAGGAGAGCTTCTAATTGTGATCTTTTAAATAAATAAAAAAATTAGAACAATTTCAGATTAGCAATTTTTGCTTTTATTAACCAAGGGGGCTAAAAAATTTTGTTCCCAACTGTAGTTTCAGAGCATTTTAGATTTTTAAAAACTTACTAGTAAATGATTCAGTTGAACAGGAGGGCAAAGTCTTCTGAATGAAAGTAGAAAAATGTTGCATTTCCATCAATGTTCCTGGGCGAAAAGCAATGATTTCAGAGCGATTACAAGCTCTAGGAGTGTTTCTGAAAATGCATACCTAGAAAATCATTTTAAAGGTTCTCAAATATTTCACAGCCGGGGGAATTTTCAAATACTATTAGAAGAGCTTATATCAATATTTTGTGTACAATGCTTTAAAGTAAGCATGTGTTGTGTTTGTGTTTGGAAGCAGCCAGAGCCTGAAATTATTCATTTATGCTGCTGAAATATATTTTACCTGTCAAAAAGATTTTTCAAGTACTTATTAATTGCAATTATTATAAAACTAACTTGCTTTTTTCCTTAAACATGAAATTCAAAATGAGAAGTAAATGTTTCAAAAATCTCAATCTTTTATTACAAATAAAAAAAAACACAATGTTTTAAAACCGTAATCTGTTTGATATTTTATTTTATAAGTGATTTAAAGTCATTAAAAACGTTTTAAAACCACTTTTAAACATATTTTTAATATAATTAATATTTTTGTATAATTAAAGTTAATTTAACCTCTTCATTGTGTCCTATTTACATGTATAAAATATTTTGCAATTAAACTACGGGACATTCATTCTTTCAGAATTTGCAAACTAGTCAAACTAAGTCTCGTGAACATGCTTTTAATCGAGAGAAATCCCGTCTCTATTTCAGTGCATATGTATTAAAGAGTAAGGGAAAAGTCACGAGAATATTTTGTGTGTTTTCTCTATTACTTTGGACTGGTGTGAACCAAATTAACCTTTACATATTTAAAAACTCAATACTCTGCAGCTCTGTATATCATTCTGTATCAATTAAATGTCTGTTTCAAAAGCATTCACATTTATGTTCTTGCTGTGACTGTGAAATTGAAATGCAAACATGCAGGACTCTCAGTTTCCACTCAGTAACTTGATGAAATTAAAGCAGGAATCAAACTGAGCTCTTGAATTCAAAAGCACTATCCCCATTCACATACAAAGGCTTTTTCCCAGCACTCCTGTCAGCATGACTGCACTACACATCCCAAAAGTCAGCAGGTACGGAGACATACGCTGGGTCATGGCTTTGAGCACCTCAGCCAAAACAGCCGGAGCAGAATTATGAGGCATCCGCTAACTCAAATCTCCAGCTGTGCTAATGATGTGTGTGCGTGTGTGTGTGCGTGCGTGCGTGCGTGCGTGTGTGTGTGTGTGTGTTTGTGTGTGCGTGTGTGTGTGTGTTTGACGGTATGATATGAGAAAAGAAAATAACAGTGTAGAGGTGGACGCAGATAATTCTTATGCACACTTGACTGAAGCAACAGATCAAGCAATGACACACAGGCCTCAGCAGCCCAAGAGAATAAAGAAGACGCATCCAAGACGTCCGCAGCGGGGGTCAAGAGACACAGCGATATCGGCACAAAAGGTCACCCACAGGAAGATGATGTGAAGCAAGAGAAATGGAAGAAAAAGTGTCAGTGCATAATTGTCGTCCTTGATAGCTATTCAGATGAAAAGCGAGCACCCTGAAGCTCTGACAGGAGGAAATGGAAACCTTTGTCTCTCTCTCCAGGTGGTCTGACCTGGTCATACGGCTCCATCCAGACTGGAAAAGGTCAGTGAGTGTGTGTGTGTTGTGTGTGTGTGTGTGTGTGTGTGTGTGTGTGTGTGTGTGTGTGTGTGTGTGTGTGTGTGTGTGTGTGTGTGTGTGTGTGTGTGTGTGTGTGCGTGCGTGCGTGCGTGCGTGCGTGCGTGCGTGCGTGCGTGCGTGCGTGCGTGCGTGAGTGCGTGCGTGCGTCAGTGCGTGCGTGCGTGTGTGTGTGTGTGTGCAGTGAGATAGAACTTACAGCAGGGATAGTTTAACAGCACTATATCATCCAGACCGATGTAACCCTTCTGCTCTGATGACACTGTAGCTTCAAAAATCACCTGAAGGAAGCACAGAAAGAAAGCGTCAGAGTCAATTAGCAAAACATAACTGCAGACCACACCAGACCTTTGGATAACCAAAACCAAAGAGACCACATGCTCAATAATACAATACATTTAGAGCATGTATATAGAAATATATATACATATAAACATGTCAAATATAGCACTGGTCAGAACATGGGCTTCCATCCCAGGGACTGCAGGATTTTTTTAAATGTTATATTGCAATGTGATTCACTTTGTATTAAAGTGTATGTATACTACATAACTGTTAATGTAAATGTACATGTCATTTACCACAAATGTATATTCCATGAAAGTTCCAGAAATGTCAATTGTTTTGCTGGTGTAAAGCACTTCATTATGTAAATGATGTTAGACTGTTTTATTATTCTCTGCTCTTTCAGTTAATAACTCGACGTTATGGTCATTCTTTAATATAAGAGCAGTTCTCAAAGAGTTAAATGCTCATGATTCAGCACAATATACTCTTCCTTTTGAGCCATCAACGAATCTGACGTGAGATCTCCTCTCTGCTGAGAATACAGATCCTAAATCTCTAGTGACCAATTACACTGGAAATTCCCCACATCACTCATCCCTTCCCACAACCTCTGGTCCTTCTGCTAACAAAGGAAAGCCTGCCTCTCCAGCCACTTTACTGTTGAACAAGCACAGAATCTGATGGATGTTTTACTTCTTTCAATCAGACAAAAGAGAATCAAAGCTGAGCTAGGTTAAGAGAATCAATTCTTCACACGTATTTTATGCCAATCTTGTTTCCAGAAAACATGTGCGCTATACATAAACAGTTCAAGAGTTCAGATGCAAAACACCTTCTTAAAAAAAGATTTAAGGATGTTAAGCAAATGTTCTCCAAGCACAGTCATGTCTTCTTATAATTTTGCTCTAAAACCCACTGGTTCCCTCAATCTGAAATATCTGATTCTAAAGCGAGAATAGCAATAGTTGTTCAAATAAAAACTCATCGGAGGGACTTTTGCTTCTGAACTTTTGAACAATTATAAAGTCCCGCAGACACTGAGAGTAAGACACAAGCAATCTGTAGAGATGAGGAAAACATGGAACAGCTCAATGAGTACTAACATTGAAATGAACTGACTAGACATTAATATGAAATGAAAGAAATGTGAAAGAGTCAAACTGTGGGATTGCACAAAGACAAAATGCTTACGTAAGCAAGAGTCCAAAGATGAACAGAACCAAATATCAGAAGACATCACATGTATGGATGTATGGTTAATGTTTAATAAAGCAGTTTTCTCATCTTTAAAAGAAACTCCATTCCCCTCCTCTCATCTCTGCTTTAAACCCTGACAAATCTTCTCAAACATCACTGTGATACAGACACAAATGTGAAACTGGTGAGATAATGTCACGCAGCATGTATATATCTGTCTGTTCTCAGGGCTTGCTAAGAAACACAAAGACAAATAACTAAAAACCCTTGTATGTGATTTAGAAAAGCCTCTGAACATCTGAAAAATGTTTTACAATATAAAATAAAGCGGAGGTGAATCTCTGAGAGATATTTAGAACATCCGTTGGAGAAGTCAGCGTTCGTGGAAGATGATATTAATGTAGAGATTTGTGTTGTGATGTGTAGCGGTGTCCATCATGTGAAGGTCATGGCACACACTGTAGTGAAGTGAAGTGACGTAAAACATGTGTGGTGTGTAAACTCATTGAGATTAATGATCAATGATCAATCAAGTGAAGGAAAGAGAAATACCAACCAACTAAATAAACATAATTCAGAATGCATAAAGAAAAGAAAACCATGACTGTTCCTCACTCTTCATGTGTGGAAGCTCATGTCTAGAGATCAGATGCAAAATCCTCCTAAAGAAAACTGTGAAAAATGACATCACAATGTAATCTACTATATCTAGAGAGAAATATAATCCGAGAGGCATGAAACTTGAGGGAAAGTTTCCTCTGCGTTCTAATGATCGTCTGATGTCATTTAAAGAAATGTAATGCTTCTCTCTTGAGGAGGTTTGATGGACGGTGATCATGTTTGATTTGAATAATCTGAGCAGCTGTGTTATGTGTATACCAGACCATTCAGAATCCCAAATGATGTAAAAAAGAAACCATCAGACTGATCTGGTGTTCTTAAGCCAGCAGAACATGACCGGCAACAGAAGACAGGTGAGAATAATGACAGATGAGAGGAAAACATTACTGGACTTCATTCATAAGATGCATTGAGAAACTGTCTGAACAACAGTGTGTATCAAACACATATAACATTTCCTTTCAGACTCAAACTTTGTTTGAACAGGTATTTCTATTGATCTTGAGTGAGCATGTGTGTGCGTGTGCGTGTATTTTTGCATGTGTCTGTGTGTGTGTATAAGTGTGTGTGTGTGTGATCATGAACTGTTATCAGGGAGACTTCTTTTTGACTTGATTTAAGATTTTCTAAGGTTTATTGTAAGGGTTAATTTATGCTGTATTCTCATAAATGTCATACGGTCTGAAAAGTATCAGTGTATTAGATTTTTTTCCAAAATGACTAATTTGATTGAACACAAACACAATCCTAACGATGTCATGAGTCAGTATGTTCAGAGATTGATTTGATGTGAGATCTGAATTGAGAATGTGATTTGTTTAATGAAGGATTATTAGCACAAAACTTCCAAACCAATACATCCAATAATCAGCCTACGCTCTTACTAGTATAGCATGTCATTAGTTTGAACCCAAATGAAACAGGAATTATTACCAAATGTTTTATGGACCTGTTTTCACGGGTTCACCTTAGGTCCTAAACCTCAAGAGCCGGTTTGTTTCTGCTACACTTTTAGTTTTGTCTTATATTTGCCTTTTTTGATCTGATCCAGAGATTTAGCCTCCTGTGGTCTTGGCTCAGCACTATTGTTTCAGCATCAAAAGGACACAGACGATGTCTTTGTGACTGCTAGAGGAGAAAATGCATTTTACAAGAGAGTTCACCGGGGAGCCAAACATGTTGACAAGCACTAGACACACTAATAACACATCTTTCACATAAAAAAGAGGAAAATATCAACAGAATGTAAATGAGCAGATGGTGGATTGGTGGAAAGCCCAGTGAAGCAGGCGGATGAAATCTTATCATACATCTGATGTGATGACTGTAGACTTCACATTCACTTCTCATGTCATTTCTGATCACAACATTATAAAATATATCCCATAGAAGACTTCGTTGCTTGTTTTATACTTTTGTAATGTCAGGTGGACATTCTTAGGTATATTTAAACAACTGGTTGGGTTATTTAGCTTTACTCAATATAAATGCATGAAGCTTGACTTATATGTCAGTATTAGTTTTCTGTCTGTTAAATGAAATAAAGAAGCACAGGCCGTGGTTCATAACCGAATCTTGTCTGTTGAGCCCTTAGGTTTGGTAGAGCTGCTCAAATTGGATTCCCAAATGTGTGATAGGGCTCTTTCCATGTGAAGTCCACACCAGAATACCAGGTGACAGCAAGCGCTATAGAGTCCAATGATACAGATCCTTTATGTTTTCCCAGAGCACTGTGAGAATGGCAGCGAGGATCAGGCGAGGAGGAAAGTGATATCCTGAAAACAAGCTTTGGCCCCATGGGTTTGACTGCTGATCTCCTCTCCACTGACCCGCAAACACACTCTCACTCTCTCATTCTATCTATCTTTCATTCATTTCTTTCTCCGTCACCCAGGGGGAACATTCATGAGTTGATTTATTCTGCAGGAGTTGGATGGAGAAGCCTGTGAGGTCTCCAGTGAGCCGTGACCGAGACCGAGAGAGAGATGTATTCCGAGGATGAACAAACAAGTCAAATGAGCACAATAAAAAGATGCAGTGCTTGTAAAATAATGCAAGAGACCACCTTTGTTTCCTGAGCAGTACAACACACCTGCCTGACATCATCAGTTTGGGAGGAACGGAAACATGTTAAGATGTTATAAATGTGTTATATGCACGTTTCCTGTATAGTGTAAGCAGTGATGTTACGGACTAAAATAAGTCACAAAAGAGTTTTCACGCAGGCATTAACAGAAGTGTCTCTTTGTGAGGTGTTAATTGATCAGGTTGTTTTTTACTGACTGACGACGGACAGCCTAATATGATTGTTGTGTGTTTTAAGAGTGAAAACAGACGGTTGCTTATATTAGACTATATCAGAATCACAGTTTTCACTGAAATCTGCCGTCTTGCATGATGTTCCACACAGATTTCAGGATTTCTAAAAGAAATGTACTGTAGTTAATAAACTGTAGCAGAAAGGTCATAGATAGCAGAACAACAGTCTGATGTTTTTGGTGGAAATGAACATCGCTGAAGTGTTTCATTACTGAGGATGTCACCTCGTGCTGGTTATCTTCACTTGACAACACAATTCATTTGCATCTCTGTTGTCATGATGTATGTCTTGTGTTCCCTCGTATGTTTGATATTTTGGTTTAGTCCTAATGAGTTCTTGTTTCTGTCATGTGTTTTTTAGTCAGTTGTAGTTGTTCTAATTGTATCCCGGGTGTTTCTTGTTCCCTTTGCAAACAAACACACAACATTATAAATTAAAGTATCACGCAATTTCCTGTAAAACCAAATTCTGCTCAATACCATTCCTATCTACAGTATGTGACAAGTGCAGAATAAAAGAACAACGGTGTAGAGATTATAGATGAATGTCATGCTTATAACTGATAATGGTGAAGTTCTTTTGCATAAATCTGTGAAGAGATCAATCAGAATCATTTTCTTCACTTGAACAAACTACTTTGCTAAATGTTACATTTGTGGGCTCAATAAAACTGAAATGTCAACTAGTAGTAAGTTTATAACATCAACTGTGAATATTCTACAGCAAACAGGTGTAAACTTCTAAAATTAATATTTGTATTATTATTGTTGATTATTTGTTAATGTTAGAGCAAACTTATGAACTCACAGAGCATATATGGACTATATACTGTAGTATGAGTTTTAAAGATGTTTTCACATCAATTCAGTTAAAAGTGTTTAGGATTTGTTTGAAGTGTCATGGTGCAATCGTGGTCTAGTGGTTAAAGAGTCGAACTTGTGATCGCAAGAGTTTCATGTGTGTTCATGACTTTCAGTGTGTGTGTTCATGACTTTCAATGTGTGTGTTCATGACTTTCAGTGTGTGTGTTCATGACTTTCAGTGTGTGTGTTCATGACTTACAGTGTGTGTGTTCATGACTTACAGTGTGTGTGTTCATGACTTACAGTGTGTGTGTGTTCATGACTTACAGTGTGTGTGTTCATGACTTACAGTGTGTGTGTGTTCATGACTTACAGTGTGTGTGTTCATGACTTACAGTGTGTGTGTTCATGACTTACAGTGTGTGTGTGTTCATGACTTACAGTGTGTGTGTTCATGACTTACAGTGTGTGTGTTCATGACTTACAGTGTGTGTGTTCATGACTTACAGTGTGTGTGTGTTCATGACTTACAGTGTGTGTGTTCATGACTTACAGTGTGTGTGTTCATGACTTACAGTGTGTGCGTTCATGACTTACAGTGTGTGTGTGTGTGTTCATGACTTACAGTGTGTGTGTTCATGACTTACAGTGTGTGTGTGTTCATGACTTACAGTGTGTGTGTTCATGACTTACAGTGTGTGTGTTCATGACTTACAGTGTGTGTGTTCATGACTTACAGTGTGTGTGTGTTCATGACTTACAGTGTGTGTGTTCATGACTTACAGTGTGTGTGTGTTCATGACTTACAGTGTGTGTGTTCATGACTTACAGTGTGTGTGTGTTCATGACTTACAGTGTGTGTGTTCATGACTTACAGTGTGTGTGTTCATGACTTACAGTGTGTGTGTTCATGACTTACAGTGTGTGTGTGTTCATGACTTACAGTGTGTGTGTTCATGACTTACAGTGTGTGTGTGTTCATGACTTACTGTGTGTGTGTTCATGACTTACAGTGTGTGTGTTCATGACTAACAGTGTTGTGTTCATGACTTACAGTGTGTGTGTTCATGACTTACAGTGTGTGTGTTCATGACTTACAGTGTGTGTGTTCATGACTTACAGTGTGTGCGTTCATGACTTACAGTGTGTGTGTTCATGACTTACAGTGTGTGTGTTCATGACTTTCAGTGTGTGTGTTCATGACTTACAGTGTGTGTGTGTTCATGACTTACAGTGTGTGTGTTCATGACTTACAGTGTGTGTGTTCATGACTTTCAGTGTGTGTGTTCATGACTTTCAATGTGTGTGTTCATGACTTACAGTGTGTGTGTTCATGACTTACAGTGTGTGTGTGTTCATGACTTACAGTGTGTGTGTTCATGACTTACAGTGTGTGTGTTCATGACTTACAGTGTGTGTGTTCATGACTTACAGTGTGTGTGTGTTCATGACTTACAGTGTGTGTGTTCATGACTTACAGTGTGTGTGTTCATGACTTACAGTGTGTGCGTTCATGACTTACAGTGTGTGTGTGTTCATGACTTACAGTGTGTGTGTTCATGACTTACAGTGTGTGTGTGTTCATGACTTACAGTGTGTGTGTTCATGACTTACAGTGTGTGTGTTCATGACTTACAGTGTGTGTGTTCATGACTTACAGTGTGTGTGTGTTCATGACTTACAGTGTGTGTGTTCATGACTTACAGTGTGTGTGTGTTCATGACTTACAGTGTGTGTGTTCATGACTTACAGTGTGTGTGTGTTCATGACTTACAGTGTGTGTGTTCATGACTTACAGTGTGTGTGTTCATGACTTACAGTGTGTGTGTTCATGACTTACAGTGTGTGTGTGTTCATGACTTACAGTGTGTGTGTTCATGACTTACAGTGTGTGTGTGTTCATGACTTACTGTGTGTGTGTTCATGACTTACAGTGTGTGTGTTCATGACTAACAGTGTTGTGTTCATGACTTACAGTGTGTGTGTTCATGACTTACAGTGTGTGTGTTCATGACTTACAGTGTGTGTGTTCATGACTTACAGTGTGTGCGTTCATGACTTACAGTGTGTGTGTTCATGACTTACAGTGTGTGTGTTCATGACTTTCAGTGTGTGTGTTCATGACTTACAGTGTGTGTGTGTTCATGACTTACAGTGTGTGTGTTCATGACTTACAGTGTGTGTGTTCATGACTTTCAGTGTGTGTGTTCATGACTTTCAATGTGTGTGTTCATGACTTACAGTGTGTGTGTTCATGACTTACTGTGTGTGTGTTCATGACTTACAGTGTGTGTGTTCATGACTAACAGTGTGTGTGTTCATGACTAACAGTGTGTGTGTTCATGACTTACTGTGTGTGTGTTCATGACTAACAGTGTGTGTGTTCATGACTTACAGTGTGTGTGATCATGACTAACAGTGTGTGTGTTCATGACTTACAGTGTGTGTGTTCATGACTTACTGTGTGTGTGTTCATGACTAACAGTGTGTGTGTTCATGACTAACAGTGTGTGTGTTCATGACTAACAGTGTGTGTGTTCATGACTTACAGTGTGTGTGTTCCTGACCTTACAGTGTGTGTGTGTGTGTGTGTCAGGCCTGTAATCTCATTAACAGTGCTTTGATTTATGGAGAGAGCAGTGCTACAGGTCAGGATTACAGAAGCCACACCGGATCGACTCTTTCAAGCAGTTCACACACAAGCAGAGGTCAATTAACTACACACTCATACACACATACTCAACTTACTGAACATTATGGGCTGTTGAAGAGTTATTAATCATGGCTTTTAACAAGGTGACACTGTTCTGTGTGCTAACCATCAGAGAAATGCAGTCCTGGTGAAAAATAGACTCAAATCTATTTAAATACGTTTAATTCACGCTAAGTATTCTGCAATTCCATTTACATCTTATGTACTTGTTTGTGTTATATTAAACTGGTATTATTTTGTATTAAAAAGTCATGTCTATATATATGTTAATCCATATTAACTATACTTACTATGAAATAAATGTATTTTAAATGAATTAGTGTTCATTCCCCAAATGAGTGCAAGTAAATTAATTCATCATTATTAATGTTTTAAATTGATCAAATCAATCAAAACGATATCTAAGGTCATTTTAATGTTAAAGAGTTGGCGGTATGTAGGTAGGTGCAGAAAATAAAGCATGTTGTTTCAGGTTTATAGAGTAACTAAAACGGAACAGAACAGATTATGGAATTTGAACATGATCCAACAAAAAACAGCTAAAAAGTTGTTACAATATTCTATGAGGTATTGGTTTTGTACAATGTGAACTATGTGAATAGTTCTGAAACACAAGCAATCAAGGACGACGTGCAATAAAGCTTTATATGAAAGTGTACAAATGAGATGAATGCAAATAAGCCGGTAGAGAATAATGTCGTAGAAATGAGTGTATATTCTTGTATGAAGTCACCTGGTACTCGCTGGGCCAGAAGGTACTGACAGCTATCTCCACCTGCTGCCACTGCCGGCCCTGAGAGCCGGATATATTCCACACAGCATTTCCCCTGGATCCGCCGTTCACCCGCACGTACACACTCAGACCTCCGGGACTGTGTCCATCCCGACTGTAGAGGAAGTAACTGAACTGCAAACAGTGTGTGTCATTCTCACTCAGAGGACGCAACATAACCTGAGCCCGCTGCCCTGGCCCATACTGAGAAGAGTTCACCAACAGATAAGAACCTGAAACACACGGAGAAGAACATTCAGTTGTGAGGGAAATGACACAAACAACGAGACAGCAGGGTCTCTGGATCACAGTTTGATAGATAAACCAGAACATGGTCGAAGACTCCAATAAAGTCTCGTATGTGTCTTCCCAAGGATCTTCTTTCATCAGCAGCATCATTCTCGCTTGAGCAGATCTTAAGTCATTGTTATTCTCTTCAAACTTTCTTGCTATGTAAATGAGCTTTATTATAGAGTCAGCACTATTGCCCTGACACAGTTAACACAGATGTTTTAACATCTTATGGGGCTTTTCTGTCTTCAGGATCTAGACACTTTCATGTCTTTACATACAAAGATATTACACCACTTCTCTTATACTTTTTATAAACATGGCATTAATAAAATAACTAAACGAAAATAAAACCAAAGATAAATGGACACGTACAGTATATCAGGACAAACTTCTGTATGTGAGAGAGTAAAACTAGCAGACAAGAGTGTGGACAGCATGTATTGTGAAGGCGACTGTAGTGACGAACAATCAATCCTATACTAATAGAGTTAAGAGGATCGGTTATGAGTCAAACTTCATGCTGAGTCAAGCCAGGTGCATGGAACTGTGCTCCCAGCGTTTGGATGCTTAAGTGACTATAAGGGATTGCTGTGACACTGGGCCAGGGCAGAGTGCATTGTGGGTAATGTAGTTTAAAGAAGGTGTAATGAGTCAGGTGATGAAGGCAGCGCTGCTGTGGTACATCCACACCATTAATCACAGAGACATTGTTATTAACCCACTGATGTCTGCCACACACACACACACACACACAAACACATGCACACACACACACGCACACACACACGCACGCACACACACACACACACACACACACACACACACACACACACACACACACACACGTGATCCCAAGGGAATACCACGACTGAGGTGAGTCACCGTTCCCCCCAAGTGCTCCCCGGGCACTGCAGCATGACTGACCACTGCTCACTGCTCCAGCTGTGTGTGTGTGTGTGTGTGTGTGTGTGTGTGTGTGTGTGTGTGTGTGTGTGTGTGTGTGTGTGTGTGTGTGTGTGTGTGTGTGTGTGTGTGTGTGTGTGTTCACTTACTGTGTGTGTGCAGTGGGATAGGTTAAATGCAGAGCACATATTCCAAATATGGGACATCATACTTGGCCACATGTCACTTCACAAACACACACGCACATGTATGCACGCACAAAAGAGCACACGCACTCACACATATTTTAATACAGCATGGCACATTTATAAATCGCTGCCAACACACCAACACAAATAACTTTATCGAACACCTACACACATCTCAGTATCGAGTGCTGTGTCCTTCTGGCAAATATTCTGTGTAGCGAGAATATTATATTCTGCCCTCATCTCTTGTCACGATGTGTACAGTCTCTAAGGGATGAGGGAGTTATGCTTGTTTTTCTAACACTTAACACACAACATCAGCCGCAGTAACAATTCCACAACTACCAACAATGTACTTCTGTCTCCATATAGTGTTGTACGTACAGAATATTGTAAAAACCACGACACAAATCTCTTATTTCACATATCATATTTTATCATCATAAATACGGTTTCATTCTTTATAACCAAGTAAATGACAAATCTGGAAGTGAGGAATCCAAACTGTTGACATGACACTAAACTATACTAAACTATCTATCACTGTAAATACAAAGCACTTCCTACTTCCAAAAAATCCTTCTCTTCACTGTTAGATGTGCTTGATGTTCCCCTTCAGAATCAGAATGAGGTCTGTATATTTATTTAAGATCTCATGTTCACCCATCCTTTGCTTTTCTTTTCAAGACTACTGTTAAAATTGACCCGTGCTTTAATGTTCATGATTAAGCTTTTTATTCTGGGCTGCATTCAAGCTAAATAACAGTTTCAGATATCTATGACTGGTGACAGTTTTGAGTCTCTGGCTTTTTGTATAATTTTTGCAGTGAATAAATATGAACCCAAAGCTGTTGTACAGTAACATCTGTTAGGAACACAGCGGCATAACTGAACTAATTTATCATTTCTTCAACAGTTTATAACGGCACCAGATTCCAAAAAGAACCAATGAGCCATAGATCAAGAGCAGACACACGGATATAAGAAAAGAGACATTTAAACAGAACACAAAATCAACTATTTAGAAGTTAATCCAAAAAAGTATAAAAGTAGAATAAGGAAGCATTGTTTGCCTTTTCCCCTTGATTCTTGGAACATTTCTGTCACTTTGATGCTTCTGGAACAGAAAACACTTCTCGTTAAGTTGTGCTTGAGCATTCCAAACATCAACTACAACCTGTTGGAGAACGAGTTTATTCCAGAAAAGAAAACCTTCCTGAATGTCAGGTTTGTATGCGTGAGCGCTCACATGGAACAAAGGACAGAAGATGAAAATCAAAAGTCCATCTGACCGTCTTTATACAGATCTGAACTTGAATGAACATCAGCGGCTGTGCAGAAATCGCTATGACAGTCACAAATAAAGGAGAGGTTTACTGGAAGAACTGACACTTTGAAATAAACGGCCAATTTCAGCACCTCTGAATGCCCAGGGATGATGGTGTGCTTTGTGTTTGTGTTGGGTTATAATTGATTGTGTGTTGTGCGTTGCTCAGATCAGCAGGTTCAATGCGCTCTGCTCGGAGGAAATAACAGCATTCAGAGTTGTGTTGTGAAGACGTCTTCAAGAATTTCACACCTAAACATCATCTCTGGGATAAATTCAACAAACATAAGAATGTGGAATTTTCTGCTATTGTCTTTATGTCAAGAATGATTTGATCCCAAAGTCAGTTTATTTTTATGTCTGCCAATGAAAATATGTCCTTTACCGTTCATCTATAAAATGATTTGTGTCATGAGTGTTTAAAGTAATTTAACGTAAATTAACTTTTTATAAGTTATATGTAAATGTTTTTTTAACAATTTTTGATTATTTTCTCCAGGAAACTAAATAAACTGTTTCTTATGATAAAGTTACTTATGATGAAGATTAATAAAACACATTATTATATTAATTTCAGTTTTAATTCAGGTGAGCTTTATTGGCATGATAAAATGTACATTCGTATTGCCAAAGCATTTACAGCTGGGCTGCGTAGTAATAATGCAAGTTAATATACAAGTGAAAAAAAGATAAAAATGAAGTAAAAGTACAATACAATAAAATAAAATATAATTTAATTAAATCAGGGATGTGTGTGCATCTAAAGATTGAGGTTGGTTAAAATGAGATCTGTTTTTATGAAACCAACAAATAAAAAATGAAAATATGATTCACTTCCTCTCAACTCTTAAACACATTTTTTAAATACCAACTTAATTAACCCTTACTTGATTTAAATTCTTAAATTATTCAACATATTATTTTATCATAGAAAAACTTATTTGGTGATCAATACAACATGCATCTGTTCAAAAGATCTTTTCTAAAGAAATGACTTGCTGATCTTAAAGATCCAAAAAGTCTAATTTCCCCACATCTCTCCCTGTGAGGAACTTATTAAAACCAACTGTCAGGAGTTAATACTTCAGATACTTCAGCATCAGGATTTAACAGTGAGGATCATTCTGACTTCATCTAGAGCTCCATCTGGAACTCTGAATCCATCTAGATTTATCTAGATCTTTCTGACTTCATCATGTTTTATAAACCCACAACAAAGAGTGGAAAATAAACAAAGATGTTATAAAGAACCTTTAGAATGGGACCATTGAACACTTATATCTACTTGTTTAGACAATGCAAATGCAACATTCAACATATGATGAAATAACAATAAGAAAACGAATATAAAACTGAAAAAAAGATAAGATGTTATCTAAATCAAAACAGTAATTAAAACACAACTAGAGTCTGGATTCCCAAGGCATAATCTCAGGATCTCTAGGAAACACACAAACACTGAGGTCAACTCTTCCTCTTTCCACCACACTTCTAACACATTTTAACACATTTTAACACATTTTAACACATTTTAACACATTCACATGAAGGGTTATCTCGATGCTCTTTGTTTAGAGGGGTAGATGTAAGGGCCACAACGGCCCTTTAAACAAAGATTTTTAGGATCTCACTTCAGAAAAGGGCTCCAACATGAAGGAGATCCATTAATGTAAGCCATTTTTGCCATGAATGAACAATTTTACATTTCATGTATGATAAATTGAATCTAATGTTTAATTTAATGTGATGTTCTTAAAGGGGGTCAGTTGTGGTCTGGTGGTTAGAGAGTCAGCAGAGACATCGTACCCCTGTTTACTCTACACTGATAGATGTCCAATACTTCTAAATTGCTTTGGATTAAAGCGTCTGACAAATAAAGAAACACAAATGTTAAGAAATGTTTAAAAGAACATTAAAGTGTAAAACTAAACTTGACTGCATGTTAGAATTAAATATGAAAGTCCAGGGGAAATAAACATCAACGCGTGTCCTCTGATGGACGTTAGGAGCTTGTGATGATGTATGACAGTGTAGTATTGGTATCCCATTTCTAGGTGGAAAATGTTTCAGTTGGAAACCACGTGGTAATGGGAAGGGGCGATGGGCGGTGGGCGGTGGGCGATGGGCGATGGGCTAGGTCAGGGTGTAGGAATTGATTTGTGAACGGGCCAAAGTTTTGCTTTAAGAAATATAATTTCATTATAGAGTTTAATAAGAACAATAATAATAATAAAAAGAAGATTGGTTATGGAAGAAATATCTCTAATGACAGACTTGTTTTGTTTTATTTCTCAGAATATGTTATTTTTCTTGGATCTCCTCTGGGCACATGTACGAGCCTGCCTCCTCTGAGGTGAAGGGTGTGAACGCCAGGGACCGTAACCTAAATGAAATTTCTTCACATGCTTGCTTTTCTGAGCCCATTTTCAGGCCCTGACAGGTTGCAGAGGAGAAAAGAGAGTTCAGGCCACCGAGATATGACAGAAACTTTCATCATAACACATCACACATACGTTCTTCTTATTGCTAAGAATAAAACCCTCCGGTTACAGTTCCATAGACACTTTTCACTTTGACATGAAAAATATACATTGTCATGTATTACTCTGTTTTTTCAGAGTTTCATCATTTGAAATATAAATTGTGATTACATTTCGATATCATTTTCAAGTTCCCATTGCATTTGTTTGGATGTAATCTGCAATAATGCAAAGAAATATGTTGTAATAAAAACACATAAATTGAAAAACATTAACCCTAGAAGTACAACTTTAAAAAGCACACAAAAACAAATTGACATTAATATAAACTTCCATTAATCACTTCTATGTTACAATATCCATTACTGTAAGCAATCGTTTCCATAGCAACTGTTCATTAGAAACATACTCATCATACTTGTCAATTAAAAACATACAGTATATTCTAAATGTACAGGCTATGTAGATTTAGTCTGGCACTTAATGTATAAATAGACATGTCAACACCAGTAGCTTCTTAACATATGTGACCTGACATTAGAAGATACTTGCATTTAGCCTTAACCTGAACAAGTCTGCAAGAGAAAGAGTGACTGGGTGGGTGAGAAAGAGAGAGAGAAACACAAGAAAGAGAGAGAGAGAGAGAGAGAGAGAGAGAGAGAGAGAGAGAGAGAGAGAGAGAGAGAGAGAGAGAGAGATAGAGAGAGAGAGAGAGAGAGAGAGAGAGAGAGAGAGAGAGAGAGAGAGAGAGAGAGAGAGAGAGAGAGAGAGAGAGAGAGAGAGAGAGAGAGAGAGAGAGAGAGAGAGAGAGAGAGAGAGAAACACAAGAAAGAGAGAGAGAGAGAAAGTGGGAGAGAGAGAATCCAAACTGAGCTGAAAACTGTCAGTGCAGAAATATTTTCCATAAATGTATAAATGCTGATAAGACTCCATCTTTCTCCCATGTGTCCCGGCCAAGGACGAGAGAACATACATTAGAAGATTAGGAGCAGTGCTGCATTTCCATCCTCCCGCTGAGATCCAGACCCACGGCCACAGCACACGATCTTATCAAAGTCATAGCCCAGAAAAGACCATTTCAACTTCATTTTCCTCCAGTGTTTCTACAAATATCATCCACAAACGAGAACGTCTGTCAATATAACAGAGCTGACAAATCAAATCTGTGTGCAACTCCGTGTCCTTTTTAATTACGCAACCGATTTCACGTGAGATCACGTTAGATATTTCAAACAAACAACAGAAATCAGGGAAATATGTTGACTGCTATGTGTCCGATGAACGGCCATCCAGAGACATGCTTTACATCAGAGAAATAACCTTCAGATTAATGTGTTCTTAAAACCCATCTGCAGAACACATATACAGACTTGTTGAAAGAATATGTAATACACTGAACTAGCGGTAACAATAGTGTGACCTTTATATAAAATTAATGATGAAGAAACTTTGACTACAAATAGCACCTTCATTTTTAGTTCTTAAGTTATTTGCTGTTTTAGAATTCAATTACGTTTGAGGTTCAGTAAATAAAATACATGTCTGCGTGAATGCCAGACTTTAGAAATGAAGTAATGACACAGATTGAATAAAATCAATGAAATATTTAAGTAATGTATCACATTTCTATGTATCTAGTTATGAGATATGTGAAGGGTTTATAATGGTCTATAAACTCTTGAGATGGTGTTGTGGATGGACAGAAGTGTGTCATGTTCTTTAGTGTGTTGTATCAGTGATTCTTGTAATTGTTGTGTGTTGTGTGACTCCTGCTGAAGGTTGTGACAGCTGCGTGTCGAATCGATTTTGATCTCATTTTTCTTGTTGTATCGGTAGCTTTACTTCTGTTTTCACATCCAAATGACAAAACTTTAATATGATTTATCTCTGGCTTAACAAAAAGCACATTTTCAGTGGCGTCTCTCTGTATCCGCTGAGCTTTCATTTGTATTTCTCTTTGATCCGTCCTCTTCCAGCTCCTCTCTCCGGGGTTTAAACCTACAGGTTCTCTGTCTATCTTCTCTGGAGCTCAGAGGCCATGCAGATTTCTGCATTTATGGATCTGCGGGCCACTCAGAGGAAGGGGACATGAAAATAAAAGACGGGGGCAGGCGGCGATGCCAAAAGAGCAAAAACATCCACCCGGACCCTGGCAAACAATCTCTTTCTAAACCACTGGATCACGATGTCTCTGAACAGGATTTCCACCCAAACTCAAAGCATAAAGGACAAAATTGTCACATCTGGCCATCGATGCAGCAAGTGTCTCCGAGGAAAGTACTGATCTAGGATCAGTCTTAAGCTGTTCAAACAATTCTGTTCTGTGGGAAGAGAAATCCAGTTATTTCACTTTGCAATACCAGCGCTTTCTGTGGGCACAGTCATTTGAAATATGTTATATAACTTTTCTCATGGACTTTTTTTAAGAAGTCATTTAAATAGAATTTTTTTATGACAATAAAAGGAACCGTGATGGATGGGAATATATTTTTGACCTATAAGCACTTGCGTTCTTTCTTTTCATAGTACTTTAAGTGTGACAAATATTCTATTAGTATTAAAGTGTTTCATTTTTACAAGAGGCGATGAAAGTAACATGCATAGAAAATACTGTTGTTATATGTAGGGGCGGAACTATGGGTGGGCGGGGCAGAATATGAGTGGGGTGGGCAGGGCAGAATATGAGTGGGGTGGGCAGGGCAGAATATGAGTGGGGTGGGCAGGGCAGAATATGAGTGGGGTGGGCGGGGCAGAATATGAGTGGGGTGGACGGGGCAGAATATGAGTGGGGTGGGCGGAGCAGAATATGAGTGGGGTGGGCAGAATATGAGTGGGGTGGGCGGGGCAGAATATGAGTGGGGTGGGCGGGGCAGAATATGAGTGGGGTGGGCGGAGCAGAATATGAGTGGGGTGGGCAGAATATGAGTGGGGTGGGCAGAATATGAGTGGGGTGGACGGGGCAGAATATGAGTGGGGTGGGCAGAATATGAGTGGGGTGGGCAGAATATGAGTGGGGTGGACGGGGCAGAATATGAGTGGGGTGGGCGGGGCAGAATATGAGTGGGGTGGGCGGGGCAGAATATGAGTGGGGTGGGCAGGGCAGAATATGAGTGGGGTGGACGGGGCAGAATATGAGTGGGGTGGGCGGGGCAGAATATGAGTGGGGTGGGCGGGGCAGAATATGAGTGGGGTGGACGGGGCAGAATATGAGTGGGGTGGGCGGGGCAGAATATGAGTGGGGTGGGCGGAGCAGAATATGAGTGGGGTGGACGGGGCAGAATATGAGTGGGGTGGGCGGGGCAGAATATGAGTGGGGTGGACGGGGCAGAATATGAGTGGGGTGGACGGGGCAGAATATGAGTGGGGTGGGCGGAGCAGAATATGAGTGGGGTGGGCGGGGCAGAATATGAGTGGGGTGGACGGGGCAGAATATGAGTGGGGTGGACGGGGCAGAATATGAGTGGGGTGGACGGGGCAGAATATGAGTGGGGTGGACGGGGCAGAATATGAGTGGGGTGGACGGGGCAGAATATGAGTGGGCTGGACGGGGCAGAATATGAGTGGGGTGGACGGGGCAGAATATGAGTGGGGTGGACGGAGCAGAATATGAGTGGGGTGGACGGGGCAGAATATGAGTGGGGTGGGCGGAGCAGAATATGAGTGGGGTGGACGGGGCAGAATATGAGTGGGGTGGGCAGAATATGAGTGGGGTGGGCAGAATATGAGTGGGGTGGGCGGGGCAGAATAT
Organism: Triplophysa yarkandensis; assembly: GCA_033220385.1. Lineage (NCBI taxonomy): Eukaryota > Metazoa > Chordata > Actinopteri > Cypriniformes > Nemacheilidae > Triplophysa > Triplophysa yarkandensis. The sequence goes on from CM065678.1 coordinate 546,976, forward strand.
GAGTGGGGTGGACGGGGCAGAATATGAGTGGGGTGGGCAGAATATGAGTGGGGTGGGCAGAATATGAGTGGGGTGGACGGGGCAGAATATGAGTGGGGTGGGCGGAGCAGAATATGAGTGGGGTGGGCGGGGCAGAATATGAGTGGGGTGGGCAGAATATGAGTGGGGTGGGCAGAATATGAGTGGGGTGGACGGGGCAGAATATGAGTGGGGTGGGCAGAATATGAGTGGGGTGGGCAGAATATGAGTGGGGTGGACGGGGCAGAATATGAGTGGGGTGGGCGGGGCAGAATATGAGTGGGGTGGGCGGGGCAGAATATGAGTGGGGTGGACGGAGCAGAATATGAGTGGGGTGGGCGGGGCAGAATATGAGTGGAGTGGGCGGGGCAGAATATGAGTGGGGTGGGCGGGGCAGAATATGAGTGGGGTGGGCGGAGCAGAATATGAGTGGGGTGGACGGGGCAGAATATGAGTGGGGTGGGCAGGGCAGAATATGAGTGGGGTGGACGGGGCAGAATATGAGTGGGGTGGACGGGGCAGAATATGAGTGGGGTGGACGGGGCAGAATATGAGTGGGGTGGACGGGGCAGAATATGAGTGGGGTGGGCGGGGCAGAATATGAGTGGGGTGGGCGGGGCAGAATATGAGTGGGGTGGGCGGGGCAGAATATGAGTGGGGTGGACGGGTTGGGACACCCAGATTGACAGCTTATTTTCCCTTTATTTTAATTTATCTCTCATTCTAAATTTGAATGATATAAATGAAACTATAGTGTAACTGTTTGTTTTAAACAGTAATTTAAATGTAATGAAATGAAGAATAAGCTCATATGATATCAGTGACAGGACTCAGACAGTTGATGAAATGTTTTTCACAGGGTAAAAACTCATTGCTGATGGCACCATGTACGCTTGGCACCGGATTTCTGTTCTTCTTTTATTTTTGGCTGTTTTATATTTTTCTTTGCATGACCTTACGGACTGCTCTTTGGTTCTGACCTAAGTTCTGAACACTCCAGTGCCGTGGGTTCCTTACAACATATTTGTCAGACTTTATCTTTGGTTCTATCTTAAAAAAATGCCAAAAACTGACCCACTAAAACCTCTGTTCTCACATCCTCACTCTTTCTAGTGAAAAAGAATCAAATCAAATCCTGCACTTGGCTAGTAACTGGTGTTTTATCTGTGTTTTTCGCTTCTGTTTGCTTTCTTACCTCTTGTACTTTCATGAACCCCTCGTGTAAGTTTCTTTGCATAAAAGCGTCAGCTAAATGACTAGATGTAAATGTAGAAACACCATTAAGGTTGAATTATTTGGAAGAGAGTATATATTAAAAGCTTGAAATGGATTTATTAACTCAATATCCCTTATGAAATAACAAATGTATTTTAAAAGTATTCATTAATGAGCTGCTGGTCAATTATTATTAATATGTTTCTCTGTTATTACATGCTGTTCCTGAGGATGTTACTAAAGATGTTTCAAACTTCACTGTGAAGGCACACTTTTGTTCATCAGACTGAAAATCATCCCAAAAAAGTTATAAAAGCACAAAAGAAGTGACAAGTGAATAATATTAGCTAGTAAGATTATACTTAGTTTAGTATTGTTTTGTGTTATTAGGAGAAGAAACATTCCTTGACAAACTCAAGTGTGATAAAGTTATACAACTCATTCAACCAAATGTTTATTAAATAAGAATAAAATATAAATTGTTTTTCAGCCCATCATTAAGTCAAAAATGTACAATCTCAACAGTTGGGTTATTCTCATGTTATGCATTCATGTTTTGACAGACATTAAAACAGCATTCACCGTAAAAATTGCACAAAGAAAAAAAACTGGTATGAACAGAATATTTGGGACAGAACTGAAGAAAGCACTGTCGTCTTTATTCTCTAAGTTATTCTGTGAGTGCTCATCATAGACAAAATATATTAAATATATTATAACGGCCACCAACATCATTAAGGTTAGGAGCAAAACTTCTGATCACGATCTTCTCCAATTACAGATTGGATTTTTTAATAAACGAGTCATCATTAAAAAGATTATTGGTGTTTTTTGGATTTAATTGATGCAATTTCTTTATAAGTATGGTGATATATCCTGTAGGTTATATTGCATTAAGGAATATTTCATTTTGATGCTGATATTCCTGTTCGATGGAGTTAAGGACTGTCCAGTTCTGTCATGATTCTGCCTATCTTGGTCATGTTTTTCCTGGTTTTGGCAGAGTCATGGCAGACCTGTGTTGTGTGAGTGTCACATGGTATTTTTTTCTTGCATGCCATGTGCTCTCTTGTCTCGTCTCTTGACCCCGCCCCCTTGGTATCCCGTCTAGCTTCCCATCATTGTGTCATTCCCCACACCTGCCTCGTGTCGTTATCCCTTGTTATGTTTCCCTATATAAAGCCCTTGTGTTGCTGTCCTGTGTCGCTGCATTACGTTTGTTACTCGTGTTACTCGTGTTCGTGATCTGGTCCTTGATTCCCTGTTCGTGTACGGTCTTGTTCGTGTTTCATGTTCCTTGTTCCTGTTTGGATTGTCCCTGTTTTACCTTGTTTTAGTTTTTGAAAATACTACCTTGTTTTGTGCCCCATTGTGGGAAGTCTTTTGTTTGACCCTTTTGTAGTGTGTTAGTGTTACTGTTTTCCCCATCGTGGGTTTTTGTTTTGTATTTTTATTAAAGTCCTGTTATTTCATTGTATCACGCCTGCAATTGGGTTCTCTCTCCTTTCACCCCATCCCATCCTGACAAGTTCGACTTTTAAGCATGTTTCCATGTCAGTTATGTGGACATCTTTATAATGTATTTGTGTTTAATGTGGGTATTTATTTACAGGTAAGAAGAACAAAAGTGCTTAGAAACACTGAATGTGGATTTCAAGGTGAATGATTAAATAAACTGACACTGCTCATACACGAAACAGTTTCTATACACGAAACACATTCTACACTTTCATCTTCATGTTAATATTAATAGAGCAGCTCGTATAAAACCCGTTAAATATTCAAGAGATGTAGTTTTATCTGGTGTAAATATGTTTATTCACCATTAGTCTTTGATTCCATGCATAGTATATGAACATTTATTTTACAAAGTGAATAATTTTTTTTTACTAAAGTGATTTCCTTGTGCCACCAAAAGACCTTTCTAAACTGACACTACAACACTACAAGTGTGTGTGTGTGTGCGTGCGTGCGTGCGTGCGTGCGTGCGTGCGTGCGTGCGTGCGTGCGTGCGTGTGTGTGTGCGTGCGTGTGTGTGTGTGTTAAAAGCAGAGCACAAATTTCAAATGGGACCCAACACTTGCCTACACATCACGTCACTTCATTTGTTCAACACAACAAAACCTAAACATCATTTCTTTTTATAGAAGTCCCTGAAGTGTTAGTTGCTAACATTCTTTCAAATATCTTTCATTATATAAGACATGAGACAAAAACCTTTAGACAGGTGAGTGAGTAATGCATGACAGAAATAGTTTTTCTTTTTCCATTGAACGTTTGCTAAAACAACAAGAGAGCTCAGTGATTATTAAAAGAACAATATGCATGAAAACAAAAGACTCGCTGTAGGCCAGATCAAATTAAAGTGAAACAAAGGCCCTTCAGAATAAGTGAAAACACTTTTATAGAGGACACAACAGATATTATACCAACTATCTCTCTCAGGACACAGATCCAAATTAAAGTCAGCCCACAGCCAATTCTAAAGATCTTGTCTCTTCTCTCTCGTTTTATGTCTGAGTTTGACCTCTGCTCCATGTATTACGGGTGAACGCCAGCAGAGGAAGCGGCGGTTAGATAAATGGTCAGACACTGATGGAGTACAGATGCTATCACTGAAGACTAAAGGAAATGAAACAGTGGAGGACTTCTCCCAGTCCGGACCGGACAGTCTGAAACCAGCCCGTGATAACACAAAGATATTCCAGAGAGACGGCTGACGTTATTTATCTTACTTATCTTATCTTACTATAGATCTGAGAATATCGACAGATTTTATTCTAATCACTAATGTAGACGTATCAAAAACAACACTCTGTCAAAGTGAGGATATAAATATACTGTACTCTACTGTATCAACACTAATATAATAATAAATACTGTAAAATATAAACCATTTATCCAGAGCAAAACTCAGGCCGAAGACTCTTTCAGCTGTATTCTTGGTCTCTCTCTCTCTCTCTCTCTCTCTCTCTCTCTCTCTCTGGTCTCTCTCTCTCTGGTCTCTCTCTCTCTGGTCTCTCTCTCTCTCTCTCTCTGGTCTCTCTCTCTCTCTGGTCTCTCTCTCTCTCTCTGGTCTATCTCTCTCTCTGGTCTCTCTCTCTCTCTCTCTGGTCTCTCTCTCTCTCTCTCTCTCTCTCTCTCTCTGGTCTCTCTCTCTCTGGTCTCTCTCTCTCTCTGGTCTCTCTCTCTGTCTCTCTCTCTCTGGTCTCTCTCTGTCTCTCTCTCTCTCTCTCTGGTCTCTCTCTCTCTCTCTCTCTCTCTGGTCTCTCTCTCTCTGGTCTCTCTCTCTCTGGTCTCTCTCTCTCTCTGGTCTCTCTCTCTGTCTCTCTCTCTCTGGTCTCTCTCTCTCTCTCTCTCTCTCTCTCTCTCTGGTCTCTCTCTCTCTCTCGCTCTCTCTCTCTCAGCTGGTGTAACGGTTGATGGCTTGAATGAATGACTGAATGCTAATTTAACATTTAAAAGACCCGGTGAATAAAGGATTAACAGACGGATCGGTTAAACCCCAGGGGACAATGGCAGTAGTCCAGCTGGATCACCAACCGCCTGTGTCCTTTTCTAAAGAAATGACTCTTTATTCCCATTGGCCACAGAAGTAACACAGCATCCAATAAGAAACTCAGAGATATTTGAAAATGCCTGTCTTACTTTAGAAGTGTAGGGTGTGTGTGAATGACCTCACATGTCTGTCATTAAACAGATATTAAATATGTGAAGGCCATGGCACACACTGTAGAGAAGTGAATGGTGTTCCATACTTGACATTTTTGCTCTGCATTTATCCCATCCCAGTGTACACACACAGTATTCCCGCTGATACTGAGTCTCGAACCAGCAACCTTTGGATCACGAGTCCAAGACTCGAACCACCAGGACACGACTGCCCCCTATTGTGCGTGTGTGTGTGTGTGTGTGTGTGTGTGTGTGTTTGGTCAGACGTTTAACGGTCGCTTTACACGATACAATAGAGTCAAGAACACGCCTCTTATAGCTTGTGTGTGTGTGTGCGTTTGTGTGTGTGCAAGCGTGCGTGTGTGTGTGGTCAGACAGATGATGGTCCAGATTTCTAACGGTCGCTTTTCACAATACAATAGAATCTAGACGACGCCTCTTACACAACACACACACACACTTGACGTTTTTTTTAATGACATTTTCTATCCCTTTAGCCTACCTGGATTTAAACAAAATCTTAAATTATTTTTTGTTCGAACTGATGGATGTCGCTTTTGCTTCTGGTGACCCAAAATAGTTGTGTGTTATTTGTTACTCTTGTTCTCCAACATTCAATGTCAATTATTATAGTTATTACTGTATCTGTTTTATCTTCTATTATAACTTAATATATCATTTATTTAATATTATCATTTTGAAGATGTTCCCATACATGTTGACATTATTCAGAGGATCAGAGGACAGTTTGAGCATCTCCACGGCACACATGAGATTCTTTTCATGAGTCACCCGACTGAAAGAACAATTCAACTCTGTCCAGACAACAGCGATAATCTTCTGCTATTATTTCTGCTTTCTCTCCTGGATCTGTCCTGTCGCTGTGAGATTTATTTCATATCTCCCTCTGTCTCATTTCAGCTCAATGAGGTGTAAATGATGAATGTTTGTCTGTGATGTGGCTTTTACAGTTACATTGCTAATGACAGCAGCAGTAATCACACAGATCCATCAGAACCATGATCGGAAGATTTCACAGACTCAAACATTTACATCCCGCAGTAGTGCTTATGTCTTATTACTTCATATGTCATTATTTTCTCTGTAATACACATCATTTCTGAGAGTATCATGTATTATACACAACATATACACATTATGGGATTTTTATTCTGATTCCACTCTTAAACAGCTTTTATATCGATATTTCTTATCAAACTAAAGAACCTGTTGAAGTATTCTGAGTCTCATGATTCACTTTGGAAAACTGCTTTTCTTTGTTCAGTAGAATATTTACACAGTAAAAGACATTTATAGACTGAAGATCAGTTAAAAGTTGGTCAATATGATCTTTAGGAGAAGGGGTTTTGAAATCTCTTCAACATTTACACTTCAACATCAGATGTTTAAAGCCTGCGGTGATTTCTTTTATTTCTGACAGTGAGGATTTCTGTCTATTTTTGCTCTGTTGTAATCTGTGATTCATCCTAAGCCCTTTGTCTTAATGGTCCCAGTGGAAATCTGGGCTTTGTAAATGTGTTTAACTTTGATAGGAATTTGATGAGCAGTGCGGTTGTGAAACAGTTGGCTGGTGTTTGCCGGTTATTACATTTCAGCACAGTGGTTGAGAGCGAGGCGCTTCTCAGATGGAGATAATGCCGTTATAGTGATGAAATCTACTGTGCGTTTCACATACTTGATTTAAGACGCAATTTCAAGTAAAGTAACCTCAAAAACTCAACATAAATTAGCCATAGCTCATCGGATCTTACTGTAGTGTTCACAGTCTGTCATTCACACTTCAGCTCCTCTGTCTGAGACACAATGAAAGCGTGTGCGTGTGTGTGTGTGTGTGTGTGTGTGTGTGTGTGTGTGTGTGTGTGTGTGTGTGTGTTTAAGATTACAGCTAATGGCAGTGTTGTGTGCAGACAGCGGCGGCTCTCAGATGAATCCCATCATCTCTGAGGATTACAGTCATGCAGTAAATACACAAACACCTCACTGCTCAAACCTCTGCCACTCACTGTCAATAACACATCATACACACAATAACACACAGCAGAAAATAACCATGGGATTTACTCATGTGCTTAACATAAGTCCTAAACACATGAATCAACGAATGGCTTGGGCATTTGGTTCCTTTACCCATGAAATATATGTAATGTCTATACGTCCATAGGCATTAACACTTCATCAATACCACAATCCAGTAAAACTGTCTGAAACTAACAAAGAATAAAGTGGCTTTCAAAGAAACCTGTAACAATGTGAGGGAATCAGCCGTCTGTAAAGGAACAATAGAAGAAAAATCAAAGTGTGAAAAGTAATTTGACAAAGGTTGTAAAAACCCAAAGGTGAATAGGAGTATGTCATATAAGAAGTGCGTTTAAAAGCACACTCGTGTCAATGCTGGATTGACAGCGATATACAACTCAACACACTGCACTTAGAAAAGTTAAACAGGTCATCTCCTAAAATGTGATTTCTATTTGATTCTTTGAAATTAAAAGAGGTCATTCTACTAATCAAAGTCTAACCTTTGGAACTCCAGATGCGTTCACGATAACAAAGACCTTTCATTTGTGTTTTAATGAAAATGTCCAAAACCTTGAAGTCAGACGGCTGCGTTGATGAACACATGACTGTCCGCATTTGCAATTTCAAAGACACCTTATAGAAATATTTTGCATGTGACATCTTGCTTTGTTGCTCATTGTGAACCTGTAAAACATTTCATTGTGTTGGTTAATGTTAACTAGTGCTTTCAGATAGATTTGAGGACAAGTACACCCTTTAAAATTCATTTAAAAAAATCTGTTAAAATTTGACATTATTATCTTCGTTATGAGTGTGTGTTTTATGTGTTCTCACAGCATAATATGTTATATTTGTTAACTATCCATACACACATGATCATTTCAAATCATTTAGTTTTCCTACTTACATCCATTTTAATGCTAAAGCGTATGTGTAATGATATGGCAGAAATTATTTAAAGTCAACAGTCTGTAAAGTAACTGCTGCAAAACATGCAAAACTACTGAATATCACTACTCTTAAATCCCTGCTAAAGAAAGTAAATCAAAGTCCATGTCAACTGTAAGAAATGATATATGTTTGGACTAAATGTGATTTGATTAGCTGAGACACATTTATATATTCACTGTAAGTTACTTTACATAAACCGGCAACAATACTGACCAAATAAAAAGAAACATCTAGAAAGAACAAGAAAAACGGAAGAACAATGGGGAGAGAAAGGCTATAAAATACAATTCATAAAGAAAAATTCTGAATGTCCAGAAGCTGACAGCTCACAAGATGCTGAATATAATGTGAGTCAAAGGTTTTCTTTAGGTTTGGTAAGGGATTTCCTCTACACTAGTTTTGTCAGTGGGCAGAACAGAGTTTAAAATATGAAGCAACAATGGAAAAGAGACAATCAATCATGGACTGATGAATTACTGCCACAACACTCCACTCATCATCTCCGCTGGAACGGCCCACTTCACCTTCCTCAATACCAAAACTAATCTGTTTAGTTCAGACCTGCAACCAGAGCCCAAAATTACCAGCGGTCAAGTGCCAAAATGCAGAAGAACATTTGGCTTTCAACAGCAAATGAAATCAAGTCATGGGCCAGTTGTCCTCTTTCTTGGTTCAGTGATTGAATAATATTCCTCCCCTTCAGCGATTCAGTGCACTACCTGACTTGGATTATAAAAACTGAAAATATGATTTTTATACATACCACAAACTTACATTTGAAGAATGTCACAGCAATCAACTCAATACTTCACACATCATTTGTCATGGTAATATTTTATAGCATACTGTCATTATCATGATCTAATTTAAAGATCTTATTTTTCATATTCAAATGAACATCCGTCAGTGTCAAAACTGAATTAAATCCATTACTGATGGTCTGAGTCTTTGCTTTAACTTTCTTTAAAAGAAAGATACATTAAAGTGTGTGATTAACTTTTATTCAGCTCACGTGAATGAAACATTGAGCGTCTGTTTGCTTCACTTTAATGCAGATTCTTCTGCAAACAGGGTGCAGGTCGATTGGATGTGCATGGAAACTGTGACCCGAATATTGGATACATTTACATGAATTCATCTTTCATAAATTTGTTTCCAATTTTACAGTCATTAATATAATCTTTTAGGTTAGACTTTTTTCGGTAACATAATCTAAATATTAAAGCAGGGGAATCCTTTACTATCTTTATTCATAAGGAGAGAAACAAGAAGTCATTTAATCACTAAATTGTGAACTTTCAAACTGTGAATAATACACACTTATGTAATTTTTAAAAAGGTAAATGTAGTCTGATTATAAGGATTTAAAATGAAGTTTACTCTTATTACTGGTACTTGATATTTTGGAATATAATGACGTAATCCAGATTTGAGTATGGGTGTATTATCATATGTGAAATATTGATTCATGACCTATAGATCGCATAAAGACTCTTCACTTCCTTATCACAACCTTGAGACTACACTAATGATACCAAATCTTACAATCCCATTTACACGACATGCTTCTGCTCTCAATCCTCTCACTTTCCCAACCGGCAGAAAAGAAATAAGAGAAATAGAAAGATCTCTGATGATATCATGTTATCATACGGTTATAATACTATAATAGTTACATTTGATCACAATCATAGAGTGTACTTTTTTACAAAAGACCATAAACATCTTGAATGACATGGGAATGAGTCTATAATCGTGAAATGTATTTTTGGGATAAACTATACATTTGTTAATATATAAGATAATTTAATTTACAATTATATTCAATGATTGTACGTGTTACGCTATTTGGTAACTTCAAATAAAACACATATTCCTAAACTTGTCTTTTTGCCAAATCAATTCCTTATTCATTTTGGACCGTACATCTCATTAACTGAACCTGGGGGGCTGTTAAAAGCCAATATTATGCAAATATAAATGCTCCAGATATCACTTTTGGTCACTACTGTGCATGTGTTTCTATCAGGAGAGTTTTAGGAAAAACATTCTCCACAAACATGGATTACACATTTATTTGAAAGATTAATAACTCAGAGGCAGAGCTTGTTTGTTCTGTACATACCCACTGAAACAGCAAATGACTTTTTCCATAAAACACAGTTCCTGTGGGAAGAACCGCTTGGGCCTCTAATTCCAACAGATCTGAGAATGCCAAGCGAGAACTCCTGAGGGAGGTCAGGACCAAACACAAGACATATCTCAAAGTTAGCAGAATTTAAAGGCCAGTGGAGTCTGAAAGAGAAGCGTTTAATCCACACCGCACCGCCTCAACGCTTATAATTCCTGCTTTTCATGCTCTTACCATACATACACACCGCCTTTCAGTACTAGAGCAAGAGATACGCCTTCTCACGCACCGTCTGACGACTGCAGCAGTTGTGCTTTGAAGTGTCCGAGCCTTTGAGCCTCTTGTGGGATGATATGTGTGAGCGGTTTAGGCTGGTGAAGAACCGGATTACATCGCTTCTACGTTTTCCAATTAATTATCCGGCTGTTGGGGAAATGAGCGCAAGGGCACAGTGGAGTTCTTGACGCTCACTCGAGAGGCCGCGCACCTCAAAATAGAGTAATGAAGCCGAAGAAGAGGAAAAGAGCAAAACTTCATCCCACTGAGGAGCTGATAATCCCAGCACGCTCGATTCCAAGCCATTAGTGTCTGGAGTGATGCTTTACTGGTCTCATAGAGTTCTCTAGACATGAGCTTAGCCAGTGACAGTGCTGTTTGACCATTTAACTCAATCTGAAGTGAAACAAATCAAGACATCTTTGTTCTGCACTCTTTATCACACTTAAGGCAATAACCCGAGGTCAGGTATTATCTCCAGAGACATCAGTGGGCATGACAGCATGGTTTTCAAAGGTCAAGAGATGACGGGATCTTGTGTTTTTAGCAGATACTTGCTTTATGAAACCATCATTAAGCATTATTACAGTTGTTAGATCATGACAATATACAGAAGTCATTTTTATCACTTTTCACATCATTGGGTTTCCCACCTAAGAGAGACTTCTTACACACTAAACAGACTCATAGCAATTCAATGAACACTTCAATTCTTCTTTTGCAAAAACTGAAAAAGCAAAACATGTTTGACGGAGTGTATCCGGTGCTTAATTTGAGTCGGATCCTGCCAGATCCTGTTCTGAGTAATGTCAGATTTTGATGTTTTGTGTTCCTGTATTTATTTCAACGGCTCTGCCATTAATCACGGTGCCTAAAAACCTGACAGGGTGTGTGAATGAGGAAATAACGTTATTTGGCTGTAATGTTTCATAATATTCATATTAGTAGCAACTAGGGCTTTGTGATTAATGGAAATGAATGGAGCTTGCCTTGCACAATTTCTAGTTCGCTGTAAAGAATGATATTTTCCTGCTCGCCAACTTCACGCAGTATATTGTCCAAAACACTCAGAAAACAGCGGACCTAAAGTGAAAACCAGAACAGAACTGACCTGGCGTACGGGTTAATGCCACAGAAATAAGGAAGATGAGTTCGGAACAAGAAAAGCACTTGATGGCCCCCCAAAAGATCGACATCTGGGTTTAAATTTGACTGTGTACGGCCATGTCATAGGTTATATTTTGGTTTGGAAAATCATGTTTTTGTGAAAATGCAATGTTAAAATAAACTTACATTTAAGCTCAAACCATAACTTGAACCATAAATATTCTATTTAAATGTCATATATGAAGTTTTCAGACGAGCATGCCTGTGACACACAACAGAGAGAAAGTGCATTTACAAATGAAACAACAAAAATAATAACGCTTGTGCGAGGTGTTTGATAGGGCTCCATGGCCATGTGTACATGTGTGTGATTTGGGACACATGTGGAATTGTTAGTTTGTGTTAATAGTTCTTTCATTGGGGCAGATTAAAGACTGATTATCCTTTAAGAAAGTCCTGAAGTCACATGACTTAACAAAGCAGCACGGGGAATTGGCCAACTAATAAACATGAGAGTTGACATCATAGTGCAGAAACAAAGAAATGCCCTCCAGTGAGAAACCGCTGCCCTCAAAGACTGAAAGCTGAAGAAAACTCCGTTCCCAAGTTATTTTATCCGAAGGGCTTTCATTAAAATAACAAACATTGACTTTGAAGGAGCCATGAAAAGCGTAATGACTTTGAGCCGAGCGTGTGGAGCGCGAGCGTGTCCGGGCCGGAGGTGACGATCAGTCAACATGGTGGCAGACGGGACACAGTCACTCTGGATTTTAATTATCTCATCTTCTCTCCAAAGTTTCACTATTTGCCGAGCAAACTACATCCTGCTGCCTGAGCTGTATACACAGGAAAATAAGATCTTTCGTTTACTTTCAGGGAAAGACCTGACATTTCCCTTTCAAGAACGCCTACCTGGAAGTGTCTCTTTCCACCTTCTGATATTTATATTCCTGCACTGGTGCCATTCCCCAGCATCCTTATCTTCTGGACCTGACAGGACTCCAGCGAGCAGGGTCTCGAGAGCTGTCAGCTGGAGACGTTCCCACACATTCAGCGTTATTTCAGGACAGATGTGAAATCCAGTCTGAACCAGCACCCTTATTAAGACCCGCTTGGACCTCGTCTCCATGAAAATATCCTACACACTGTTTGTGAGGTCGTATGCCCTGCTGTGAAAGTACATATCCATTTTGTCTTCTTTATACAGATACATACACCTGAAAGGATGTGCAGTTTTATTTTTGATCTAAAAGGCCGTTTAGCTTCTGTGAAGGACTTCTGTAATATTTTCTTACACCATATGTATGTTTGCAAGTTTTGTTTTTGCATCACTCACAAAAACTTCATTATTTCAATATATTAATAATTTAGTGTATTGAAAAAACATCAGTGGAAAACCTCTGCAACCTCTGAATATATAGTATGTCACAAAAATGTGTTTACACTGGTGTGTAATTCATGCCTTTTTATTATTTTACTTTACTCTTATCTCTCCCTTGAAACTGATAAAAACTAAGATATAGAGATGTATGAAATGGATATCATTCTCACCCATTCTCATCAACATATGTATTAAATAACCAGCGTTATTTCACTGACAATATATATTTGGTTATAGATTACAATATACAATTATATTACAATTATATTACAAGTGATTGATAAACAGAATAAATGACCGTTGTTCCTGTCCTCAAATAAAATCTTTAACAAAGTGAATGCACGTTAAAAATAAAGGTTCTTTACATTTACATATGTATTTAGCAGAAGCTTTTAAACAAAGTGACTTACAAAGAATTGAGGAAACAATGAAGTGGTAATAAGCAGAGATAACAATAGTGCTACAACAAACAATCTTGTTCACTTCAAGCATTCATTAACTCATATTTGTCATTCTCTAATCAGATCTTCTTCTTCTTCTTCGGCATAAGGGTACAGGATCAGATGTAACTCCAGTAGTCTGGATCTTTGGTCCATTTTCATTGGCCAAGGACGAGCCAAGATGCTTCATGACTGACAATTGGAACAATTTTTGATTATCAATGCCAAAATAGTTACAAACAATCGCACATATAAATCCATATTTTAATTTACTTTTCGGTAGAAAAAACTAAAAGAATATCAGAAAGGCATTTACATCATGAATGATCCTGTGGAATTGAAACTTTATATTTTGTTGTTCTGTTTTGTTGAGAAGTTAAGAAGGAAGGTTATTCAGTATTAGAGAACATTTGCTCTTTCACATATTCCTTATGATTTTTATATAATAAAATGGATATTTTGGAGTTGCACTTTTGCTTTTAATAATAATTAATGCAATTTGTAACTTTAAACATTATTTTGTTATTAGACTTGGTATAATTTGGTTTTATTTAAGGATATTTTAAATAATACAATAGTTTAACCATATTGCACTTAAACTTAACATGATTACGTTAAGTCAATCAAATTTACAGTAGATTTAGTCAACTATAATCTTTTGCTTTTTTTGGTTGACTAAATTAAGACTAGAACTTAAATAAAGCAGATGAACATGAATAATAAATGTTGATAAAACCCTTTCAATAGACACGTCTGCTCTCCACTGATGTTAATGTGGATGAGTAAAGACCTGTTATATACTATATATGCAGGTTAGGGAATCTGTGACATGTCTTTGGAGATCCTTATCTTTATTTACTGTATATACAGGATTGAAAATGAGAAATGACAATGCGAAAAAACTTCACAGGCTTCCGATTCTCATTTTCTTTTCAATTTTGGAATAATTGTAGTCCGAACCTTGAGAAGTACAATATTATAGGTATACTTTTTTTTTAAACTTTAAAGCTAATTGAATAAAACTAAGATGTTGTAGACATGTTGTGTTTGCGAGCGATGACCTCGGGCATCATTTAGAAACGCATAACCTGCTCATTCCTTTTCATTAGCAGTAAATACGGCTTTATTCGTCTATTAACATCAATAAACAGAGATGCTGGGTTAGTATGAAAATCCTTCTTCTATGTGCTCTCATTCTCATCATACAGTCTGTGTCTTATTGATTTCTGCTGTGTTGAACACCGAGAGCCTTATTTAGTTCACCTTATATCACCCATTGATCGCCAGCCAAAGCAGACAAGTTCATCCATGCAGAGGTTTTAAAAAACTGCAAAAAAACTTTATTCACCCCATCATGTTTAAGTTTCCAGCCACACATAAATCTGAAGAAACCACCGTGTAGTTGTGAGCAGAAACACAGCAATCCCAGTCGGACAAAGAGATGATAATTGTCTGAGCTGCTGGAAACAGATATCAATGGCTTCTAAATGACGCTGATCTGCCAGGAGATTTCAATAGATCTGATAATTGCAGAAACAGAAGGATCGTCTGTGTTAGAATGCCTGGAGAGAGAGATTTAATCGCTTGAGGGATTCGTACGACATGCCGTCAGTCAAACGTGATAAAACAGACAGATTAAATTGCCGTCTCTGGTGCTCTGAATTACGGCGGACTGAAATTGTATTTTTTTTCATATGAAAGGCCACAAAGAGAAAATGGAACGGTGAAGAATGAACTTATTCTGTGAGAGATGGAACCGCAGGAAACAGATTTTGATGAAAAATGTCTCTCGCTGCCGGGTGGGTCACACATCAACTGTAATGTTTGTCAATGGGACTCCTGTCTAAAATATTAACATCAAAAACACATTGAATTGTTTTATGGGCATACAAAATGTAGCTGACAATACAGTTTGATTTTATTCATCAAAATCCAAACAGTGTTATATATTAACTGAAGGTGCTGAGCCGAATCTTCTCTGTTGCTGAAAATAGTTTTAAGCATAAAAATAAAACCTTAAATAGAAACTCATTGTTCCTCAGATAAACATGTCTCAGAAGAGAAAGGATTGTCTCAATGTCGGATTATAGTGTAGAAGCCTAGATTCTGTAACTGTCATGAATGTATATATATATATATATAGTTATATATAATAGGTTGCTTTTGTGTTGACTATAGACCTGAGATGTTTTAAAATACCAAGTATCGAATATTAATGCTTAACCAGCTAACACAAAATCATTATTCTGTTCCTTTCAATATATTGTCAAGACTATGCACACACGCACGCACACACACACACACACACACACACACACACACACACACACACACACACACACACACACACACACACACACACATACACACATATACACGCACGCACGCACACACACACACACACACACACACACACACACACACACACACACACACACACACACAAACAACAATGTGTTTTCAAGCTTTGATTAGCGAGCGCAACACAGCCCAAAAAGACTAAATATGACCCATCAGACCCATCAGACACATCGGACCCATCATACCCATCAGACACATCAGACCCATCAGACCCATCAGACACATCAGACCCATCAGACACATCAGACCCATCAGACCCATCAGACCCATCAGACCCATCAGACACATCGGACCCATCATACCCATCAGACACATCAGACCCATCAGACCCATCAGACACATCAGACCCATCAGACACATCAGACCCATCAGACCCATCAGACCCATCAGACACATCAGACCCATCAGACACATCAGACCCATCAGACACATCAGACCCATCAGACCCATCAGACACATCAGACCCATCAGACCCATCAGACACATCAGACCATCAGACCCATCAGACCCATCAGACCCATCAGACCCATCAGACCCATCAGACACATCAGACCCATCAGACACATCAGACCCATCAGACCCATCAGACACATCAGACCCATCAGACCCATCAGACCCATCAGACCATCAGACCCATCAGACACATCATACACATCAGACCCATCAGACCCATCAGACACATCAGACCCATCAGACCCATCAGACACATCAGACCCATCAGACCCATCAGACCATCAGACCCATCAGACACATCATACACATCAGACCCATCAGACCCATCAGACACATCAGACACATCAGACCCATCAGACCCATCAGACCCATCAGACCCATCAGACCCATCAGACACATCAGACCCATCAGACCCATCAGACCCATCAGACCCATCAGACACATCAGACCCATCAGACCCATCAGACACATCAGACCCATCAGACCCATCAGACACATCAGACCCATCAGACCCATCAGACACATCAGACCCATCAGACACATCAGACCCATCAGACCCATCAGACACATCAGACCCATCAGACCCATCAGACCCATCAGACACATCGGACCCATCGGACACATCGGACCCATCATACCCATCAGACCCATCAGACACATCAGACCCATCAGACCCATCAGACACATCAGACCCATCAGACCCATCAGACCCATCAGACACATCAGACCCATCAGACACATCGGACCCATCATACCCATCAGACCCATCAGACACATCAGACCCATCAGACCCATCAGACCCATCAGACACATCAGACCCATCAGACCCATCAGACACATCAGACCCATCAGACCCATCAGACCCATCAGACCCATCAGACCCATCAGACACATCAGACCCATCAGACCCATCAGACACATCAGACCCATCAGACCCATCAGACACATCAGACCCATCAGACCCATCAGACCCATCAGACACATCAGACCCATCAGACACATCAGACACATCAGACCCATCAGACCCATCAGACCCATCAGACCATCAGACCCATCAGACACATCATACACATCAGACCCATCAGACCCATCAGACCCATCAGACACATCAGACACATCAGACCCATCAGACCCATCAGACCCATCAGACCCATCAGACACATCATACACATCAGACCCATCAGACACATCAGACCCATCAGACCCATCAGACACATCAGACCCATCAGACCCATCAGACACATCAGACCCATCAGACCCATCAGACACATCAGACCCATCAGACCCATCAGACACATCAGACCCATCAGACACATCAGACCCATCAGACCCATCAGACACATCAGACCCATCAGACCCATCAGACCCATCAGACACATCGGACCCATCAGACACATCGGACCCATCATACCCATCAGACCCATCAGACACATCAGACCCATCAGACACATCAGACCCATCAGACCCATCAGACCCATCAGACCCATCAGACACATCAGACCCATCAGACCCATCAGACCCATCAGACACATCAGACCCATCAGACACATCGGACCCATCATACCCATCAGACCCATCAGACACATCAGACCCATCAGACCCATCAGACACATCAGACCCATCAGACCCATCAGACACATCAGACCCATCAGACCCATCAGACCCATCAGACCCATCAGACACATCAGACCCATCAGACCCATCAGACACATCAGACCCATCAGACCCATCAGACACATCAGACCCATCAGACACATCAGACACATCAGACCCATCAGACCCATCAGACCCATCAGACCATCAGACCCATCAGACACATCATACACATCAGACCCATCAGACCCATCAGACCCATCAGACCCATCAGACACATCAGACCCATCAGACCCATCAGACCCATCAGACCCATCAGACACATCAGACACATCAGACCCATCAGACACATCAGACCCATCAGACCCATCAGACACATCAGACCCATCAGACCCATCAGACACATCAGACACATCAGACCCATCAGACCCATCAGACACATCAGACCCATCATACCCATCAGACCCATCAGACACATCAGACCCATCAGACACATCAGACCCATCAGACACATCAGACCCATCAGACACATCGGACCCATCATACCCATCAGACCCATCAGACACATCAGACCCATCAGACCCATCAGACACATCAGACCCATCAGACACATCGGACCCATCATACCCATCAGACCCATCAGACACATCAGACCCATCAGACCCATCAGACCCATCAGACACATCAGACCCATCAGACACATCATACACATCAGACACATCAGACCCATCAGACCCATCAGACACATCAGACCCATCAGACCCATCAGACACATCAGACCCATCAGACCCATCAGACCCATCAGACCCATCAGACACATCAGACCCATCAGACCCATCAGACCCATCAGACACATCAGACCCATCAGACCCATCAGACCCATCAGACACATCAGACCCATCAGACCCATCAGACACATCAGACCCATCAGACCCATCAGACCCATCAGACCCATCAGACACATCAGACCCATCAGACCCATCAGACCCATCAGACACATCAGACCCATCAGACCCATCAGACACATCAGACCCATCAGACACATCAGACCCATCAGACACATCAGACACATCAGACCCATCAGACCCATCAGACCATCAGACCCATCAGACCATCAGACACATCAGACCCATCAGACCCATCAGACCATCAGACCCATCAGACCATCAGACCCATCAGACACATCAGACACATCAGACCCATCAGACACATCAGACCCATCAGACCCATCAGACCCATCAGACACATCAGACCCATCAGACCCATCAGACACATCAGACCCATCAGACCCATCAGACCATCAGACCCATCAGACACATCAGACCCATCAGACACATCAGACCCATCAGACCCATCAGACACATCATACACATCAGACCCATCAGACCCATCAGACACATCAGACCCATCAGACCCATCAGACCCATCAGACCCATCAGACACATCAGACCCATCAGACACAACTCTACAGTCTTGACAGTTTCTGGAGGAAATTACAACATTGAGTGTAATCTCTTAAATTGCTCATGAATAAATGTTTAAGGTCTTTTCTTGAGCCGTGACAATCTTTCTCGATATTCCCAAAGCAGTGATTTAACATAGATGTTCCTGCAGCGCTCTTTCTGTGAAGTGACAAACAAATATTTCAAATAAAACTTGAACCATGAATTAGGAATAAAAGCACTTGACTCGTCTCTTTCACTCAGACTTTTAACTACTACCTAAAAAACATTTTGAAGTAGATTTTGGCAGATTGTAGATTTTGGTTTTCATCCCAGTCTAACATAACATTATGTCCAGTTTGGACTTTAAATAGAAGCTGGATCTCAGCCTGAGAAATCATCCAGCTGGTGATTTGATGGACTGGGATTTAAAAACATCCTTTTGCTTCATTATTCAAATGGACGTTCTTTTTAGTGAAGCTCACACTAATGACAAAGAACAGCCCATCATTATCATATCACATATAACCCACTGAGCCACAAAAAACACAAACACACACACACACACACACACACACACACACACACACACACACACACACACACACACACACACACACACACACACACACACACGCTGACTACCTGAATATCAATTACTCTAACGAGAACAGTCCTCTCTC
>CM065678.1:567238-582238 GCA_033220385.1 Triplophysa yarkandensis
AATCTGAAGTTGAGAAGAATAAAACAAAGAGTTATTTAATCTGCAACATGTTGTCATGCATTCACCCACAACCATGAAGGAGGAAATAAAGAACCCAGCAGCCATTAATCCTCAGATTCTCATCATTGACTTTTAATGCAGAAGAGTTCAGATAGAAAAGAGTTGTTAAGAGAAACACAAAGTAACAAGAATAAAGACACAATACACAACCCAACAAACACATCAATGTTAACCAAACACACAGCACCACTTACCTCACAAAGCCTTCAGAGATCTCATCCACAACTCTTTAATAAAACATTCCTCCCATCAATGAAAGTGTGGCATTGGGTACCGAGAGCCATGATCGATGTCTGTGCCACCAACGCAAAGTTTCTGACTGCGGAGCTGATCACAGATCAGAATCATGACGCACACGGACGGAAGCGGTGGTGGGAGGAAGAGAATGTAACTGAGAACTGAAGTGTGATGGTGAATAACAGGAACACCTCTGCTGACATGCAATCTATGTCAGGGGAGTCAAGATTCATTATGCCAACTTCATATTCATCAATTAATAATAGCAATGAATAATGTTGAATAATTCATAGTAATAAATAGTCATTAATTATTTGTTTGTTATTATTTATAAATAATAATGTCACTTCACTACAGTGTGTGCAATAACCTTCACTTTAAAAAATAATATATTAATGATAGTAATTAATAATAATAATAGATACATAATATTAATGAATACTGTTAAATAAATAATAGTAATAAATTGTAATTAATTATTTGTTTGTTATTATTTATAAATAATAATGTCACTTCACTACAGTGTGTGCAATAACCTTCACTTTAAAAAATGATACATTAATGATAGTAATAAATAATAATAATAAAAACATATTATTAATGAATAATGATAAATAAATAATAGTAATAAATAGTAATTAATTATTTATTTGTTATTATTTATAAATAATGATTTCACTTCACTACAGTGTGTGCAATAACCTTCACTTTAAATAGTAATAAATAAATAAATGTAATAAATAATAATGAATACATAATATTAATGAATATTATTAAATAAATAATAGTAATAAATAGTAATGCATTATTTATTTATTATTATCCATAAATAATAATGTCACTTCACTACAGTGTGTGCAATAACCTTCACTTTAAATAATAATACATTAATGATAGTAATAAATAATAATAATAAATACATAATATTAATGAATAATGTTAAATAAATAATAGTAATAAATAGTAATGCATTATTTATTTATTATTATCCATAAATAATAATGTCACTTCACTACAGTGTGTGCAATAACCTTCACTTTAAAAAATAATATATTAATGATAGTAATAAATAATAATAATAAAAACATAATATTAATGAATAATGTTAAATAAATAATAGTAATGAATAGTAATTAATTATTTATTTGTTATTACTTATAAATAATAATGTCTCTTCACTTCACTACAGTGTGTGCAATAACCTTCACTTTAAATAGTAATAAATAAATACATGTAATAAAGAATAATCAATACATAATATTAATGAATAATAATGAATAATAGTAATAAATAGTAATGAATTATTTATTTGTTATTATTTATAAATAATAATTTCACTTCACTTCACTACAGTGTGTGCAATAACCTTCACTTTAAAAAATAATATATTAATGATAGTAATAAATAATAATAATAAATACATAATATTAATGAATAATGTTAAATAAATAATAGTAATAAATAGTAATGCATTATTTATTTATTATTATCCATAAATAATAATGTCACTTCACTACAGTGTGTGCAATAACCTTCACTTTAAAAATAATATATTAATGATAGTAATAAATAATAATAATAAATACATAATATTAATTAATAATGATAAATAATTCATAGTAATAAATAGTAATTAATTATTTGTTTGTTATTATTTATAAATAATAATGTCACTTCACTACAGTGTGTGCAATAACCTTCACTTTAAATAGTAATAAATAAATAAATGTAATAAATAATAATCAATACATAATATTAATGAATAATAATAAATAATAATCAATAAATAATAGTAATTAATAATGATAAATAAATAATAGTAATGAATAGTAATTAATTATTTATTTGTTATTATGTAAAAATAATAATTTCACTTCACTACAGTGTGTGCAATAACCTTCACTTTAAATAGTAATAAATAAATAAATGTAATAAAGAATAATCAATACATAATATTAATGAATAATAATAAATAATAGTAATAAATAGTAATTAATTATTTATTTGTTATTATTTATAAATAATAATTTCACTTCACTTCACTACAGTGTGTGCAATAACCTTCACTTTAAAAAATAATATATTAATGATAGTAATAAATAATAATAATAAATACATAATATTAATGAATAATGTTAAATAAATAATAGTAATAAATAGTAATGCATTATTTATGTATTATTATCCATAAATAATAATGTCACTTCACTTCACTACAGTGTGTGCAATAACCTTCACTTTAAAAAATAATACATTTATGATAGTAATAAATAATAATAATAAATACATAATATTAATGAATAATGATAAATAAATAATAGTAATGAATAGTAATTAATTATTTATTTGTTATTACTTATAAATAATAATGTCACTTCACTACAGTGTGTGCAATAACCTTCACTTTAAATAGTAATAAATAAATAAATTTAATAAATAATAATAAATACATAACATTAATGAATAATGATAAATAAATAATAGTAATAAATAGTAATGAATTATTTATGTATTATTATCCATAAATAATAATGTCACTTCACTTCACTACAGTGTGTGCAATAACCTTCACTTTAAAAAATAATACATTTATGATAGTAAAAAATAATAATAATAAATACATAATATTAATGAATAATGATAAATAAATAATAGTAATAAATAGTAATTAATTATTTATTTGTTATTATTTATAAATAATGATTTCACTTCACTACAGTGTGTGCAATAACCTTCACTTTAAATAGTAATAAATAAATAAATGTAATAAAGAATAATCAATACATAATATTAATGAATAACAATGAATAATAGTAATAAATAGTAATTAATTATTTATTTGTTATTATTTATAAATAATAATTTCACTTCACTTCACTACAGTGTGTGCAATAACCTTCACTTTAAAAAATAATATATTAATGATAGTAATAAATAATGATAATAAATACATAATATTAATGAATAATGTTAAATAAATAATAGTAATAAATAGTAATGCATTATTTATTTATTATTATCCATAAATAATAATGTCACTTCACTACAGTGTGTGCAATAACCTTCACTTTAAATAATAATACATTAATGATAGTAATAAATAATAATAATAAATACATAATATTAATGATAAATAAATAAAAGTAATAAATAATAATTAACGGCAAAATAAGATCACACCTGTCCATATTTTCACTTCAACTTTGCATCATGTACAGCTTGTATTCATACTTGATTCATCTTGACCTGGATATCAAAATAAAATATTTTTATTTCATTCTATTTAAGGCTGTGTTAGAATCGTAATAAACCATGCTGAAATAAACTAAACATATTCAAAGAAATTTCAGTTGTGTACAAAGCCATGTTTACATGTTTATTCTGGTATGCATTCTTTATATTTAACATGTTTAAAAGAAATTAAAAGTGAATGATTTCCCAGATAGCACATAGAAAAAACCTTGGTTGCTGGAATTTCTTAATATGCTCATCCATACCTTCTAGAGGTATACATGACATCTGACAGAAGACGTCTCAGAGATGTCTTACAGATAAACAAACAAATCAAATGTCTTGTGGATGGAAATGCAGCAGATGTCTCAGATATACATCCGGTGTAAAGTTCTTGAGTTTGTTTGTCTTTTCAGGATATTGGAGATTAAATGAGATATGCAACTTGCTTACATTTAATGCAAATGAACCAAATGGAGGTCAGTGTTAAAAGAATTTGCCTATATTCATAAGATGGGTAAAGGTCATTTTTCTGTTCTGTTATACTGAATGGCGTCCCTTATGCAAGAGAGACGTTGACGTTCTTTAGGAAAATGTTTAGCCATGTATTGTATAGAATCTTTGAGAAACAATCCTTTTTAAAACAGTCTTGGAAGGAAATATATTAGAGGCCTTTGTTGTACACTATATACGCCATCCAAAATTTAAACAAATTTAAAATCAGAAAAACATTTCTGTCAAATGACCCTAAACCTATGAACCATAATGAAGTTAAAAAAGTTTCTTTTCAAACTTCTGATAAATGTCATTATGTTGTGGAACCACAGAAAAGCCATATATTAATACGTTATAGATAACGCTAAAAATGTTTGACGTTAGCCTTCTTTACGGTAAAAATATTCTATGCATTCCTCTCTAATGATAAAGATGTAAAAGTGTGTGATGTCATACATGCTCTGTGTATGTGTGTGTGTTCCAGCCGACCAGCTCTTTAGGGATAGAAACATTAGGTAACTTCTAGAAAGTGACCAACCGTAACCAAATTACTGTTCTCAGCTAAAACACTTTGAGTTATGGTTTAGAAAACTTGCAGAACAATATCTTGAAACAGAACAATGAAAAGCAAAACTATTGTGAGCTTGGTTTTAATGAAATTGTCTCTCTGGGACGCTTTGAGTGATGCGTTGGGTTCTGTTATCAGGTGGATGAGAGCCAATAAAAAAACAAAATAAAAAAAAATAAGGTTATATTTAAAATTGTAAATGAATAAATATCTTGAAAAATTGGAGAACCCACTTGTGACTTAACAATGATACTTGAAGGGTTAAATCATCTTAATGCAAAATATAGCTTTGCATTAGAGCGAACTTTAATCCAAATATGTTCTTGTAAGAGACACTTTGACTTTCACTCCGAGTAGTCAAAATAAAGTATATGGTTTAATATCATAACTATAAACATGAGATGCACTTCTGAACTCTATTGGTTTATATAGGAATAGCATCAACTGATCTGCATGCTTGTTCCTCTTTACCTTTACAATGAACACATGAATAATCCAGTTCCTTCTCACATTTCCCTGTTTGTATTATCACATGATCTAATTACTAAAAAGAAAAAGGTTACATAATTTGATCAGATTGAGACAAAAAATGTCAGTCATACTAGAAAATGCTTAACAAATGAATAAACCCTTTATGAAACAAGCAACACGATGAGACTTCATATGTGTTTTTTAAACAATATATAAATATTTGATTAAATAAAATTATATATAGTGACTTGGCATATATTTTAAACGTTCGTGTGACCTCTTATGACAGTCAACAATAACCACTTCTGCTAAAACACTTTCTTGTTATCAGTTTAATTCTCATGGAACCACACATTTACTTACATGGAAGTTTACAAAAGCTGATTGGGAGAAACAGTTGATTTGGTTCCATCTTAATTTAACAATATCTCTCAAACTGATCCACTTGGAAATTGGAAAAATTATAATAGTGTCTGGCATAAATAAACAGGTCTACTGATCCTCAAAGAATAAACAAAACTCACATTAAGACAAGCTCCATTATCATGATAATATACTAAATCCATCTAAACATCCACAAAAGATTACCTTAGGGATTTCTATATTATGGAGATTATTTTTTGTATTAAACTTTGTTTGATGTGTTTCGGCAAAAAAAAGGATTTCATACCAAAAAGGCACTTAATGTGGATATTCATAGTTTGACAATCATTCTAAAGACAAGGGTCATATCCGTAACATGAGAAGATGGGCGGGATGTGGCGTGTCTTATGTGTCAAGCTTCATAAAAGACTCCTGCAGAACTTAACATACAAGAAACTCCCATAGGTGCTTTCAGCCTCTCCATCTTCTTCAATGTACCCAGATTCAGAGATCTGTCTTCCACATGAACACTGTCCATTGATGAAGGCAAAAAAAAGTCAAAGGGCAAAACCAATCAATGGCGCATTTTAATCTGTCATTTCTTTCGACGGGTCCACTTATTCTAAACAAAACAAATTATTTAAGTTACACTTTCACTATTTTTCCACTGAGCGTCAGGCATTGCGATTGATCGCAGAATTTCACTGGTCGTTGGCATTTATCATTGAACCGCCCTGATCGCTCCGACTGTCTGCTGCCTCATCTACCGCATCTGATGTGTTCTGATTTATCCCAGACGAGTTCTGATCTATCTTGGATGTGTTTTTATTTATCTCTGATATGTTCTGATTAATCTCTGATGCTTTCGCGATTTCTTCGTCCTGCGGATCACCAGCCTCCACACACACTAAACCATGAGCGAACAGCTGCAGAAACACACTGGGCTGCTCGGCTGAGTCTCGACTCTGAGCCGGGGTCACTATGGAGTCATCCGAGGCTGCTGGAGATCTCTGGAAAAGTTCTGTGTTAGAGCTCTCTTGTAATTGGCTGGCAGTGCCGGAGCACTCTCGATCATTGTTTGTGGTGCGTGTTCCTGCCTCTTCACAAACATCTGTATGCACAGTTGTTATCTCATTTCCATCTTTACCAGCCAGACCGAAGAATCCCTTCCGGATGATATATCGTACGCACTGAAGAATAACGTTTCTCTCATGTCGAATATCTGGTGCCAATAACTGCCAAACACATACGAGATAACATGAAACACACGTGGAGAAAAATTACACACAAATCATCAGGATCCTCCTGGCTCTCACCATCTCAAGCAGCGTTGGTCGATGTGATTCGCTACAGTTATTGTGTCCTCCTCTCTGTCTCTTGCCTCTCCCTCGACCTCTCCCGGCTGGGGCCTGAATCTGATGGGATTGTTGTGGGGTGTTTGAGGGTTTCTCTGTGTGCAGCACCTGAACAGGAACGGGATGAGCCATCAGTAGCCTCTTATTCTCCTCCGCAGCTCGAGACGCTCGTACTAAAGGAGAATCTGTGACGGGAAAGACGATTAGTACACAGCAGAAGAAAAGAAAAGTTTGGTAATATAATTTATTAAATAGACTTAACATATTTTAGGCACATTTTTTATTGCAAATCTATGGATTTTTATGGAAAATGTATTTTTGAAAGAAATTGAAGTACCGTCTGTATCCCCTTCACTTTCACTGGTGGTCATGTCATCCCCATAGCTGGACATGAGTGATCCCAGGGCAGAGGTCACATTTCTGGGGGCAACAGACAGTCCCGCTTGCTTCTGTTGAGCTGAATCATCTTCTTTATCTGACCCTTAAAAAATGAAATCACATTTTAATGAATAAACTGAATAATGAACTAAAAGCAGAGGGACTAAACTGCTCCCGTACTGTTTAAAATGCATCTCAATAGTCCGACCTCAAAAAGCTTAATTAAATAAAACATGAACATTTCTGCAAATTGAAGATGCAAAAATATTCCATTTTAACAGAGTATACTGCTACTCTCAAATATGAGAAAATCATTCTTTTTAAACTGTGATGGTGTATATATGTGAATGATTTTGCTGACCGGGGTCATTGTTTGCAAGAGCTCCAAGAGGGTCTGCATCCTGATGCTTAAGTGATGTGGGCAGGAGCGTCTCTGAGGTCACAGGTTCCGTTCTTTCACCTGCACCTTCACTCCGCCTTCCGAACCCCCTGCCTCGACCTCTGCCTCGGTTCTTCATACGACTGCAGAGAATGGAAAACACATGAACACGCTTGTGCTTGAAAACATTCCTATTCAAACTGTTCAAAACCCAACACAAAAACAAACCCAAACTGTGTGGTCTCCAGAACATCTCCTCTCTGCTCCTTGCCTTCCATTACCTTCGCTTTCTTCTCGATGTTACTCAGCGTCGGGTAATTCCTGCACACACACAAAAACACATTGAATCTCCCGGATGACAGACTCGTGTATTTCTTTAATGACAGGAGGCAAATCATACTTGCGCCTCTCCTCCCTCCATTTGGCGATCTCCTCTGGCGTGTCCAGTTTAATTCTCTTGGCACCTGGAGCGTGATTCTGCAGGGCATAAAAACTGTTCTTTACTTTTCTCAGGTCATCCCTTACATTAACCACGAGCTAGATAGAACACTTACATTTTTCCAGTGGATGTTCACCAGTTTCTCATGTGCGTTAAAATGACAACCCTCAACAGAACACTGCGAAGCAACATCAAATCCAAACTGAGCAAAACGTACAGAAGCGTCTTAAGGGATTAGGGCGTCTCAATTTACCTTTACATGCTGTGAAATATGTTCATCATACTTGTCTTGGTGTTTAAATCCCCTGTCACACGTGTCACAGAAGTGGCTGAAATGTGGATCTTTCTGCTTGTTCTGTTGGGATGAAGACAACGATACACGTGATTGACATTGATGAAGGACTCAAAAGTAACCGTGGTAAACACATGCACGCAAATGTTTTGTTGTTTTTCATTCACAGATCCTATTGGATGGGCAGGTGTGATTGTGTATCTGCAGATACTCTGGGCAGTTGTCAGATTCTCAGATCAGAATTATTTTTCTAGATGGATACACGAAGTAAATGATCAAGGTACCTTTTTCCCCCACTGATGACTTCCATGACCCTGCCATACAGGTCTATGATGAGGATGCTGATGCTGAGGATGCTGAGGATGAGGATGCTGATGCTGAGGATGCTGATGCTGAGGATGCTGAGGATGCTGTGGACCTAAGGATAAACACATGTTAAAGAAGTCTTAATACAGTTTAAGAAGCACACATCTACTATATTTCCACTAACAACAGTGCAAGCATGTGTGTTGAATACTTTGGACCAGGTTTCTTTACTTTTCTATAAAAAAGCATTGATCATTTTTTCTTATTCTTCTACAACTTGCATGTACCTGCATGGTGATATTGGTTGTAATGATGATATTGTCCGAATCCTCCATAGAGTCCGGGGCTGTTGCTCCAGGGTCCAGCCGGTACCGGTTGAGTCCAGCTCCAGTCTCTCGCCGCCTCAAACTTCTGCGGAGTCCCGTTCACTGACACTTCCGGTGGACTCGTAAAGCTCGGCGGAGGGTAACGCTCATGTTCACCCATTGTTAAGTTTAGAAACTTTATCTAAGCTTTAAATCCCGAGAGCTGGAGCACTGACCGTGGTCGTGTATCCCTGCCACACATGCTTTCAAAACACGTGCGTGCACTTGAGCGTCACTTCCGGGTCGCGGCTGCGACACGGCGAGGGCTCCGCCATATTGGACAGGGCAAGTTTGCCATAAAGCGAATGTGAATGAACAAGCAGAGCCTAAAACTGCAAAGTTTGACATTTTCAAACGGATTCCACTGATGTTTCTATATGTGTGAGGTGTTGAGAAATATTCAGTCATATGGGATTGCGAATAAGTCATCACACATGTAAGTTTTAACAATATTAACTGACATATTTCTGTATAATTATTGTATTCTGTATAATTATTGTATTCTGTATAATTATTGTATTCTGTATAATTATTGTATATATACATATATAACCTGTATTTACTGCTTATTGCACTTCTGGTTAGATGCTAACTGCATTTCGTTGCCTTGTATCCTACATGTGCAGTGACAATAAAGTTGAATCTAATCTAATCTAATATTTCAAACCTGTTTGAGATATTTTGAAGAAAGTTGGTAACAAAAAGCATCATTTCACTACTGTGAAACTTCTTCTACTTTTGTATTTTATGGAATCTAGAAATCACACAGGTTTGAAGTGTCAAGGAAATAATACATTTGAATATATTTAGCCCTGTGAATAAACTTTTCGAACAATCATTTTTTACGTATCATCCCAAAACTTTAATGTACAGTTGTACAAATTTGCATATATACAGTCTTCATTAAAAAATATACATTTTACAATAAAATCATGATAAAGTATCTTATAGACTACATGATGTTTTATATCCATTCATAAGATTTTGGCACATTCAATAATATCAAGAGCCGGCGTTAACAGTTTTCTTCCTTCCTGTTGTTGGTGATCAACGGCCAAAACTTTGGATTCTCTTCATGCCACTTAACTGAAGACGACACAGGACATCATCAGAGTTTATTACAGACCACGGACATCTTTATCATCACAGTTTCCATCACACTTACTTGTGCGTCGAATTCCTTCTTTCCACGTTACTTTTGATTTCCACCCGAGTCTGTGCAATTTATCTGATATCATGGGATATCTCATCTCACTGACAGGTCTGAAAAACATAATAATGAAATATTTATGAACTGAAATATAAAATAATTCAAAATATGATATTTTATATTCATTACACACCGGTCTTCAACAAACTCTATCCAATCATCTAGCTGTTCATTTGACACATTCTTTACTGTCTGAAAATAAAAAAAGAGATTTTCAATAAAATATATGTACAATAAAAACAAATCAACAAACATTACGCCACAACACAAGTGGTGACATTCTGTAAAATATTAAATTATTTTGCTCCTCATACCATCTGAACTAGCTGTCTGGCCAACTGAATTATGGGGATTTCAAAGTTGGCCCCGATGTTGTAAATCTCTCCCTGAATGCCCCTCTCCATCACGATCAGGAAGGCCTCGGTGAGGTCATCAACGTGGAGAAAATGCCTGGACTGCAGACCTGTACCCTCAATAGTGCTGAAAAATAAGAGAGAGATGCTCATGATGTCTGTAAGAATAACTGTAGTTTTATTAAATTATAAACACTGTAGTACTTTACCATTTTTGGTTATGTTGAATGAAGGACAGGAATTTAGGAATGACCTGTAAAAGGCACAGGCATTTCTTAACAACATTTTCTCAAAAACATCTGTACATGGAGTAAAATTAAATACCTTTTCATGGTACTGCCGTGGTCCGTATACATTACTGCTTCTTGTTATAAGTACAGGAAACTGCAATGTGGAAATAATATGCATGTAAATATTTATCTCATTACATAAAAACATGATTTAATCAACTAAGCACATTTTCCCTCAATTCTTATTAAATGAAAAATACAAAATGTTTAATAAAGGGAAAACTGCATAGAAATAACAAAAACAAAATCAACACAATATACATTTTAAATTCTTTGTATTAAGTAATTTTAAATGTTTCATTTCTATATAATTGTATTTATTTACTATAAGTAGTTATTTATAGCATTTATCGTATATAATAATATAATATTATATAATAATATTATATTTATTAACTTATTTTTATTTTTAGAGAATTATTTTGTATAATGATATAACAGTGGTCAACATATAGAGTTGACCAAAAAAAAGGGGTTAGGGTTTTGATCCCCCTTGAATTTTGACTATTGTTTTATATACCTTGTGCTTCCTCCAGTAGGACATGACAATGTTCTCCGCAGCCGCTTTAGAGGACGAGTATGGATTGGTTGGTCTTTGTGGACTCATTTCATCAAAGGGCTGTTGGGAAACAACAATTATATTACAGATGTTTAAACCAATGCGAAATTCGGAAACGATAGAAATGTTCATTCAAATTTGTTCGAGCTCACCTGTTCTAAACTTTGGCCGTACACCTCATCTGTGCTCACGAAGATGAAACGCTTGACTCTCGTCTGGAACGCAGCTTGGACCAGCAAGCCGGTGCCATCCGCATTCACGCGCATGAACCGCGAAGGACACACGAAAGAACTCTCTAAAGCACATGTGAAAACACATTAGTGAGATTTGTAGTCCTCTAAAATACTCAGTTGGATTCTGACGACCTTACCCACCAACATGAGTCTGAGCAGCACAATGGAAGACAATACTGATGTCTTCAGTTGAAAAGAGGTGCTCTATGAAGATTGGATCACATATATCTCCCTAAGAGACAAACAGATTAAGTTATGGCTCTCCATGATGTACGCAAATAATAATGTTTAACAATAACGAATAAAGAATCAGCACCAAAATAAATTTATAAGTGCTGGTGCCCTCCAAACACTTGAGGTTCTTCAGACTGGAGCAATAGTCCAACTAAAGCAGAAGAAAAGTGATTTAATATCTCTGATAAAAGCCAGTGTAAGTTACATGACTGTATATTCAAGAAGAGCCCTTACATTATCAAGATTGATGATTTTCCAATGTGGGTATCTTGCAGCCAAAGCAAGAATTAAATGAGATCCTCTGGAAATAAAAAAACAACAGGATTTAACATCATAAAGTAACAGTAACAGTAGAAGTCATATAAAGTGAAATAATACGTTTAAACTGTGTTTTTACACTATAAATTTGGCTTGGTAGATGTCACAAAAGTGAACAATTATACTCAATATAAACAATAAATTGATTTTTTTCAGTGTAAAATATTTTAAAAAATTGAGTAGAAATCCAAGAGTTCATTTCTCTAAACTGTACAAATAATGTAATGTTTGTTAACTGTTAAAGTTTATGAAATGAAAAAAGATATTTTTGATGAATTCTGACATAAATATTTTAGTTAACCCGACTTATTCAATGTTTTACTTATTCACTTAGACACTTCTAACTGTATATTGACTTTATTTTAAAGCTTTTAAATCTCCTTCTTTTTGTGTAAATTGTATAAAGTAAACGCAAAGTTAAAATGGTTTATGTGTAAGGTAATTCTGTCTCTTTCTAATATAGCAGATAAGTATATTTAAGGTTATGTGTTCGCACTTCGATAGACAAGTGAAAGTGTTAAATTCCTTACATAACATTCTTTTAAAATCAACACTGCTTTAAGTGAGTGTTAAACAATAAAAAGCCTTCTTTTAAAGCTAAAACCATACACATGTTCGCAAACAATGCAGTTTCTGCTGAAGAATGTGTCCCGTCCTCCCTGTTACTCTGGTCAGCCCTGTGACTCAGATGTCAATACTGTCGCTGTCACTAATTTCATTAAATATTAGCCGTCCAGGTTTGTGTATGGTGTTTTAAAACAAGCAATTCTCTTTAATTTATTAATTTAATTCATGTGTTCATCTTTTTAAAACCCTTAACTTTGAAAATACTTTTAAAATAGTTTTGGTCATCAGAATGACAAATAAAACAGAGGGACAAAAACACTACGTTAAATAAAAATATAACAATTATTTAATAGTTATATAAAAAATACAGTATATTTTTCAATATTTTTCTGTAAGAAAAACTTATATAAAGAAATAAAGTCTGACTTGACACAATTTGATTTCTTGACATTCAAACTTATATAAATATTTATAATATTTTTTTTTAAATCAATGTCCCCTCATTATACTATAGTTAACTTCTTAGTATTGTATATTATAGTAATTATTACAGTTACTACAGTACATTGTAGTATTACATGTAGTATTAACAACAATAACTAATACTATAGTAAACTTTATAGTATAGTATATGATAGTAATTACTAAAGTTCATTGTAGTATTACATGAAGTATTAACAACAGTAAATAATACTATAGTAAACTTCAAAGTATAGTATATGATAGTAATTACTACAGTTACTACAGTACATTGTAGTATTACATGAAGTATTAACAACAGTAACTAATATTATAGTAAACTTCAAAGTATAGTATATTATAGTAATTACTACAGTTCATTGTAGTATTACATGAAGTATTAACAACAGTAACTAATACTATAGTAAACTGAATAGTATAGTTTATTATAGTAATTACTACAGTTCATTGTAGTATTACATGAAGTATTAATAACAGTAACTAATACTATAGTAAACTTCATTGTATTGTTTATTATAGTAATTACTACAGTTACTACAGTACATTGTAGTATTACATGAAGTATTAACAACAGTAACTAATACTATAGTAAACTTCTTAGTATAGTTTATTATAGTAATTACTACAGTACATTGTAGTATTACATGTAGTATTAACAACAGTAACTAATAATATAGTAAACTTCATAGTATAGTATATGATAGTAATTACTACAGTTACTACAGTACACTGTAGTATTACATGAAGTATTAACAACAGTAACTAATACTATAGTAAACTTCATAGTATAGTATATTATAGTAATTATTACAGTTCATTGTAGTATTACATGAAGTATTAACAACAGTAACTAATACTATAGTAAACTTCATAGTATAGTTTATTATAGTAATTACTACAGTACATTGTAGTATTACATGAAGTATTAACAACACTAACTAATACTATAGTAAACTTCATAGTATAGTATATGATAGTAATTACTACAGTTACTACAGTACATTATAGTATTACATGAAGTATTAACAACACTAACTAATACTATAGTAAACTTCATAGTATTGTTTATTATAGTAATTACTACAGTACATTGTAGTATTACATGTAGTATTAACAACAGTAACTAATACTATAGTAAACTTCATTGTATTGTTTATTATAGTAATTACTACAGTTACTACAGTACATTGTAGTATTACATGAAGTATTAACAACAGTAACTAATACTATAGTAAACTTCATTGTATTGTTTATTATAGTAATTACTACAGTTACTACAGTACATTGTAGTATTACATGAAGTATTAACAACAGTAACTAATACTATAGTAAACTTCATAGTATAGTATATGATAGTAATTATTACAGTTCATTGTAGTATTACATGAAGTATTAACAACAGTAACTAATACTATAGTAAACTTCATAGTATAGTTTATTATAGTAATTACTACAGTACATTGTAGTATTACATGAAGTATTAACAACACTAACTAATACTATAGTAAACTTCATAGTATAGTATATGATAGTAATTACTACAGTTACTACAGTACATTGTAGTATTACATGAAGTATTAACAACACTAACTAATACTATAGTAAACTGCATAGTATAGTATATGATAGTAATTACTACAGTTACTACAGTACATTGTAGTATTACATGAAGTATTAACAACACTAACTAATACTATAGTAAACTGCATAGTATAGTATATGATAGTATTACTACAGTACATTGTAGTATTACATGAAGTATTAACAACACTAACTAATACTATAGTAAACTGCATAGTATAGTATATGATAGTAAT
>CM065678.1:584738-599738 GCA_033220385.1 Triplophysa yarkandensis
CACGTGGTGTACGCGGACCGCTTCACCTGTCAGACGGGTCAGCTGGATGAACAGCTGGAAGACGTACACTTCCAGATCACCCTTTTAAATCCAGATGCCGCAGGAAACCCGCTGGACCACTTCAGCGCTGAGGAGGCTGGTAAGTCTTCTCAAGTGTCATGTTCACTCCTTGTCTCTGTTTAAATAAAATGTGGCCTCTCATTACAGGTCTGCACAGTTTCTACTTTATGGCCATCTTGGCGTATTTCGTGGCGTCGTGCATCTACGTGCAGCCGCTGTGGCATGCGTTGAGTAAAGGCGGTCCCATGCACACCGTGCTGAAGGTTTTATCCACAGCGCTGCTTCTGCAGGGAACATCAGTGCTGCTCAACTACATCCACATGGCCCGGTGAGACACCGCTTCCCGTCACATCCATCTCACACAGTTAACATTATTTTGAGCTTGTCTGTACTCTTCAGGTACGCTAGGGATGGTATTGGAATGCCTCTGACATGCAGTCTCGCTGAGTGTGAGTTCACAGTTCTTCACTCCTTCTAACAAACATGTTACATCATCACTTCTCAACACTTATTTGTGTGTTAGTGTGTGACATGATCGCTCAGGTTCAGATGGTCTACATGTTGTTGAGTCTGTGTGTGGGCTGGTCTCTGAGTCGCAGCAGGAAGTCTCTGAGTAAATCGCTGCAGTGGGATTCATCTCCTGTCTCCACAGGTGTCGCGCTGGCTACGGTCATCACACAGGTCAGTCTCTATCCTCACCCCAACACACATAAACAACATAAATCGATTCATATCATCCAATGAAACATGGGTTTTTGTGTAGGGGGCATTACTGATCTGGGAGCAATTTGAGGAAACAGAGCATCACAGTTTTCACGCTTATCGCAGTGTCGCCGGTCGGCTCCTGATGCTTCTGCGCGTGGTGCTCGCACTTGTTCTGGGGTCGGTTCTTTATCAGATCATCTCAGCAGAAAGAAGCTCGCTCAAGAGAGATTTCTATCTTAGCTTTGCCAAGGTAATGCT
The DNA here is from genome assembly GCA_033220385.1 of Triplophysa yarkandensis. Classification (NCBI taxonomy): domain Eukaryota; kingdom Metazoa; phylum Chordata; class Actinopteri; order Cypriniformes; family Nemacheilidae; genus Triplophysa; species Triplophysa yarkandensis. Next base: position 585,762 of record CM065678.1, read on the forward strand.
CACAGATCATCTAGTACAGCTCACAGAACGGGCATGTGCTTTCTCCATCTGCCATCTTGACTCATTTATTTAAGTAATAGATGTTATTTTTCATTAAACCCAATATCAAAGTGCCAAATTATAGATAAAAGTAGAATAATTTTAACTTTCTTTTTTGTGCTTTCTTTATTTATTAGGTTGTAAATCTACTGATAAATATTTATTTTTATGTTAAAATTTTGTTTCATTTTTTAATACAGAACAATTTATTTTAAATAAATTAATCAAATCTTAATTGTCTATGTTAGTATAAAAAAAAACTGCTAGTAAAATTTTTATTGTTTTTGCAATAATAAATAAATCCATATTTTTGTCAAAATATCACAATGTACTCTGAATTAATGAATGTATTGAATATGCCTGTATTGTCTTTTTTTTCAATTAAAATAGTATATTTGTCATAACTAGTTGAACATTATAAAGCAGCTAATATATTTTTGAAGATAACCTGAGTCAAAAACAAGATGATGTATTATTTCTTAATATCAATTTTGTTGTTTAAACTCCCAAACATTGCACGAGTAGCTTTTATAATTTTGGCCTCGTGTTTATTCAGTAAACTTTGCATTTTTGTTGTTTCAGGGCTGTTTTTTGTGGTTCCTGTGTCAGCCGATTCTAGCTCTGTTCTCATTAACACTCAATGAACATCAAAGAGAGAAGGTAAGAGAATGATGTACCATAACCTGCATCTGCTAGAACACGTTGTGACCGCCCCTCCCTGTTGTGTGTGAATGTACAGGTTATTACCATCGGCGTGATTCTGTGTCAGTGTATCTCAGTGGTGGTGCTGTACCGCCTCTTCCTTTCACGGAGTCTGTATTGGGAGGTGTCGTCTCTGTCATCTGTCACCCTGCCCCTCACCATGAGCCGAACCGCCCGTGAGCGATACTGAGCGGATGAGTGGCGCCGCAGCAGATGACTAATGGAGGTTCTGGTGTCCCAGGACCCGATGTTCAGCGCACAGAAGACGTCTGATGTAGAGAAACAAACTCCTGCTTGACCCGGCCGTCACTGACTGATGCTCTTTAAATAACATGACATGCTCGGGCACTGAAACATACAAAACATCTGCAGAGGAAAAGAGGAAAAGGATTTATTTATGATATGAGAGATAATGTCATGTCGTTCATACAAACATCATAATTTAAATCGACAAGACTCACCTGAAGTGAAACGCAGGTGTCCGTGTCTGCTCTGTGTAATCGCTGTTCTGTCAAAAACAACGACAGATTCACAAGCATCTCTGAGCAAACACTTTAAGGCAATAAAACTACATTTTTGGCATCATGTAGAGATAATAGAATTTACTACAAGTGCCTGAATTGACAATCACGAAGGAGCCTGTGAATGATTATTTAAGAATTGAGTATTGATATTTATTGATCCATTGGCACATTTCACAAATCATACTGTTAATGCATGTTTTCTCAAAGACTTGAATTGTATAAATATTTAGGTAAATAAACATTGTGCTTCATAAAGAATTAGTTTTATAGTGTGTGTCACTTGTATATTAACAGTTATACACATAACTTATTGAAAAAATCATGAGAAAGTTATGAAGAAATCATCGTGAGTCATTGGACAGCTCACTGTAGTCTGCATGTACCTTTCCTACGACTGTGATGAAATCATGTTAATTGACTCTATTATTTAGACCATAATGGTGATGATGATGACGGTGATGATGTAAATTGCCTGCAGCACCCTTCCCTTCAACTATTCTAAACTTGTACTTAAAGCATGAGAAATGCAATTCGGTTAGAAAACGTAAATAATAGCTATTACCTTAAAAAAAATATCCAGAGGAAAATATTAATCATCTAAAAAGAGTGTTGAGGTGTTTAATAAATGTATAAATATATAAATGAAGCTCCAGGAGAACCATTCATTTCTGGGCTTTTTTCTCATTAGAACTATCTGAGATGTAGGAGACTGAAGCAAAACATTCAAAAAAAATTGTGATGCGGTCATTCTATTATTATAAAAAAGCATTTGAAACATAATCAACTATTGTGACATGTTTCCATTCTATAAAACAAATAGATATGTTTGTATTTATTACCATGCCAACATTGCATACCATTGCAAATACCATCTTATGAATACCCATCCTCAAATTTGAATGACCACATATGTGATTTATTTTCTGAATGTTGATTATTTTATTACTCAGAGGTGAGTTTCCTCATCAGTAAGAAAAGAAAGGAGGACTCGTATGACAGAGGGTGGATTCACATGTTCTCAATGTTCTTGGGAGGTGGCGGGGCAGGGCGTCTATAAAACAAGCCAACATTCATTCACCCAGATCACAGACACGCACTGCACTTATCTGAGACGACATGAACAGGGCAAACCATGACAGCGTACAACATGGTGAGAAAAATCTTATCAAAATCTTATCAGAATAGTAGGTACTAAAGAATATATGATGTGTTTTGGACGTAAAACAAACTTTAGATGTTTCCCCTAAAACTGCTGGGAATGTAAATAGAATAAATCAAATTAAATTGATGTGCAAAAGGAATGTAGGATTTGTAAAAGTAAGATGAATGTGAAATCATATTGAGATCTTCAATAAGATTGTATTTTGATTGCAGACATGACAAATCTGAGCTCAGTATAAGACATTATTGAGATCCCTTTCAAAACCCTAAAGGAGATTTTTATGAAATTTCAGAACTATGTGAGACACTGGAAACTTCAGTTTTTATTTACAGTCAATTTAATGTCATTAATGTCTTAATGATTTAAATATTTGAGACCTGCAAAATAATCCAAATATTCTGCACGGTCTGATCTTGTGCTTGACTTATATTCTTATGATCTTGTTAACTGATAAAAACCTAAAAGGTGTTTTTGACACATTGGAGAACAGGCCTACAGTTTACCATGGTGATGAAAAGCTCAGATGTTTCTTTTCGGATAAATTGTTGGTTTGGTAACACTTTGTCTCTAAACCTCTCTGGTGAAAGTATTTTCTTCATTTACAGTTGAACATAATAGCAAAACTATTTATTTATTTTAGGAGTCTTTTAATCTACAATGACAATGTTTCCAATGCATATTTCAAATAAAGTTGATATATTATGAAAGTGCTTATAGCTTTACTGGCTTCAATGGTGAGATGCAATGCACTTATATAATTTATATATAACTTATATATAATTATTAAACTAATCTATTTTGTTGATAATATAATATTGATTTTCAGCTTGAACTCATCATGTTAGTTCAGGTCTGTTCAACAAACTTGAATCAACCATAAAACAAGCCTTAACCATACAATTTAAAACACAGTTCGCAGTGAAAACAAAATCCTCCTTCACAAAAAGAAAAATAATGTATCATATGGATTTACGCAGCTTAACCTGTGATTGATACCAATCCTACATGAGTAGAACCAATGACATCATCTTAAGTTCAGCCTTGCCAGCATTCTTATGAAAGATGTTTTTGTATTTCACAGCTACTTGAGCTAAAATTTCATCAGACTACGATGTGATCCGTCAATCAGAGTCACATCTCACTATGATGAAATATTCAATCTCGTAATGGGCCACAGCTGGGTGCAGTCATTCGTCTGGTTTTTCTCAACTTTGGCCTTTGAGGACCAAAGCTGTAAACCATGTTTTTGTGACTCAATGATCTTGTGTCTTGTGCAGGTCATAAAGTTGACTTTCAGTGTAAGAAGAACAACACGGATCACCACACGCATGAGATCACAACTGAACGCCTCATCATCCGGAGAGGAAAGCCTTTCAGATTGAACCTCAGCGTGGACCAGCCGCATCTCCACCACATCGAGCTGACTGTGGAAACAGGTATGAAGATGTTACACGAAACTTAAACATTCAGAATCAGGATAAAGCTCTCATCTTAGATTTGATTTTTTTTATCATATCTCAGGACCCGATGCGTCTGAAGACAAGGGAACCCGTTCATCCTTTGGCACTAAACAGCTTCAGGTGAATGCTTCTGGGAAACTGTGGAGTCTGGAGGTGTTAGATAGCACACCTTCGTCTGCCACCCTGTCTGTTGTCTGTCCGTCAAACGCCAGCATTGGTCTGTACTCGCTGTCTGTGAAAACCGGCCTGTCTGACACGGCTGCCCGTGTGGGAACATTCACAGTCCTCTTTAACCCGTGGTGCCAGGGTAGGTCCGTCTCATCACGACCAACACTTGTCGTCTGTTTGTCCTGGCTTTACTAACCTCCTCCTCCTTCTCACAGATGATGGGGTGTTCATGCCTGATGATGCAGAGAGACAGGAGTACGTCATGAATGAACAGGGAATTGTGTACAAGGGAGTAAATGAATACATCACAACTGAAGCCTGGGACTTTGGGCAGGTGAGGGGATGAAATGTGCATGTGTCAATGATATGACTAATCTAGATTTGTCTCACTTGAGAACATAAAAGTTGTGCTTACCTTTAAAAACACTGCAAGGGTGTTGGGTGGTTGCTACGTGATTTCTCAATCAGAAATCGATGGGTTGGTAAAAAATGACTAAGACAAAAAAGAGGTCTCTGGTGATGTCAGTTGAAAAACATTTTTTGCATACAATTAATATAATTAAATTTAAGTACATACATTTTAGTACTGGAATATATAAGTATCAAGCAAATGAAATTAAGTTCAATTTTTATATATTTTTTAACTTTAAGTGTAGGTGTAAACAAGTTTTGAAAATGTTTGCTTTTATATATCATTCCCTGTTTTGAGTTATGGATAGCTAGGTAAAAATGTTAATTTAATATTATAAAAACGCTTTTTAAATTTGTTTTTATTTACATTTTTTTTTTATTTTTTTTTTAATTACAGTAACATTTACTTTTAACAATTCTACATAAAACAAAGTTTAAACTAAAACTTTCTTAGATAGTTGAACAACATATATTATTAACTATTATTGTAGTTTTTATTTATTTAGATTTATTTATTTAATTAAGCCAATTATTATTTTTATTATTATTATTATTATTATTAATTGAAATTTTATGTTAAATGCTTGTTTACAGGTTCTTAATTTAATTGAAAGAGTTTAAAGGTTATTTCTAATCTTCTATATAATGTCATTGTTTGTAAAGAGTTTTTAAATAATAGTTCAACATAGTGTCCACATTTCCTCCTGTCATTTTAAACCGGTTTGACTTTTTATCTTCTGCAGAAAACAAAATAAGATATTATAAAAAGTTGGTGGTTGAATGGCAATGGCACCCATTCACTTCTTTTTTAAGGACACAAAAATTTATGAGTACCAGCTACCAACTTTCTTCAAAATATCTTCTTTTATATCCTGCAGAAGAATGAAAGTAATTCAGGTTGTGAATGACACGAGGATGAGTAAATAATGACTTTTAAGCGTATTTTTGGCTGAACTATCACTTTGAGAAGTTGTAATTTTAATTTAGCAAATAGAGCAAATAATTTCAAAAAATTGAACTGATCTAAACATATGTTTGTAAGAACAGATGGTTGAAATCTCTCTTGTTATCTTCAGTTTGAAGATGATATTTTGGACATCTGTCTGAAGCTCTTGGAATTGAACCCAAAGTGTTTGAAGAACCCACAGGAGGATTATTCAGCTCGCTGTGATCCAATTTACATCGGTCGAATTATCAGCGCTATGGTAACATTTCACTTGTATTTCCCAAAATCTACTTCTGATCGATGTGGATGTGTGTTAAAATGAGCTCTAAATCCTGCAGATAAACTCTGATGATAATGATAAAGGTGTGCTGGTGGGTAAGTGGGACAGCACGTTCATCGGAGGGGTCGAGCCGAGTCATTGGACCAGTAGTGTGGACATCTTAAGAAGGTGGAGGAAGTATGACTGCCATCCCGTCAAATTCGGACAGTGTTGGGTGTTTGCGGCGGTGATGTGTACAGGTGTGTATGGGGTCTGTTTGATGTGGGTGTATTGACTGTATATATTTAATAATGTGTGTTTTTGTGTGTAGTGATGAGATGTCTGGGGATTCCTTGTCGTGTGGTCACCAACTATCAATCGGCTCATGACACTGACATGAACCTGATTATTGATGAAAACTACGGTGATTACGGTGTGAATCCCAAACAAAGCCTTGACACTGTTTGGTAAGTCAAGTAATACAAACATGTTCCTATGATTGGGTTTAAGGTCTTTTATGAATTCATTATAGATGAGACAGTCATTCAGTCAATATTTCAAAGATTTTTTTTAGTTTTAAGAACTCATATCTGTTGACTGGAAAATAAATGAAGTATATTTAACGCCATAGGAACTACCATGTGTGGGTTGAAGGCTGGATGACACGTCCTGACATCTCAAAAGACTCGTTCTACGATGGCTGGCAAGTCCTGGACCCAACGCCACAGGAGAAAAGTTCAGGTGATCAGAACCTTTCCAATCCTTTGACAAAGAAAAGAAAATGTTGACCTTAAATCCCTTCATGTTTTAAGTATTTCCTGTTTTGCTGTGCGCAGAGGTTTACTGCTGTGGTCCGGCTTCAGTGAAAGCCATCCGTGAAGGACACACCGACATCAAATATGATGTACCGTTCGTGTTCGGTGAGGTCAATGCCGATAAAGTCTCCTGGCTGGTTATGGCCGACCGCTCTAAAAAGAGAATTCAGTCGGACACCAAAATCGTAGGACAGAGCATCAGCACAAAAGCAGTCGGCAGTAACAAAAGACAAGACATCACTGACACCTACAAGTATGCAGAGGGTCAGTACACACAAACACACAATCACACAATTACTTTTTTACACTATCACATGTTTTAAAAGATTCTCATGTACCTTTAGGTTCTGATAAGGAGCGAGCTACTTACGAAGAGGCTGTGAAGAGAGCAATTGAAGTGTTGTTGAACGAAAATCCTCCTCTCCCGAAAGTAGAGATGAAGATCGGTTTGGATGGAAAGCCACTGAACGGTGTGGATATCAAAGCACATCTCACTTTAATTACTGACAGTCCTAAAACACAGGAGCTGTCGCTGAGGATGAACGCTCAGATCATGAGATACACGAACAACCCTGTGGCCGGAGTCTGGAGTGAAACCAGAGACGTCCAGCTGCAGGCCAAGAAAGGTACCTGGAGGACACAAAACACAAAATATGTCAGGTCATATGTAACACTTTGCATATAAATATAAACGTAGAATATCAAGAGACCAATTTAAATGTAATAAAAAATAACATAAAATATAATTTCCAACCCATTATTGCTTTAAACATGGTAATCCACCCTCATGTCATATGTTTTCTTCTTAAGAACACAAAATAAGATATTTTAAAGAAAGTTGCTACCGAACAGCAGTGGCCCCTTTTTACTTCTATTAAAACAAAACCAGTCCGAGTGAATGGGTGCCAATTCCCAACATTCTTCGAAATATCTTCTTTTGTGTTCTGCAGAAGAAAGTCAAACCGGTCAAGAGAGAGATTGTTATGGAAGACATGGTTTTCATTATTGCATTAACCATGATCACTGTAATAAAGTTTGTGTTTTGTACTTACAGAGCAGGTCATTCCCATCTTAATCCCGTACGCTGAATACGGACCAAAACTTCTGGACAACAACTGCATCAAAGTGTCTGTGATCGCATCGGATAAGAAGGACTCAAAAGCAGTATACCTGGTGGAGAGAAACATCGTCCCGCACAGCCCTCCACTTCACTTAAATGTGAGTGTTGTCATCCATTCATCTCCACCCTTGCCATTGACTCAATGTAGACTTATGTGTGAGTTTTGCTGGTTTCAGGTGAGTGGGACTCCACTTCTGAACAATGAAATGACAGCAGAAGTGATATTTGAAAACCCTCTGTCAGAGTCTCTGTATAACTGCTCCATCACACTGACCGGCAGTGGACTGCTCCGACAAACAGAAGAGATCAAGTGAGATTCTCAAGCGCACATATCTATACTCACATACACAATATATCTAAATACTATCCCTCATCTGCTGTGTTTTCTTCATTTCTGCAGGACCTCTGAGCTCCAGCCGGGTGCTAAAGCTACACTAAAGTTAAAGTTCAGACCCAACAGAGCGGGACCAAAGAAACTGGTGGCTTGCTTTGACAGCTCCACTTTCAAAGACGTTAGAACCAGTCTTGATATAAATGTCAGACCCTCCACATCACGTATGGGATATCTCACATTTGGCAAATAAAACCATTGAAAAAACTGGCTTTCAGTGTTAAACCGACAATATTTTAATTACAATTACATTTAATTTGATTTGTACTGTTCTTTTTATTCTTATTAAAACAGTTATGTGTAAATATGTTCCTGTTTGTGATATTGTATAATTTAGAGAGGTTTCGTTTTTTTATCCTTCAAATAAACATTTGTCAAACAAAACAAGAGTAAAGGTTGTGCTTGAAAACTGTGTGGCGTAACAATCTATGACAGAACAATCAAACAAGCAAGTTTACTTATTATATAAGATAAAAAACTTACTTTATAAATTGAAAATATACTGAATGAAAATGTATTGCCAAACAAGTAATGTTGTGAATGTCATAAATCATAACGTGACTTGGGAATATGAAAAGATGATAAATGTGAAAATGCATCTTCTTTTGTTTGGTATCATCTTTAAAGTTTGTTGAATCAAGAAGATCATCTCAGATCTAGAATGGATCAAATGTCCTCTTCCATGTCAGTAATGTCAGTCTTCAATCATTAGATGCTATGCGTTCGAGTCACTTAACAGTGATTGAACTTTCTCCAGATTGTGATTGATAGCTCTATCCAGAAACTCCACCCATGAAACATCTGCCTCCAGACAAACGTGACTGGTCCTGAGGGAAGATCATAGCAGAAAACAGTTACACGGTTATACAAACCATGAGGAACAAAAGAATGTTGTGATTGAGAGCAGACATCAATGTCATGAGTAATATGTTTTAATAAACGTGTCCCAACACATTCTGAAACCGCTTTCACATAGTGATCGTCAAAGTAAACCACTTTTAATCCACTCCAGTGATTTACAAAAATCAGATTCCATTCCAACGCTGTGGAAGTTTCAAATTGCCACATCTTATTCAGAATTGCAACATAGAAGACATATCGAAAATTTAAACTGAGAAAAGTTTACATTTCATGGCATTAACACATCTCAAAAAAGTTGGCATGATGCCATTTTTACCACTGTGTGGCATCACATCATCTTTTTATAACAGTCTGAAAACGTATGTGGACTGATGAGACAAGTTGCTCAGGTTTAGGAATAGGAATGTTGTCCCATTCTTGTCTAATACAAGCGTCTAGTTGCTCAACTGTCTTATGTCTTCTTAGTGATACGCCAAATGTTTTCTATGGGTGAAAGATCTGGACTGCAGTCTGGTCATTTCATTTTAAATGTGCCTTGGCCGAGAGAAATCATTTGCACATCTTGAGGGTGAAAACATTGTTGTTCTCACCAACAATGTTTTCTGGAGGTATTCCTGAGCCCATGTTATGATTTCCATAACAGTAGCATTCCTGTATGTGATGCAGGGCTGTCTAAGGCCCAAAGATCACGCTCATCCAGTATGGTTTTCTGGCCTTGAGCCTTACGCACAGAGACTTCCAGATTGTCTGAATCCTTGGATGATATTGTGCACTGTAGATGATTATAACTTCAAACTCTTTGCAATTTGTCTCTGAGAAACTGATATTTGATTAACTGATTCTGGTATTGCTCCACCATTTTACGCCTCAGCATTGGGATTTTCATCTTGACATCAGAGATACACTGCCACTCTTGGAGGCTCTTTTTTATACCCAATCATGTTGCAAATTAACCTCATAAGATGCAAATTGTTCATCCAGCTGTTCCTGATATGTACATTTAACTTTTCCAGTGTCTAATTGCTACCTGTCCCAATGAAGTCAAAAATGAGCCAATATTTGGCAAGCAAATTCAAAATATTTCCCTTTCAACATTTGATGTTATCTACATTCTATTGGAGATCTGTAAATTATTGCATTCCTTTTTTTTCACAATTTGTACAGTATCACAACTTTTTGGAATCGGGTTTATAAATGGTATCTCACCTAGTGATCTCCAGGACCTTCTTCAGCACCATTGCCAGTTTACAAACCTGCAATGATAAAAAAAAACATAGATTTTGTTAATGTCAACATGAATTAAATATTTACAATTAAGTGCAAACAAAACCTCTTAAAGCTCTTAAATTAAAATATAATCCTATTTAGTATCATTTTACTTTAACTATATTTACAACTTTGAATACATTTGTGTTTATTAAAATGCATTTAAAAATTATTAAAATAGTGGCATAAAAATAATTACGGGAAAAAACTACACAGAATGTTGCCTCTGAAATAAATCGAGATAATCTTACACTGTAATTATAATTGTGAATAAAACTACAAATAAAATAATTACCAAAAAACACAGAAATTACAATAACTATATTTCAAAAATATAATGAATTGAATTGAAAATATATATTTAAATATTAATAGAAAACAACAACACTAAAACCCAAACTATATTAACTCATATGTCCTCTATTTATTTGAACAGATGTGTTAATATTGAAACAGAAAAGAGGTGTGTGGTGTATCTGAACTTTTGATACTGTGTGTCAGTCATTTTGGGGTGTATCCACAAATGAGCTCATGATTGATGATGGAATTGTTTTACGGAATGCCGAGACACTTGGAGAATTATTACTTGACACACCTCAAATCAAACAAAAACGCCAGTGATGATAAAACCCACATGACATAACTGCCACTGTGGGACACACGCAGGGAGTTTGCCTGAACACGTCCAACATACGTCAGGTACAGTAGTGCGATTATCAAATTATATGTAGGCACTTACATTTTCATTCACCGCTGAGCGCTCCACAGGTGGGTAGAGACAGAGAGTGAGGTCATCAATGCTAGAAACACACATAAAACCAACCCATTGTGAGAAAGGTGGGGTAAGGAGTGTATCACCTACATAACATTCCTATAAAAACATACCAACCTGGGACTGACCTCCTTGGCAACATCGGCGAGATCGTCTAACTGTGCAATATTCTCCTCCGTCTCCACTCTTCCGTTGTTTCTTACGGTGGAGGCGAGTTTGCGCAGGCATGCGCCGGATGCTTTCATCAGACCCTGACACTGGCAGATGAGCTGACGGTCTGCCTGCGACCAGTACGTGTCCTGGTTACCACGGACATCCATTTCATCATCGTCTAAGATGTCTCCGAACGGGTCGTGACTCTCAGCTAGAGCCTTTAGAGAGAACAGAACAGTCTCTTAATCAGTCCTTAAGTCCATATGATTTGTTCATATTGATAAAGATCAAATAATTTCATTGGAATGATTTAGTTCTTAATTTTCAGGGGACAATATTTCAAATGTCTCCAAACCTGTTCCATTTCTTCTAGAGCATCTTTCACCAAACCAACATATGATGTTAATACCACCAGCACAGCAGAGCGGTTATCTGTGAAGAACACACATCTCAAAGACATTACTCTAGGCAAAAACACCTGATCAGAACTGTATGGGTCGTCAAATTTGAACTGGACTGCCCTATGACTCTTCTAACCTTTTGGAAGCTGATTGAACTGGTCACATGCTGCCCACACTCCTCCTGTTGAGGTCAGCTGTTCTTGAGACAAACTGGAGGAACAGATCAAATCAAAGATCATATTTAAAGTGTGTAATACAATCTTCCCTGAAAGCGTTTTAGTACATGTGATGAAAACACAGACGATAGAACGATGCAGAAGTCAGTACTACAATACCTTTGTAAAGGAGAAGAGAGAATAACATCCAAAAGCTGAACCAGACCCTCCAAAACCTCAGCAGTAGCATCTCTAACAGCCTTCCGCAGGGTAATTCCTGATGAAAACACAACATTGCAAGGTCACAACTAGATTACACAACAAAGACAAGAGGACTGAAGTCTGAACACAGAGTTCACACATATCTTTTCCAGCAGGGTCACGAGACGGCTTCTGTAATAGACAAATTACCCAACAACATGACATTTACTGTTTGTGTAATACTGATAAAAACATACTTTCAAAACACAAGCCAGAACAGAAATTACAGATAAAAACCTGTTCAAAGCCGAGTCTAACTATAATAATAACCTATAACCCAGGGTTCCACTATATCTGGTATATAAGCCAGGGCAGTCGTGGCCCCGTGGTTCGAGTCTAGGACTCGTGATCCGAAGGTTGCTGGTTCGAGACACAAAACCAGCGGGAATACCACGACTGAGGTGAGTCCCTTGAGCAAGGCGCCGTCCCCCCCACTGCTCCCCGGGCACCGCAGCATTGCTGCCCACTCCTCCGGGTGTGTGTTCACAGTGTGTGTGTGTTCACTTAGTGTGTGTGCAATAGGATTGGTAAAATGCAGAGCACAATTTCCAAGTATGGAACACCATACTTTGCAACATGCCACTTCACTTCACTATACTACATGTGCCATGACCTTCACTTATCTTACTGTACCTTGGCTTTTTGGCAACCAGAAGTAAACTGTAGACAACGCCAGCACGCTCTTCTGAAACGACTCTGCCAGTTTCACACATTCCTGAAATGAGAGGAAACACCTGTTAAGAACACATGACAATCATATCTACAGATGATCCAGATCCCGGTTGGGTTTATGCACCTGTTCTGAGGGCACCGGAGGTTTGGAGAACATTAAACTGAGTTTTGTTGCTTCTTGAGATGTTGTCTTGACGGCTTGATCTGTGAATGAGAGGACGGTTGGGGTTAATATTAGAAATAATTTTGTGGCAGATTTTGTACGAGATGATGAAACACACCAACCTAAAGTCGTCCAGAAGTTTGACAAGTTAAACGCACCGCTGCATTCATTTGATTCTCCATCTGCAAACACAAAAATATGGAATTAATAAGTTTGAAAATGTACGATGGATAACGCTTAATATTATTTGTTTAGAGTAAATAAACATTATTAAAATATTAATAAAATGGAGGGTTGGAAAATAAATGCACAAAATACATTACAGTGCTTACATTACAAGTTTTAGATGTTTTCTTTATTTAGGAAGATAAAATAGTACTTAATTATACAACTAAAGAGACTTTGTAGTTTGAAAATGAACAATTATATGAATAAAAATTAAATATATTTACAAAAAATTAAATAAAATTAATTCACAAATAAACAAATTGAATCAAATCAGTAATATCACTTAAATAAATTATGCTCAATATTTATCTTAACTCATTTAACAAAAGCAGGAAGTGACGTCACGTGTCAAAACATGATGATGTAAATAGTAAACAAAACTCATGAATTATTATAATAAACAAAATCAAGATGTGATGAAATTAAATGTAATGTTTAAATAAAATACAATAACACATTCGACTTTATTCGTCTAAATTACTTGTTTATGTTAGTAACCATTACGTCATGTTTACAGATTAGCCGTTAGCCGTGGCTACAAACACGCGTGACGTGGCGTGAAATAAACTCGTGGTACCTCTCACGCGATCTCTGGTGGATTTTACACAATTAAATAAGTTCCGAAGCGGAAACAGAACATCTGGACTCGAGTTATCCGAGCTCATGACTCGGTTCGGTGCTGTCACGTGCACGCGCGGAACGAATCAGCGGCGGAACTGAAGTGTGCGTAACTGTTTCGGCGGAAGGATTTGTGGTGACAAACTTCCGGTGTGTTTTATTATTATTTATTTATATATTTTATTTAATAAACAAACATGTGTAAGCAACAAAACCTCGAGTGTAGATTAATAATTAATACTTTTTAGTATTTTAGTAAAAATAAAATGTTGTTTTTTTAAACCGTGTAAGGTCACATTGTTTTAATTTTAAACAACAATTAATTTTAACATGATATTTATATTTGGTATGTTAATATTTTATTATGTGAAATATGTAATTACAGTTTTTACGTGAAAATGTTTAATAAATAAAATATGCTGTGAAAGAT
>CM065678.1:602238-658339 GCA_033220385.1 Triplophysa yarkandensis
ACGTCACTTCTACATAGAACCAGAACAGAACACACAGAAGTTCAAAGACCAGCACATCTTATACTTGACAAATAACTACTCAGAAAGCAAAGGTTATCTGTGTGATGTTGTTTCCATTCAGAACTGTTTCAATGCTATCTTGTGTTTCTCATAAACTGACATTCCACGAGATGTTCGGAATGAACTGCAGGTTGTGTGTTTTGTATATTTGTGCACACATTTCACTGTGATTTCAGAATCTAAATTAAAACTCTTCTTCAGATTTTTAACATGAAAGTAAAAGTTTGATGAGTTTTATGAGATTCTATTGAAAGCATATGTGAGTTGGGTTTAATTTTATATCAAAATTCAAACATTTGTGTGAAATTAAAACAAATTTTTCTCTTTAATAACAGGTTTCATGATCCAATCCCAAAGATCTATTGAATGTTCTCCAGGAGGATCTGAGAATGTCCTGAAGACCACCTTGTATTTCAAAAGGACACAGAACCATGCGAGGACGAGATCAAACTTTATTCATGGGACGTGCTGTGACATAAAAGTGTCCCGCAAAGATGTTTTACAATAGACAGCTGTTCATTGATGGGCTTTATCACATCTTATCAGATGTTATTGAGAAAGGCCGCAGGTAAACTCATCCGGATGTCATGTTTACTGTGTTTTGGGCTCTACGCGTGCACATCAGAGGGGCTTTGGCAAAACAAGTTTAAAGATAAGGATGTCACGTACATCTTCTTAAGCTGTCCTCAATGTTCAGGGTTGTTTTTAGACAATATTCTCAGTCCAAATATTTCATGGTTTTATTGTCTTGTAGGGCTATAAATCATGCACTGAAAATTACACAACCGGCTTTTGTAAAGAGTGATAATTCCAGTTGTTCATAATTATTGACTCATACAATAAAAGCTCACATTATCACTCTCTGTACTGTATCTGTACTGTAAGTCTTTTAACAAATAATACATTTAATACAATTACACTGATAATAGATTGGCAGGACAACTTGTTCCTGTGATGATGTCATATATTTAAATGTTTTACCTAAATAAGGGAACAACAAAATAAACAATCATATGAACAGCAAACATGATTAAATATCATTTTAATATTTTAATTTTAAAGAAACTTGTCATTTAAATATTGTTTGTAAAGTATACTTTAATATAATGTCTCAAGCATGTGATATACAAAAATAGACATAAAGTTAATAAGACAGACACTTGTGAGTAATAACATATCTATATGTTCATTTATATTATTAAGTTTATAATTTGGGTATATATTTGTATTGTTATTTATATTTCTAAGGTGGTTTAATCTTTAATAAGTTTAAATAAATAAGTGCAAAATGTTAAACTCTGATTTTAAGATAGACATAATACTTTTAATTTAGACTCATGGCAAAAAACAAATAACATTTTTCACATCACAAAACAAGAATATTACGGAATTTATATAATAATAATAATAAACATTTTTCACATCACAAAACAAGAATATAACGGAATTTATATAATAATAATAATAAACATTTTTCACATCACAAAACAAGAATATAACGGAATTTATATAATAATAATAATAAACATTTTTCACATCACAAAACAGAAATATAACGGAATTATATAATAAAAATAATAAACATTTTTCACATCACAAAACAAGAATATAACGGAATTTATATAATAATAATAATAAACATTTTTCACATCACAAAACAAGAATTTAACGGAATTTATATAATAATAATAATAAACATTTTTCACATCACAAAACAAGAATATAACGGAATTTATATAATAATAATAATAATAAACATTTTTCACATCACAAAACAAGAATATAACGGAATTTATATAATAATAATAATAAACATTTTTCACATCACAAAACAAGAATATAACGGAATTTATATAATAATAATAATAAACTTAATGGATATAAATTATAAAAAAATAAATATTGACTCATAATAATATATATAAAATAAATTATAAAGTAATAATAAATTGGTCAGTAATAAAAAAAATCTAAAGTAAAAATATTGTGTAATATAAAATAAATGAGATGACTTTGCATTCTGCACGTGCAGCAAGTGCTGAGTAAGCTTGAGGCGAGCCTCCAGCTGAGCAACCAATCAGCGCGCAGAGCTCAGAGTGGTCGTGACGTAATCCGATGATGCTACACTTTGAGATGTTGCGTCACGGCCATGCTGATCACAGGTCAGTCCTCGGGTTCATCTGGACAATCTGATCATGCAATGATTAACAGAAGATAGTGTGTGTGTGTGTGTGTGTGTGTGTGTGTGTGTGTGTGTGTGTGTGTGTGTGTGTGTGTGTGTGTGTGTGTGTGTGTGTGTGTGTGTGTGTGTGTGTGTGTGTGTGTGTGTGTGTGTGTGTTAGCCCCTCCCCCTGGGCTGTGGGGTATTTATACCACTAACTGCCCCACACATTGAACAGAACATTCACAAACTTTCTCATCCTCACAGACTGATGAAGAACTTTTAGATCCACTCTCTCTACAACCACACTACAGGTAATCTTTCATAAAACATGTTTATGTCATTTTTTAAATATTATTTAATTATTTTAATATTAAACCTCGTAAAGATTTTTTTCATTTACATTACAGATTATTTTAATATGTCACATTTTCAATGTGATTACAGCAATGCATACTATGGCAATGTAGTTTTTGTATTCTTTAATGTATATACAGTTGTAATAATGCATAACTGAAGTATAAGCACGTATCACCACTGTTGTACTTTAAAGAGAGAGTTTTATACGATCATTTGTTTTGTGTTTCTCTGTTGCTATAGGACTTCTCTGTGTTTGCCGTGCATCATCATCATCATCATCATCATCTCTCAGCATCATGCCTCCTCAGCTGCAGTCACAGAATCAGACGGGAACCCGAGTTCTCCAGGGGGATCTGGCGTCTCTGAGCTCAGCCCTCAGAGAGTTCGTTGAGAACAGCGTGAACCTGTGTCAGCCCGACGCCTTGCACATCTGTGACGGGTCCGAAGACGAGAACCGGGCCATTCTTGCCTTGTTAGAAGAGCAGGGTGTTATAACGAAACTTTCCAAATACAACAACTGGTACTATGACTGGTCGAATCTCGTGTACCTGTATGATTAGATCTGAACGTATTAACTGAACATCCTTGTTCCCGTCGCAGCTGGCTGGCTCGCACTGACCCTCGCGATGTTGCCCGTGTTGAAAGTAAGACCGTCATCGTGACTCCCGAGCGGCGAGACACGGTCCCGTCGCCCCGTGGATCTGGGGTCAGTCAGCTGGGCCGCTGGATGTCTCGGGAAGAGTGGGACAAATCTATGAACCTCAGATTTCCTGGATGCATGAAAGGTAAAGAACCGTACATGTGCTGTGATTGTGTACTTTTATATTTATAGTAACAGTTCTTTATTTTGTAGGCCGCATCATGTACGTCATACCCTTCAGCATGGGTCCGGTTGGATCTCCGCTGTCTAAGATCGGAGTCGAACTGACCGATTCTCCGTATGTGGTGGCGAGCATGAGAGTCATGACCAGAATAGGCAAATCCGTGTTGTCCGCTTTGGGAAGTGGAGAGTTTGTGAGATGCCTGCATTCGGTCGGCTGTCCTCTGCCTCTTATGAGTAAGTCGACGGTCTAAGTGATTTGTGCACTATGCAGTCCAGGGATTGATGTTTAACATTTCCAAACGTCCTCTCATAGAGCCGCTGGTGAATAACTGGCCATGTAATCCGGACCTGACGCTCATCGCTCACATCCCAGACCAGAGAAAGATTGTGTCCTTTGGAAGTGGCTATGGTGGAAACTCGCTGCTGGGAAAAAAGTGTTTCGCCCTTCGAATTGCCTCCCGCATTGCTAAAGAGGAAGGCTGGCTCGCCGAACACATGCTGGTCAGTGTGCAACACATTTTTGGAATGAAATTACATGAATGTAGAAGCACAGATTTATGTTGTGTGTTGATATGTTTCGGGCAGATCTTGGGTATCACTAACCCCGCTGGACAGAAGAAATACTTTGCAGCTGCCTTCCCAAGCGCCTGTGGAAAGACAAACCTCGCCATGTTAAAGCCCTCTTTACCCGGATGGAAAGTGGAGTGTGTTGGAGATGATATTGCCTGGATGAAATTTGACAAAGAAGGTACATCATCAAAAAAGTGAATTTAAAAGTGTGTTTTTTATTGTTCTCACTCTCTCTCATTGTGTGGTTGAAGGAAATCTCAGAGCCATCAACCCCGAGAACGGATTCTTCGGCGTGGCACCGGGAACCTCCACTAAAACTAATCCGAACGCCATGGAGACCATCTGCCAAAACACCATCTTCACCAATGTGGCAGAAACCAGCGATGGTGGAGTTTACTGGGAGGGGATGGACGAGGACCTTCCGGAGGGAGTGACACTCAAATCGTGGAAGAACAAAGCTTGGACACCTGAGGACGGTTGGTAGCATCCCTCAATGAAGCATCAATGCTCTTCACATGTTCCTTTGCTTATACTGTCTCAAATGTGTTTCAGGTGAACCATGCGCCCATCCTAACTCTCGTTTCTGCGCCCCTGCTTGCCAATGCCCCATCATCGACCCACAGTGGGAGTCACCTGAAGGCGTTCCCATTGAAGCGATTATATTCGGAGGTCGTAGGCCACAGGGTGTCCCCCTGGTGTATGAGGCATTCAGCTGGGCACATGGAGTGTTTGTCGGAGCCGCAATGAGATCTGAAGCCACGGCCGCTGCTGAGCACAAAGGTGAGATGATCGTTCTGAATAATCACAGAGATGTCGCTCAGTTGGAATTTATCTCTAAATTTGGTGTCCCTTGCTTCCTTACAGGTAAGGTGATCATGCACGACCCATTTGCAATGCGACCCTTCTTTGGGTATAACTTCGGGCAGTATCTCGCCCACTGGTTGAGCATGGAGAAACATCCCAATGCCAAACTGCCCAAGATTTTCCACGTCAACTGGTTCAGAAAGAGCCAGGCTGGACGGTTCCTCTGGCCCGGTTACGGAGAGAACATTCGTGTGCTGGAATGGATGTTCCGCCGGATAAGCGGAGAAGCCGGAGCGATGCCCTCTGCGGTTGGGTACATGCCCGCGAGTGACTCTCTGAACCTCAGCGGTCTGACGGAGGCGATAGATCTGAACCAGCTTTTTCATCTCTCACCGGAATTCTGGACTCAAGAAGTTGAAGATATCAAGGCATACTTTGACCGGGAGGTTAATGACGATCTGCCCGAGGAGATGGAGAGACAGCTAGAGCTTCTGTCTCAGAGAGTGAAACATCTTTGAGAAACAAATGAAAAATGAACATTATTCGGGTTTTATCCTGTGTCTGCTTTATATAGCAAATGGTTATTAGTTTTTTAATTGTTTTAGTATTTAGAGAAATTGGACATTTTTATTCAAGCTTGTAATTTTGAAATGACTGCTTTCTTCGTCTTGCTGTTATCCCCAGAAGATGTTAGAGAATATCTGATGTTTATAGACTTTAAAGACTATTTGTATTTAAACTTGATAAATTATTCATGTATTATGTTCAACTCCATGTTTCGATTTATATTCACTTTAACGTTAAGCTATTGAAGGTTTTCATTCTGCCGATTAATGTATGAATGTAACCATTTCATTTATTTGAGGTTTAGTCATTTATTTTTATATTCCTATGACACTTATAATGTCAGAAATAGATCTTAATAAAAGTTTTTTAACTGTATTCTTTGTGCATTTTTATCTATGAAATATATGAGTGTTAAGATTTAATTTGCTGTTCCTTGAAATTACCAGAATATTATTTTACTGACAACCTTCATCTTTAAATGAAAGTATCAAATATTTAAAAAGTAATAAAAAATATCAAAGTATTACAAACTATAATAAATATACTAAGATATTTACCCATTATAAAACAATACTGAAAACAGAGACTGTCTTCAAGACACTGCTGAACAAACACAACTGCACAGTTGATTATAATAATCATGTTATTGATGCAGAAGAGACAGATCACATCATATCCTTAACCAAACAATTAGTAAATGAACAAAGCGCCCCAACAATCATGCTCATTTATTTCACTTTAGCAATTATTCATTGGCTCAGCTGAGTCTTCATAAATATTTTAAATGTGATATCACTTCTATGCTGATTTAATGATCAGATATGAAGTCACAAGAAGAAGTACGGAGGATCCTTGTAATGTTTTCAAACATACTTTTTAAAAGGACTTTATACCTTTTACAAGTATTTAAAAAATAATTTTCAATAAAAGTACTTTAAAAATTATTTTTTAATACGATAAAATAAAATGTAAAAAAATTATTACATTTTTTACGCTTTTTAACTCTACACAAATTCAAAAACTGTAACTGTTCAAACCAAAATATAGTCAAATATGAACCAAAAAGTTAAGAACCTTTATTTTTTTTTGTCAAAAGTTGCAGCATTGTTATATTATTTTGACACTAAAAATACTTATTTTTAACAGTGCTTTGGAAAATAGGGTCCGCAATACATAACTTGAACTTTTTCATAACTGATTTTAAGTATCTCTTCCTCAACTGCATGGGATCAGACAGACAGAAGTTCAGGCATTATAACAAAACACTTATTTAATAAGTTATCCAACAAAGTATGATCCAACACTATTTTACCGACAAACAACTATTCTCCTCTTATCTAAAAGAGTAAGTTTACACACAAAAATTAATTCATGGTTTATTCATGTTCATGTCGTCTCAAACCTGTATACCTCTTCTGTACAACACAGAGAAGTTTATTTTGAGAAGTGTCCTGTGTCAACATAATGGAGCTCAGTAGGGATTAGTGTTGTCTGGACATTCTTCGAAATATCTTCTTCTGTGTTCTGCAATAAAAAAAAGGTCTGAATTACATGAGGGTAAATGATCATATGATTTGCTTCATCATTACTGGATAACTGTTCTTGATCCTCTGGTCTGGTCTAATTTGATCCGGTTCAGAGTGGTTGGTTTTTGGATAAAGCTCAACTCTGCACATGATGTTGCATCACACCAATGAGAGAGATAAGGTTCATTCATGTCAGGTAGTGACGCTGAATGAACATGCATAAACGTTTATTCTGCAGAAATTGATTTAATAATCGCACACATTGCAGCGACGGTAGAAAGGTGAGCGCTTATCAGTCCTGAGCAGTGCACGCTGGGTAAACGGGCCTCGTTCTCCGGCTTATTGGCCTTATATAACGTCAGCGCACACTATTCACACAAGTTAGTGACGCTGAAAATGTACTATTGCCAAACAGAGGTCAAAGAATTTTGGATTGGGTCCATAATCGAGTAATACAAGAGGAAAATGCGAATGTGAAATCCACTTCATATAGTTGTTGAATTATTTATTATCATTATGTCTTATAAGAACTCTCTTAGAAGAAGATCTAGAGATAGATGTTTAAAATACATCATAGATGATCTAACACCATTACTTCATCTTTTGTGTCTCTAAGTGTTGTAAAATGTGTTCAGAAATATTGAGATTAATGTTTTTTTACTCTAAGATATTTTCTCGGGTGACATAAGATCCCTTGGAACTAAAACACATGTTTACAATCTGTCAGATGAACAAACACATCCCAGATGAAGTCTGGCACGTTCCGTCTCTACTGATGGAGATTATGACAGACTTCAGGAACAACAACATGTTTTTCTTTCTGTTATCTGCCGGTGAGTTATGCATCCGACCATTCTTTAGACGTGAACTCACTTTTGAGTTAGTTATCGTGTCCAATACAGCTATAGAGATACAGATGTACAGTCTCTGTCATTCAAGGAACTTTCCGCTGATCACACCAATAACTTTTAAACACAGATTTACAAACACAAGTCAAGGTTTATGAGTCCTATAACATGAGACTAAAGTGATGTATGGGATCACATTACAAACGGTTGTGAAATCTACATTATTATGCATTGACTCTAGTATTTAATCCTTGATATCATATAAGACGTATGCAAACAATTTGATGTCTTCAGTTTCATCTGCAATCTCTGAGACGTCTGCTGTTGGTGAGATGTTTGTGATCTAGAATGGACTGTACAACAGGTCTTTCTAATATCATGTAATCGTATCAGAGTTAAAGTTTCAACGGTGCTCTTCAAGAACATTTATGTAGTGCATCACATCACTATAATGTAGTCTCGAGAGTAGATATTTAATGACATGAAAGGGTTAATATTTAGCAAATGTTCTTCGGGCATATTTATGCGTGTGAAGTTTTACGCAAGAGTCCAGACAGAAATCAGTCATTCTGCACTTGTCTCCAGTTCACAAACTGGTTGAAACAGGAAATATTTACATTACTAGAACACAATCCCAGTTACACTATCAGAGCCAGACAGACCATACTTGAATTACTTCTATTAAGGATATTGAAATTAATAAATAAAAAAACTATTGCCAAATTTTTGGTTTGAATAATACAGCTGAATTAAAAATAATAATAATTTGCCCACAAAAGAGAAAAAAAGTGTTTTCAGTAATACAGGCCAATTAAAAATTACAGGTTACTTTTTCTTCAGTAGAAAGTTGGTTTTGATTACGTCATTGCTTGTAAATCGAAATGGTAATAAAACAGCTGATTATAATAAAAATGTATACGATTTAGATGTTGATGTTGACTAGTTTATTTATTAATATGATTATAAGAATTATTATGATTACTGTGAATTTTTTTATTATTATTATTATTAATTGTA
The DNA here is from genome assembly GCA_033220385.1 of Triplophysa yarkandensis. NCBI lineage: Eukaryota > Metazoa > Chordata > Actinopteri > Cypriniformes > Nemacheilidae > Triplophysa > Triplophysa yarkandensis. The sequence continues at coordinate 610,975 of CM065678.1, forward strand.
TTGTTATTATTATGCTTAGTTCCCCTTAAAATACATGATCACATCATAGTTCTTTATCGCCTATGTATTTTATGTGCTAAATAATCGTCAGTAATTCTCCTTATTCGTCTCCTGAAAGTTCTTGTACAATCTTGTACATTAAACTTTAACCATTTGAGTCTTATGAAGGCCACTTTGATCTCGGAGCAAATGTTGACTCTTGTTTTATGAAGGATATTTTAAATGGAATACTTTTAATATTCTCTTCTATACTGACTCTACGGATCCTATCGTTTTATCCAAAAATGGCGATTAAACATTTGAATTTCCATGTAATTACTTATCTACTTATTAACAGCAACATAAATAAATAACTTTTTAAATAAATAAATAAAAGGGTGAACAATATACAAAAATATGACTTTTCTTACTTACATCATTTAAAATGATCAATAATATTTTAATAAAATTATATTGTTAGTTTGAATATTGAATAAAAATTATAATTTGGTCAGAAAAGACCAAAAACTGTTCTTTGTTAATTTATTGTATTATAAAGTGGAAATGGTTTTGTTGAAGTCACTCACAGATAATAACAATAACATCTCCATACTTGTAGTGGAATAGCACATAATAAAATATAAATAAACCAGGCCAATCTCCAGCCCAATGTCAAAACAGCAGAGAGATCTGATCCAACCAAAACAAGTGTGAGACTGTAACAGATGTTATATGAGTCTAAAAAGTAATATTTTCTTCACATTTCTGTAAATTTTCAAAAAGTGACTCATAAAGGAAAACATTTACTATATACAGTTAATAATTTACTGTAATAGTTTAAAAAAAATGTATATGTTCTACTACCTGTCAACTTATGACAGATTAGTTTTCTCCTTAAACAATTGTTACAACATTAGACTGACATCTGCTGGAATGAATCTGAAGGTTCATTAACTCTTTAAAACAGATCTTCTCCTGATGCCCTATACTGGTACCTACTGGTACAACAAAAAACAACAATTAAAATTCCCAAACTTTAAATGTGAAGTGATTATAAAGACATGAGATGGATCTTAACTATTCAGGATGTTTTCTCACCATCTTTCAAACCAAATAACCTTTAAGACCTCCTGGTTGGCCTTATCCATGCATTTATCATGTCATAACCATAATGGATGGGAATAAAAAGCACTAATAAAAGAAAGACACCAAATGTATTTTATAAAAAGTTTATTTGTTTAATTGGCAGTTAAGTGAAATGTATCAGATTGTTTAACGTGGTGTCTTTTCAAACACTGTCCCCCGCTCATATAGCAACAAAGATTCGAATCCGGTAACACTTTTCAGGATATGATATAAATAAAAGAAACATAACAGTTACATGTAAATGGTTATAATTGACAATAACAGGCGTCTGTGTGGAGATTACAACTGAAAACATGCAGAGACAGACAAAATAGGATGTTCATACTGCAAACACAAATGTCAACCGGCTACCATCGCTGTAAAGCAGACAGAAAAATCCAAACATACAAGAAATAATCATTCATTCTGACCTTTCACCCATGTTAAAGGGCTCCACAGAGAAAGTGCTTCTTTGGAAATGTCTCTTAACTTGGAAAGCTTCTGTTTTTTGATTAAGAACCCAAAGAATGTCTGAATGACAGTCAGACAGAACAGATGAACTAAAACAAAGCCCCGAAAGTGTGTGATGAAACCAAAGCGACTCCGGTTTCTTCTGATTTAAGAAGCAAAACAGAGATCAAGTCGTACATGATTCATATACTGGGACATGATCATCTTCTAGACTTCAGAAGAACCGTCTCATTTGGTTTCTTTTTGTGCTTAACATTTGAAGGTTCACGATGAAGCAGATTTGATTAACATTTATCATAATTGGGGCAGTTTTAAATATAAAGGCAACAGAATGCAGAGCAGTGACACATTTTTACTGGCTACTCAAAGGCACGCAGAGATATGAATGAAATGACAGGTGAAACTCAGATTAACACACTTTAACTACTTTCTTCAACGATATCTGACAAATAAACCATGTGAAGGAAACTAAAGCGAAGGGTAAATTGACATTATATATTTGCATAAAAAAATCATACTTAATGCTTTTCACGTTTAATGCATGTAAGAAAAAAAACATGACCTTTGCGAGAAAAAAGCAACAAAAATACATAACAAACACAACTTACTTTATCTTAACTAAACGACAAAACTACATTATCAAAAAGGCAAATAGTCGGTATATTGCAACTCTCCACTAAACTATCAAATCATCACCTTCCATACATCACTTCCTGTCTGCCGCCACCTGATTGGCTGACTGGGTGCCAGCTCACATGGCCTGCTGGCCACACTGGTGGGCGTCTCTGTAAAGGGAAGACCTTGTGTCAAACTGCAGAGGGTTCAAATATTAAACATCTTTAAGAAACAGTTCGCCCAAAATAACAATTCATGTCATTCCAGAGATGTGCGAGTTTCTTTTACAAAACAAAAAGGAAGATATTTTGAAGAATGTTGTTACCCAAACAACACTGAACTCAATTGGCTTTCCCTGAGACATTTCTCAAAATATCCTTTTTTGTGTTCCACAAAAGAAAGCCTGGTTTCAGATCCATGATGACAGCATTTTTATTTTTTGGTGAACTCATCTAATGCTTCATATGTAGGCACGTCTGTGGACTAGCAGATTATTTATTTTCTTTAAGAAACTATTTCGGCCAAAGACGATTTTATTAAAATTAATCTTTTTACTTTGATTTGTTCATTTACAGATATGTTCAGAGACAGGTTTGATAAGTGTAACCCTCCTGCAGCACACCTGCTGTTAAGACCCTTTGCCTAGAGTAAAACTAAACAGAGCAAAATTTGACCCGACATTCCCTCAAGGGTCAGATTAAACAGCTTTTAAACTACGGATTAAATTAACTCAGGACTTTTCCAAAAGCTGGAAGCCAACCCATCGACTCATCTCGTGAGTCATTATTTGGCAGCGTATGAATGAGATTTGTGTTCCATACTGATTGATTCATTGACTCAGAATCAGACGGGTTGCTAATGTACGAGCGGACCGTGAACGTCAGGATCTTAATCCGTCCACAGGTCCCACGTTTCAGCCAATGAGGGAGCAGTTGCATATTAATTTGCTTTCGTTATTTCCTCTCAACGAAACAGATTTCCTCCCACATCTTTAAAGTGCTTTCAGAGACGCCCGAGCTGGACAGGAAGGGTTCCGGAGCCAAGCAGAAGAAATCTTATCCACTTTTGGGACTTCTACTCGCAACATCCATGATTGTGAATCTAAAATCAAGCTTAAGGCAAATACACAGAATTCAAGGGCTCTGATATTATACTACGCTACACACTAGTTATCTTAAAGCCTAGTTCAGATGACTACAGTTGATCTCTAGAACACTCAGCTGATTTCAGATTTGTTCAGTCGAGTTGTGAAGCACATGTGAGCCATAAATACGTCCTCATCGATGGGTTTGTAAAGTTAAGGGCGACGGGTCAACGCATTTACTTCAACAGGCTCCAAACTTCAGTCCAACAAATTGTGTCTTATAAGAACACTCACTTGATTTGTGGACTGCTATTAAAAATAGTGCAATTTTAGACATTTATATAAATAACTCTAAAATCGTGCTTTAAAGTTCGTTTTTCAGCTTTCATACACATGTATATATATTTATAATGAAGCCTATATACACACACATACATTAATGCATATACCTGCGTGCGGCATGCGTGTGGCACACACGGCACAATTTAAATAAGTGTGATCTGAATCAAACAAACCATTCGCGTCAGTCACCCTCTTCTATTCGGATGAGAACAGGATGGGTAAGTGATGCAACAGCTATTGGCACATTTTAAACACAGACCGCTTACAAGCGTCACGTTTGTGACTGTGATAAATGATAAGTAAAAATAAAAACCACTTATGAACAGAATGAATGACAGCTCAAAGATCCAAACTCACCACCTTCAATCCACATCCTCCAAACGGTGAGTCTGTTCAAAGAGCACCGACGACAAATAACATAGACATATTTATAGAAAGTTTTTAACCTTGCATCCAGGTTTTGAGCCATGACGGCAAAAACTGGCAAGGTTTGGAAGAGAACGGGCAGTCGCTTCTTGTGTATACGTTTATCCAAACCCTGACAAACAGGAAGCACTCCTGGGGAAGTTAACTTGCCGTCAAGCCAGCGATCTGTTGCATCTGTCTCTCGTACCGCAGCTGGTCTCATTGGCGCTTGGCTCGGACCGTCAGCTGCTGTAATGTCAGACCTGCTGAGCTTTGTGTTTCTCTTTATTGCGGGCATTTTTGCTGTCGGTCCGGCTGACCTGTGGTGACTGCATGACACCCTGCACCAGAGGCGCAACCGTGCCGAGTCGAGTCTGCGTGTGGTGCGGGAAAGATGTGGGGTGGTAGTAGTGCCCCATTACTTCACTGTAGGCCGGCGGAGCTCCCTCTAACCTGCCTGCGCTGATGCCCGCGTTGACGCTAGGTGGGCACAGCGATGCATCGATAAGCGGACTGTCAAAGACGGTGCGGTTAGGAGGGGCTCGGACCGACTCTCTGTTGAGCTCCAGCTGCTGTTCTGGGTCTCGGAGCTGGAGGGTGCATGGACCCTGGTAGGGTGGCGGTTCTTCTCCGTCTGACAGCGGGATAGTCGGGGGAAGGTCGATGATGGCGTGGGGCGGATAAGGGTAGGTGGGTTGAAGGCGGGCCAGACGTTCACGCTGCAGGTAAGATGGGACACGATCGGGCGGACGAGGAGCATAAACCTGCTGGAAAGACAGGAACGCGGAATAAATACTGACGTCAGGATGAAACAGGGATGCTGTGTGTGTTGAAGCGGTGAAACATACCTCACTCATGGCGCCTGAAGGGCCTGTACCATCAGATGACCACAAACTGCCCTCCTGAGAAAGAGAGAAATCAGTATTAGTTATGAAAAATATGAACAAAATAAATATTCAGGGTTCTGCAGATTCTAACCAATTAAATGCAGTGAAAATGTAAATATCCACCTAATGTTTTATAAAATCTAAATGTATACACTTAATAAGCAAAAATACATGTAAAATTTTGCAAAGCAAGTCTAAAAAATGTTTAGCAAGTCTTAGACAAATTAAGAGACAATTTTTATAATTAAAAAAAAACACATTTCCATGACTTTTCCAAAACTTTTTTGGGTTTATTCATTTTTCCAAAAGTTCTCCAGGACTGGAAAATTACATCTTAAAACTCCATTTCTTTTCCAGGCTTTCCATGACCGTAAGAACACTGTATATCAAGCAAACATTTTCTGTCTAATACTTGTAATTCTCATTATGTTTCTATAAATATGTAATGTCCACTTATATTTCACAATGAATCTTGTATGATTTAAGACAATGTTCAGATGATTGCATTTTAAAGAAATGTAAGTGTCTATGATGAGGTCATGATCATTACCTCCAGCAGGTGTCAGAATTTCATCAATAAGATCAAACAGCTGATCATGTGAATGGCTGATGATCAATCATTGGAAATCAAAGTATGTCTTTGCTTTTTCTTCAATGGAAACATAAATACAGACACTAACACTGACGCATGAATAAAAGATGAACAGTCATACAGTCACACACAGTCTTACATGAGTCATGTCTGATAATGTGACCAAGCCTAATATTAGAACAAGGACTTAACAGTTATTTGACGCCTGCTGTCGGACGACCATTAGTGTGTGTGAATGAAGCTGTCTGGGAGAGCCGTGTGTGTGTGCATGTCTGTGACACTAGATGGATTATTTTTGTCTCTTACCGACGGCAGAGGCAGGTGACGTCGACGTGATCGTCCATGGCGGGAGATGAGAGATCGTGCAGAGAGTCTGTAATGATTCAACAGACATGTGATGACCACCACCATCATCATCATCACCACCACGATCACCAGAATCTGCACAAACTCCAGCTGAGCTACAAACACACAAAGACACAACAATTATAATTCAAATATTACAACCCAAAAATAATTCCACTCGAACCTTATTTGAAAATGTAGATGTGTTCGTTTGGTTACCTATAAACGTAATGTGCTGCAAAAGCTATCAGATTCCCGACACATAGAGTGTACATCTGTATGCAAATGACTTTATGTCAATGTTTATGTTTGACAAACACTGCTATACTCGAAAACCATAAATGAAATGAAATACTCATGACGACATTGACTCTTATCTATTTTAATCTATGTCCTAAACACAACTTCAATGTACATGATGAATGTTCAAAAGTTTACCAGACTTAAATTGAATGACACATTTAGCTACACATTGAATTGTTATAGAGCAATCTGTGTCACATTTTCCATTCTTTAAATTCAGATCTTACTCTTTCGATACACGTAGAAAATATAGAAAAAGTTGTTGGTGCAAGAAATGACTTTAAAACAGATTCACGTAGAGATATTAAAGCACAAGAAAACAAATAAAGATTGCCTTTAGGACAAACTGCGTTCACATCATTAAAACAATAATAAGAATTTCTCCCAAACTTAAGGAATGTAGAAGAAAACTGTATGTGATAACTCGCTAAATAATGCCATGTTCATGTAATGCAATTATGCTTAATTAAATACATTTTAATAAAATAATTACACAAGAAACAAGAAAGTAAAGCCACGCTAAAAGTCAACAGCCATGTTTTACTCTTGCATTGCAAAAACAGCAAATCTTATTTTATTGCAAACCACAAAGCGCTGTGACACGCACATTTGCAATATTATAATACGATCCAGATATATTTAACATCTGATGCATCCCTAACAAACATCTCAACAATTTCTGTAAAATAACACACAAAACTATTCACACTGTCTAACCACTCGACAACATCTCAAACCCATTTCTGATTTCTTAAAGTATTGCTCATATGACTCACATCTGCACTGCGTCTGCGCACACGGCTGCAGGTCCTCGCCTGCATGGAGCTGCATGCTGCCACATTCGCTTCTCCAGTCGTTGCTCTTACGTCCAGAATCAAACTAACACAAGGTCTCAGTGAGGATGGAGGTGAAGCCCAGACACCCCAAACACCCCAAACTCACGCCCAGATCTCTCACCCTGAATGAACCCAGGCAAATGAGGCAGATGGGTCACAGGGGGATGGGTTGAGTCCTCGTACATGCGGTTGTTGGGTCTAGACTGAATTGTCTCGGTGACTCGGTTTTGCATATGAAAACAGAAAGATGTCGAGACAGCTGATGGGTGCGGATGTGAAATATGCCACGGCCGAGCTGTCAGACAGAGATATACTGTGGTACAAACATGGTCTTATAATGCTTTCTTGTTCTTTGTCAAAACACAAACACAGATCTTCAGAACCAATAACTCTTTACCGACAAACACAGAGTTGTATCTCACAATAAATAAATAGTCCAATTTAAGCTTAAGAACAAAATTTGTTTGTTTTTTAAAGATTTTTCAATTTTACAATTTGAGATTAACCAATAAATTAAAGGATGGGAATAATTCATACAAATTCATACAATATCAGCAGTACCATTTTTGTGCTGCTTGTGTAGTTGCACATTTAAAATAGCTAGTTTTTGACTAATGGGTAGACCAAGGTTGTCAATCTGAGTTTGTTGAACAATGATGTCATTACTTCCAGTATGTGCAACTTGATTTTTCAAATAAATAAAGATCTTTTTCTGACATGTGTTTGTTATATGTCACTTCCTGTTTCCTTTTCATTTTATTCTTTCAAGAGCCATTAAACAATATAATTTACCAAAATAAAAGAATATTTAACACAAAAAATAATAATTGGGGAGGTCATATAAAAGAAGAGAATCAAGAATTACGTCATTAAACTATCAAGAATTTTTGAGGACCTATTTTTACCTTATTATAAGGACTGTACAATTTTCATTTTCGTTATTGCCTTCCAACAATTATGAAAGTTAAATCAATTATTGTGCTGCATTTATTCTTTGCATACAGAAAACTATTAGTTTTAATCTATGTGTTCATAACTTTTTTATAATTTAATTTGTTATAAATTCAAAATAAGTTGATAATTTTTAATTTAATAATCTAATACTTTATCCTTTTATGAAATCATTTTCCAAAGTCAATGTGTAATCCTGTTCAATAACTGTGCAGTCAACTAATCTTGATTTTATTATTTGTCATAATCAAGCGGCCCTACTTACTTTCATTTAGTCTTAGAAAGCAATCCCAGCAAACTGTGTCCTTAAAGCCAAATAAACAAACTGAATTGAATCGATTTGTCTTCATACAACACACACACACAGTCAGAAGTCATGAGGGGTGAGACTTTCTGTCGCTCTGATCATTCCTGGTGAGAATTGTTAATTGTTAATATTCTAAAAGGTCACAACTATTAAAGCAAATTTACAAAGATTTTAAAATTAGAACAATTAAAACTGTCTACTGAGCATACGCATTCAGACAAATACTGTTTTTTATGGTTTAAGTTTTGTACTGTTGTGATTGTGTGTCTGGATGTTTGTGTGTGTGTGTGTGTGTGTGTGTGTGTGTGTGTGTGTGTGTGTGTGTGAGTGTGTGAGTGTGTGTGTGTGTGTGAGAGAGAGAGAGAGAGAGAGAGAGACTGAGAGAGAGAGAGAGAGAGAGAGAGAGAGAGAGAGAGAGAGAGAGAGAGAGAGAGAGAGAGAGAGAGAGAGAGAGAGAGAGAGAGAGAGAGAGAGAGACTGAGAGAGAGAGAGAGAGAAGAGAGAGAGAGAGAGAGAGAGAGAGAGAGAGAGAGAGAGAGAGAGAGAGAGAGAGAGAGAGAGGAGAGAGAGAGGAGAGGAGAGAGAGAGAGAGAGGGGAGAGAGAGAGGAGAGGGGAGAGAGAGAGAGAGAGAGAGAGAGAGAGAGAGAGAGAGAGAGAGAGAGAGAGAGAGAGAGAGACTGAGAGAGAGACTGAGAGAGAGAGAGAGAGAGAGAGAGACTGAGAGAGACTGAGAGAGAGAGAGAGAGGGGAGAGAGAGAGAGAGAGAGAGAGAGAGAGATAGAGAGAGAGAGAGAGAGAGAGAGAGAGAGAGAGAGAGAGAGAGAGAGAGAGAGAGACTGAGAGAGAGAGAGACTGAGAGAGAGACTGAGAGAGAGAGAGAGAGAGAGAGAGAGACTGAGAGAGACTGAGAGAGAGAGACTGAGAGAGAGAGAGAGAGAGAGAGAGAGAGAGAGAGAGAGAGAGAGACTGAGAGAGAGACTGAGAGAGAGAGAGAGAGAGAGAGAGAGAGAGAGAGAGAGTGAGAGACCAGAGACTGAGGTCAGAGAAGGTCACAATTTGCTTTCAAATTTCCATGGGAATGACGAAGCAGAGCGACAGACAAAGAGAGTGACAGACCCGCTTCCCACTGACTTACGAGCGCTCGCTCGTAAGGGAAACTTGACTGTGGGAACCTTCTGGGTGTCTGTGAGAACTTTCTGGGTGTCTGTCTGCATTACAAATTTCAGATCTGTTCATTTCAGTATGCGTGTAGTTTCGAGACCCCAGGAAGGGGAATATTCTCCAGCAGTAAACAAACCAGGACGACCTCAGTGCGTGTTGGTTTGTCATGTAGACCCTTAGTTCTGGTTTTGCTTGTTTAGATAAGCACGCGTTTGTTTTGGTCTGAAGCGGGTCGAGGTGCAGTGCAGGTGGGCCGGTAGGATCCGTCTGAACATGCCGTGCGTGTTTGTACGAGGCCGCTCAGACATGCCCGTGTTGAAAACACGGTAAACAACTGGAGGTCAGCGTGACAAAACCAGTTGTTCAGACAATAACATCAAATTAAAATGGCAAGGCTATAAATTACAACGCTGATACTAACGCACAAGAACAAAGCGCATCTACGAATGTGTAGCAGTGGTGATATGCAAAGGGATGTGTAAACAAATGTGAAATGTTAAAACACTTCCAGTTCGTCTGAGCTCTGCCAGGCGGTGTTTGTGTTTTGGGGCAGATGCCAGGTGCACCTTCCTGTCCTGGGGCAAAATAACATTCCAGACCTCTCCTCCCTGTGTGAGCGAACATTCCAAACGTCGTATAACTTCAGCCCGAGCTTCGAAAACTGCTGTACATCACACATACTGTAAATTACAGTGAAATACAACATTTGAACATCCGTGAAAATAAACATGCCAAAGATTTTCATTTAATTCGACATATACTATACGCAACACTATAATATATAAAGGCATTGGCACACATAAATTATCCTGGTGGTGTACGAATTGAATTGTAACTGTTGTTGCCAATTCTAAGAAATAGAGATTTGAGGTTGTGTAAACTCAACTCGAGCCACACAGACGTCTGGAATGTGTTTGGATAAGCTTGGATTTCTGCTCTTGTTTTAGTGTGAAATCAATGGCGGCTTTTCCCAGACAGACAGTACACACGCTAGACTGTTGCGTGGATGCTTTCACGGTCGTTTTTATCATTCCCGGCCTACAAGTATGGACTTTTTGCTCCAGCTGTTGTATACTTTGTGTAATCGTGTGAATAAGGACACTGTTAAAACACAGTTTGTCTGTCTGTGGCCGTCGAGACACTCATTGTAATTCTATTCTAATAATGCAGCGGCTAGACGCACATATGCAAAGACACCGCCCCTAACGCAAACGGAACTTAAACACAGACCCAAGGCCAGAGCGGACTCCCAAAAATAAAGCTCAATGCACGAGTCGTCTTGTACGATGCGAAGCCGTCGTACCTGCCGCTCACAGACACGTCGCTGCTTCCAAGTCACATGACAACAGACAGACAAAACAAGCCCATGTAAAAAACCCAGCGGAACAAACTCTTCCCAGACTAGTCTGTCAAATAGAAACATTTAGATCTCGGTGCATAGTGGAACTAAGGTCACTTCTGTTGAGCTATTAAACGTACGTGGGAAGTGTTGGTAAACGTTCCGGGAAACCGATAGAGGAAAATTATGTTACTTAAAATAAAGAGACAAATGATAAAAGTGCAGACAGTGTAGAAAAAATGAAACGATAAGAAAAACATAAGAACATTAAAGAGATAAAGACAAAAGAAAGACAAAAGAAAAAACATAGGACTCCTGCAGCACATAAAAAATGTATTTATCAAATAAAGAAAACTCTGAGTATTCAATATGATGTCATTAAAGTTTTTGTTGTAGATTTTCTTGTCTTTATTCATCTAATATCTGATTCTGAATATTGAATGAGTTCTTAGCTTATATCACACAAACACATTGTCTGATTTAGTGTCTCACGCACACAGGCTCTCATTCACAAAGTCAAGCTCCTCCCTGGCTGGTCATGCCACTGACCTCTGACCTCTGACCCCAGACATCCCCCCACCCTCCAGCAGCTGTAGCGTCTCATATTTAAAACACTCATTTACATGCATCTGAATTAATCTAAGACAAGTAATTAGGGATCCGTGTGAGGGCCAGACTAACATGTGTGTGTTTAATGTGGGGGTGTGTGCATAAGCAGATTCCCAAAAGAGTCAGACTCTATTTTCATCGACATGATTTTTTGTAATAATGATCAACTTTGAATAAAAAAAAAAATTTGCAGAACATATTAAAGCATGCACGATTGAACATGCTACATGTAAGAGAGGAATGCTCATACACACACACAGCTCCATTCTCATTATTATGCATGTTTTGTGATCAGCTGTGATGTATGCATGTTTTGTGTGTGTGTGTGTGTGTGTGTGTGTGTGTGTGTGTGTGTGTGTGTGTGTGTGTGTGTGTGTGTACTGTATGATCTTTTGCAGTTTGTCTAGACACTAGAACAAAGGGCAGTTCATTGCGGGGGAACAAACACCGGCTTTCAGGACACACACAGATCACAGACACACAAACAACAAACACACAGACACATCTATCATAAAACAACAACTTTGGAGATCACACACACTTCATACACAACATACAGACACAGATTCCATGAACACAACCCAGATCACAAACACGCACTACATACACAACAAACGCATATACACACACACACCCCTTAAACCAATTTATATGACAGCCGTCAATGCTTCTTTGAACCACTTAAACTCCCTTTAGTTAAAATTTAAAAACATGCTATGCAAAGGACGTTAGTGTACTGTGAATGTAAAACACACAGCAAAAAATAAGATGTGTCTTTTAGGAACTGATAACCAAATAAATGCAAAAGCACAAGTTATTGTGAGAGAAATTGTTGAAACATGGAACGCACACAAAACAAACATTGATTAATGAAAACACAGAGACAGGAAGTGACACGCTGAGTGACAAACGATATCAACAGTGGGAATTTATCTGTTGTGGTGATGGGGGTTATGTTGGGGTTGTGTGGGGGTTTTAGGGGTGTTTCTGCCCCCCCCAGCTGTTTTTTATGGTTATAGTAGCTTGTGAACGCATCTGTGTTAGGACACATAGAAAACAAAGAAACTTTAACTTTTCTAAACGATTTCACACGCACACGGACACAAACACACACACACACACACACACACGCACACAGACACAAACACACACACAGACACACACACACACAGACACAAACACACACACAGACACAATCATACACACACACACACACACACACACACACACACACACACAGACACAAACACACACACAGACACAATCATACACACACACACACACACACACGCGGACACACACATGCGGACACGCACACACACACACACACACACACACACACACACACACACACACACACACACACACACACACACACACACACACACACACACACACACACACACTGCAACAAAACCATGATACAAACTTGGGCTTCAAACGGTCTAAACACTTCCATGATGCATCACAATTCTATCTAGGCAAGATAAAAACACAGCAAATTAAATTTTTCTTTTTAGTGAGATTTTCAAGTGAACCCCTGGCTCTTGGTTAGTTGACATGTGCAGTCTCCCGCACCGGTGTGGTGTGAGATGTCTGAGGCTGAACTTGACCCCAGGTTGGATTTCCTCAGGCATTGCGACTGCCATCATCAAAATGACTTTGAGTGTAAATCCTTGTTGACACGCCAGCACCTCCAAACCGCTGAAGAGCACAGAAAAAGCTGATGTGCCACGGGACACCAGAGCTGAGACCAAAGCATATGACCCAGAGACAAGAGAGGGTGAGAAAATGAGAGAGGGGTGAGAGACCGAGTGTAAGATTCAAGACACAAAGAAGGAAGAAAGAGATTCTTTTTTTTATAAAACTCGTTTAGTAGTTTTATACATTCTAAATGTATTATTCTGCTATACTTTTAATTCTATAAAGTCTGTTTGGATATGAATATTTATATGTATAATATTTAATAAAATGATAAATTACATTAGAATTATTGTGTTTGTCTGTTTTAGAGCTTTTTACCATTACAATTTGTTATTTATTTTAAAGGCTTATTTTATGAAATAACAATAATAAATTGTGATTATTATTTACATTTTAAATACAAGCTTTTTCAATGCTAAGATGTATCTTTCATTGATATAATGACATTTTAAGTTTTATAGAAATATTGTTGTTTTATTTTATTTTAGGGGCATATATAAATATAAGTAAATGTATATAAATATAAAAAAGCGAGAGTGTAAAAAAGGCAGACAGTGTGATGAAGAGAGAGATGAGACCAGACTGGCTCTTCCCTCACCTGGCATCCAGCCAGACTGGTTAATGATTACCTCACACACACAGACAGGAAGTGATGACAGATACAAGAATAGATGCTGCTCGGTGATGGTCTGAAGCTGATAAAACCCAACGGTGTGAGGAAACACAGACGGCAACGTTCTTCATGAACCACAAACATATTTACTGTCCACACCAGCATCACAAAATACGTAAACTTGAGAGTTCACACATGATGTAATGTGGATTTGGGGCACGTGAATAATATTTCAATGCAAACGAATCACGAAACCCAAACTATCTCAAATTAACTTAGTAGGCAACAAAACAAAACGTGAGACTTTGTCGAAAGAAGACTAATGGTACAGAGCAATGAAAGATGATCTCTGTCTTTAATCACTAATAATCTGTGATCTCGGACACAAACGTTCCCTTCACGTTCTCAATCTCTTTCGAACGGACCAACAGCATGTGTGGCCTTGAGCTAAGTGTTAAAAACAGCACACAATGTGCATGACTGACATATTCATACAACACGCGACCCACAAACAGGTTCATTTTTAAAGCGGTGTGTAAGTGTAGAGAAATCAAGAGCGGAGGGAAAACACGCTTCAGGGTTCCCAGGAGTGAAAGTGACCTATTTGTCAGATATGGTGACCCATTGCCAAAAACGTGACCCGTGTATTTAACTCATCCAGTGAGTAGTGAACACCCAAACCCGGAGCAGCGGGCAGCCATTACAGACGTGCCCAGCGAGCCATCGAGGGGTAAGATGCCTTGCTCAAGGGGGCGTCAGTCCCACCCTGGGAATCGAACCTGCGACCTTGTGATCACAAGATCTAGGCCAAGTCTGCCCCCACAAGATCTTCTGTAACCAGACCCTGATCCAAACCACACATGGCTGAGGCATGTAGCCGTGTGTGAGTGATACTTAAGAAAGATTCGCCTCGAGTGAAAGACGAACACAAGGACTTCGTCAGAGCTCCAGCAAAACCAGAATGTCGGCAGGCTGGGAATCCCATCTCACGAGTAACGCTCAGTCTGGATGAAGCTACCGAACGTGTTAGGACAAGTGCCAGACAAGCTTTTACAGAGATCTTGATGACTGAACTGTAAGACGGGTGATGTCACAGAAGCGGCAAAAGAGATGAAACGGTGAGTCAAACCAGGCCCGTCCGTGCTATTATGAGACATGAGTAACCAGCATGATTTAAAGACCTGCTGCTGCCGCGGCCCAGCTCTGATCTGTCTCTGAAGATAAAACATCCATCAAACATTCTCATTACAGCACACAGCAGACAGGCAGAAATAAAGGCCGACTTGTGCTTTTCTTAAAGGAACATGAATATGATTGGGCTGTAAAACATGGCTCTCCGCGCGCAGCTGTTTCCTCTTCCTGTCACGTGCGTTTCCTCAGTGCTGATGAACTGTATGTTAGAAACACAATGATTGTGCCACAAGATCATGGGCGTACAATTCCAAGGTCTGCCAACCATGTCTACAAAGTGATGCAAACCCTGGAGGGAGAGAGAACCATAAACAGAAGAGACACCTGCCAGATGTAACATCCTGTTAGGAGTCCAGCACCTATCCAGCAGCCGGTTCACAGACGGAGATGGAGCTTCAGACCGTCTGTGTAAGAAAGCAACTGATGTGATTTACAGTGAACCCGAGCCGCTGGGCGGTCTGATGCGCAGACCCACACGCCGATCGACACACATCAGCACCACTGAGGAAAGAAGCTTCTGTTCCCGTAAATCTGAGGCGGAGGGTGTGTGTTATGAGAAGACTCATTGCTCACGTATAATTTGTGCTTCTCGCTAACAGCCCCCACCCACAATCCTTTCGGATCTCATGTGGCCTGCTGGTGAATCTCATGAACCGATGTTATATTTCAACACAATGTTACATAACGATAAGGAAGTTTAACGTCTTTTAAGATATTGTGGTGGTCCATTTCTTTTTTTCATTATTGTTTCTACATTTATATTTTGAATACATGCTTCATTCACTTACATTAATGCAATATCTCTATTGAATATGGATTCTTAAAAAGTTCATTTTTTCCCTTATGATTTCATGAAATAGATTCAAGATGATCGAAACCTGAACACACTTTGGTGGAACACAAAATGAGATATGTGGGAACATGTAAGCCACATTTTTGGTGTCCCATTGACTTCCACAGTAGGAAAATACCTTTTGAAGAAAATAGGAAACAGTTCTAAAGCTTTGAAACAAACAAAAATTATTCTTTTTACTAAAAGTCAATGGTGCTCTTCTTAATACCTCCATTTGTGTTCACCCAAACAAAGAAATGTATACACGTTTGTTATCCGTTTTAAGGTACACACGTTTCCCGGCAAGCAAAACTTTGTGCATCCGTCTTTTTAGGCCACAATCCAACAGCATCTTTTGTTGATAGGAACTACACATCTAAATCTGCTTTATGAGTCAGTTTCATCGTAACATCCAGGAAACATTAAAACCTTAAGCTGCTTAATCCAGCCGTACGTCTGTGAACTCCAAACAACAACACAGAACCTGCGTTCACACCAACAAGTCCCTACAGGCAGATTCACATTCAGTCCGTTCTGGAAAATGGGATTTTGCAAAGAGGGTGGCTTGTGTTTTGAGATCCACACAATAAAAACCAAAACAAGCTATACAAATATGTCCCTCACCACCTACACTCCTGAAAACAGATCAGACCCCTGAAAAGCCCAACAAATCTGTCGGTACGGTCAGGTTGTGTTGAATGGGAAAAAAACTCTAATTTATAGCTGTGCGCCTTAACAAACCAGTTCTGTAAACACCAGACCTCAAATTCTGCATTCCCAGTTGCATTTTCAGAGAACACCGTGACAGGCATGACTGAGAATCCGTCTAGACACCAAACAAAACCCTTTAACACAGCGAGCATGAGGACAGACTTGAACACAACCAACGCCAAGAGAGACGAACGGCAGATCTGTGATAACAAGGAGTCCTATTTTTTCAAGGAGAGATTACGCCAAGACCGGACTGCAAGTTCCTATTTGGAATTCAAAAATTTGAGATCATTTCATTATACAGATTTCATCATCTCGTCTTACCAACGGACACTTGTATCAAATAATTATTTGTTCAGCTTTTCCTTTACAAAAGATTATATATAAACTCCAGAGGGATTTTGCAAGACGGTTAAACGAATGAATGACTTTGCACGTCTGAACAGTAAGTTAGTCACACGCAAGAAAAATAGAAGTCTGGCGACTCCCACATGAGGATCTGAGAACAGACGCAACGTCAGAACCGTCACTTACCCCGGACACCGGACAAATAACCCAACCCGAGGGCATCAACGCTCTTTAATGGGACAGTCAGATATCACATGATCTGATCGTTTATAGATGACTTAAAATCTGCATATTAATAATCGCATCACAATTAAAGAACAAGCACTACAATGAATTGTATATAATGTCCTGGCATCCTCATTTGCATATAGCTGAGGAGTGTGTGAACCCTGTGTTAAATAATAAAATACAACGTTGAATGGTCTATTGTGGTAAAAGTAAAGCAGTCATGTTTTAAGCTGATTGGTTATCATCCGTAACACCATAGATTAAATACAAGTACAATAGTAAATATGTGGTGAATTGGTAATGATAAGTTGGTCTGCTACCAATAAACTCCAGAAAAGGTTTAGAATTTTGAAAGCACATTTTGTATGTATATGTATATTTAGGTGTGTGTGTGTGTGTGTGTGTGTGTGTGTGTGTGTGTGTGTGTGTGTGTGTGTGTGTGTGTGTAAATATAAATACACACACACACACACACAAACCTTTTTGTACACAAACACACTTATAAATATATACATATACATATTTATACACACACACACACACACACACACACACACACACACACACACACACACACACACACACACACACACACACACACGTCAACCATGAACACACTCACAGTACTGAACACAGACACCAACAGTGAACACACACACACACACACACACACACACACACACACACACACACCACCCGTGAACACTAACACCAACAGTGAACACACACTCTAAAAGTGAACACACACACACACACACACACACACCAACAGTGAACACATACTCTAATAGTGAACACACACACACACACACACACACACACAACAACAATGAACACACACTCTAAAAGTGAACACACACACACACACACACACACACACACAGACTTTGAAAAGTTTGATGTCATGTAAGATAAGTTAAAGTTTAAAGTTAGTCTCTCTGCTAAACCGAAAAACTGTTAAACAAATAAAAAGTTTGAGTTAAATCAGCAAACACAGATTATATTCTCAAGTGAATTGAGAGTGAGTCCGGATGTGAGTGAGTGAGTGTGAACTCGGATGTGAGTGAGTGTGAACTCGGATGTGAGTGAGTGTGAACTCTGATGTGAGTGAGTGAGTGAGTGTGAACTCGGATGTGTGTGAGTGAGTGTGAACTCGGATGTGTGTGAGTGAGTGTGAACTCGGATGTGAGTGAGTGAGTGAGTGTGAACTCGGATGTGAGTGAGTAAGTGAGTGTGAACTCGGAGGTGTGTGAGTGAGTGTGAACTCTGATGTGAGTGAGTGAGTGTGAACTCGGATGTGAGTGAGTGTGAACTCTGATGTGAGTGAGTGTGAACTTGGATGTGAGTGAGTGAGTGAGTGAGTGAGTGAGTGAGTGAGTGTGAACTCGGATGTGAGTGAGTGAGTGAGTGTGAACTCGGGTGTGTGTGAGTGAGTGAGTGAGTGTGTGAGTGTGAACTCGGATGTGTGTGAGTGAGTGTGAACTCGGATGTGTGGGAGTGAGTGTGAACTCGGATGTGTGTGTGTGTGTGTGTGTGTGTGTGTGTGTGTGTGTGTGTGTGTGTGTGTGTGTGTGTGTGTGTGTGTGTGTGTGTGTGTGTGTGTGTGTGTGAAATCGGATGTGTGTGAGTGAGTGAGTGTGAACTCGGATGTGTGTGAGTGAGAGTGAACTCGGATGTGAGTGAGTGAGTGTGAACGTGGATATGAGTGAGTGAGTGAGTGAGTGAGTGAGTGTGTGTGTGTGTGTGTGTGTGTGTGTGTGTGTGTGTGTGTGTGTGTGTGTGTGTGTGTGAGTGCGTGCGTGCGTGCGTGCGTGTGTGAGTGTGACTCGGATCAGCAGCGGTGTGTAATACTCACTGATGGCCATCGCGTGCAGTGAAGTGGACCGCTTACAGTTACACGTACACGACACATTTGTGTGTGTGTCTGTGGTTCCGTTCATCAGAGCCATGAAGCCGAACCTTCACACCGACGAACTCTTCTCTCTTACACGCGGTTATCAGGGACTTCCGTGACACGACGTCCCCCCCCCATCCTCTTCCCGTCGTCCAGTATTCCCGGTGAATCCCGGCGATATTCCAGCCGTCTGCGGCGCCCGACGGACCTCAGCTCGCTGCCAGTCTGCTGTGGGCGGGGCTTGAGCGCATGGGCGGGGCGCAGACAGCATGACGTCACTGCCAGACTTGCGCTCACACATATTGACACAGATTGTTCCTTTAGTAAACACAGACTTTAGGGAGTTATTAACGTTGTTTTTTATTGAGAGAACTATTGTGAGATTATTAACAATATCATTTTAATCTGCTTTGGTGTTCGGCCTGTAAAGACAACAACAACATTTACATTATTGAGCTTATTTTGTTTTATAAAGTTTATTTACATAATCAGCAGATTTGGAATGTTGTGCTTGCTCTATGTATAATACATTATACATAATACATTATACATTAAATATAATACATTATACAATAAATATTATACATCAAATATTATACATTATACATAATACATTATACATTATACATAATACATTATACATTATACATTATATATAATACATTATACATAATACATAATACATTATACATTATACATTAAATATAATAAATTATACAATAAATATTATTCATTAAATATTATACATTATACATAATACATTATACACTATACATTATACATAATACATAATACATAATACATTATACATAATACATTATATATAATAGATAATACTTTATACATTATACATTATATATAATAGATAATACTTTATACATTATACATTATACATTATATATAATACATTAAACATTATACATAATACATTATACATAATAGATAACACTTTATAAATTATATATAATACATTATACATTCTACATAATACATTATACATTATACATAATAAATAATACTTTATACATTATACATTATACATTATATATAATACTTTATGCATTATACATTATATATAATACAATACACATTATACATTATATATAATAAATTATACATAATACATAATACATTATACATTATACATGATAGATAATACTTTATACATTATATATAATACATTAAACATTATACATAATACTTATACATAATAGATAACACTTTATACATTATACATTATATATAATACATTATACATTATACATAATACATTATACATTATACATAATAAATAATAATTTATACATTATATATAATACTTTATACATTATACATTATATATAATACATTATACATAATACATTATACATTATACATAATAGATAATACTTTATACATTATATATAATACATTATACATTATACATAATACATCATACATTATATATGATACATTATACATTATAAATTATATATAATAAATTATACATAATACATTGTACATAATACATTATACATAATAGATAATACTTTATATATTATACATTATACATTATATAAAATACTTTATACATTATACATTATATATAATAAATTATACATTATACATTATACATAATAGATAATACTTTATACATTATTCATTATACATTATATATAATAAATTATACATAATACATTGTACATTATACACTATACATAATAGATAATACTTTATACATTATTCATTATACATTATATATAATACATTATACCTTATACAGTATACATTATATATAATAAATTATACATAATACATTATACATTATACACAATACATAATACATTATATATAATACATTAAATATAATAAATTATAAATTATACATAAAACATTATACATTATACATAATACATTATACATTATACATAATACATAATACATAATACATAATACATTATACATTATATATAATAAATTATACATTATACATAAAACATTATACATTATATATTAAACATTTTCACATTGAGATCAAAATATATATATATATATATATATATATATATATATATATATATATATATATATATATATATATATATATATATATATGGGGTCAGTTGTGTTCTGGTGGTTTAAGAGCACTTGTTCACCTATTGTTGTATCGGCTATTTACCGCTTCATTGTCTCCTCGACTATTGTAAGTCGCTTTGGATAAAAGCGTCTGCTAAATGACTAAATGTAAATGTAAATGTAAGAGTTGTACTTGTAAGCTGAAGGTTGTTGGTTTGAATCCCAGCGTCAGACAAAAACTGAAGTGTCCTTGAAGACATCTTACCCTTGTTTACAGTAATGATTGACTACTGCGTAAAACTGTAAGTCGCCTTGGATGAAAGAGTCCGCCAAAAAAATTAATGTAAATGTAATATGCATTAACTGCCATCTTTGAAAGATGTGTATTTAAGACTGTTTAACCTTGTTTCCATGCCTGTTACTTGTTGACACAAGCAGAGAGATAAACATCTGAGATCAAACTTGCATATGCATTCTGTCTAACATACACTATATTGCCAAAAGTATTTCCTCACCTGCATTAACTCATATATGAACTTAAGTGACATCAAATACATAATCCATAGGGTTCAATAAGATGTCCCTTTATAACAGCTTCAACTCTTCTGGGAAGGCTGTTTAGGAATGTGTTTATGGGAATTTTTCACCAATAATTTGATATTCTCAGATCAAAAGTAAATATTACATACCAAAGGGGACAACAATCCCTAAACACAAGTATACCGCAAATTCTTGGGTTATGATATTTGATGTTGTTTATTTTTAAACACATATTTGGTTTGGTCTTTTTCGGCGAATTTATTCACACCACATCCTGTTTGCACATTTCCCTTCGTCTTTTCCACTTTTCAACATTCTGTTTGCAACCTTCACGACGAAATATAAACACATTTATGCAATACATTAACCACTGCGTCTCAACAATCCAGCCGTCTTAAACTTTTGCCAAGTAACTTTCAAATTTATTTACTGGTATAGTGTATTATTTTAGCTTGGGTCTCTGAAAAAAGTCATAATCCTGGTTCTTATTTAAAGTCTGTTGATTCATAGGTCAGATTTAAATGTATGTTGACAGATACACAGTCACACTTATCATAGTAATCTGGAAATAAAACAACGAATTTGAAGTATTGAGTCTGTTATTGTGTCTTGTTAAAGATTGATTGAGATGTCTGTCTAGACAGTATAAAGAAGAAATCACATTAATGTAGAAAGATGTAAAATACAATATGAAGTTCGGATCAAATGTAATGTTTTGTGTGCATGTGGGGTCTGATAGTATGAGTAATGATGATGTGATCTTTTATCAGAATGAATCACAAGATTAAAACTTCTGTTCCTGTTTTCATCACATGACAACTTAACACATTTAGACAGACAACTCTCTTTCTTTGTGGTGTGTGTGTGTGTGTGTGTGTGTGTGTGTGTGTGTGTGTGTGTGTGTGTGTGTGTGTGTGTGTGTGTGTGTGTGTGTGTGTGTGTGTGTGTGTGTGTGTGTGTGTGTGTGTGTGTGTGTCTCTCTCTCTCTCTCTCTCTCTCTCTCTCTTCTCTTGTGGTGTTATTGTGCCTCTTTGCCGGTCATCTGCTATAATCAGCTGTCTAGACAGTAACATCTTCACATCCTCTCAGAAACACACAACGACTCTTTCAATAATTTCATCAAAAACACTTTACCCTTCCGCCCCACATTTCTCTTTATTAATATGTCAGTATTGTTCACAGGTAGTGTGGCACAAGCTGTAGAGAGTAAGATGGGAAAAGGTTAAATAAACAAAACATACCATACCAGACATCTGTGTTTACCAGCTTTGGAAGTCAATAGATAGTTCCCACCATGAATGGCAAACAAAACGTATGTTTGTGCAGGTAAAGCTTCCATTTTGAGGACCAAATGTTTTCTCAAATATAGCAAAACCTGACACCTTGTGGGTACCAGTCTGCCGTTTGTGTTTTATACCAAAATAAACCTGTACGTGTGTCTGTGTTTGATGCACGACACACACAGCGGGAGACACGGCATGATGGAAGAAATGCAGATGATGAAAAACAAGACATTGTAGAATTTTGGATGTTGTGGATGTGGAAAAACAGAGATACAAAAGAGAAGAGAGAAGATCCACAGAGACACCAGTCCATTTGAAACTGCAGAGACAGTGAACTGCGATAATAAGACACACGTAGTCTGGTCTCGCTGTCATCTGACCCAAATGAAGTGTTCAGACAGAAATAAAAATGCATCAGCGCATGAGAAGTGACTTGAGTGCTACTGACAGAGCAAACGCAAGGCACTGCAGGATAAACATCGTCTAGACTGCCAGACGAGAAGAGATGAATTGAATGGGCCTGACTTGTATAACACGTTTCTCATGACAAGGATTTGATCATCATGGTTGATCAAACACAGTGTAAGAAAAAATATCGAATGACCAAACTGAAGTACAAAAGCGAGAAAGGAAATTTTAAATGGAAAGGATATAACATTGAAATAGTCTCTTTATATTGACATGTTTGTGTCGTTTCACTCATTCACATTAAACACATCTGCTCCGCGGGAAAGCCTCGAATCTCTCTGGACGCCATGAGGTCGATATTCGCCCCTCACCTGATAATGTCAGTGGGCTTTCATCCCAATACCCTGAACCCACACACCAACGTCACACTTTTTAAACGCAATCTAGTGAAAGCATTTTTAAACATTTAAATACAGTTAAAAAAATACGTTGAAATTGCAAACCAGTATTGACTTCAACATGGATAATTGATTAAGCCAGTCTAATTCTGTTTTTATTTTGTTTGCTTTTTCAAAACTCAAAGTAGTTTTCATTGTTCTTTTCCAAATGTGCACTTAAGGGAAAGAGCAAACATCACAAACCTGCCATAATCCCTAGATCTCACAAATCTGGATTCTTAAACGCATTAAAATCCTGCAGCAGTGGAGACGACTGGACCTGAAAAATAACTGAACCTTCATTAACTTTCTCCATAAACCATACATTTGACAAAATATTGATTTATTTTTTAAACTATAAAAACACTGGACTTAATATTTAAAATAAATGTTACAAAAATGAAATACTTTTCACTTACATGATGTAATGTAGAATTTGACCGAGAAGACCGATGTATTACCTGTTCTGTAGTTATTTTGCATAACTAAAACTGTTTTTTTAGGGTTGGAATAACACCTTGAACAACTGTGCAAACTTTTAACCCTTTAAACAGACTCTTGACACGCTCAACCATAAACAATAACATCTACAAGTTTAATATAAAACATTAGATTTCAGAAAAAATCGAACACATGATCGAAGTACATGAAATACAGAAGATGAACTTTACCAGGAATCAGTCTTCAAATCTTGCCTTTAATCTTTCTCCCAAAGAACCTGAACATGTTATTATTAAAAAAAGTGTTTTAAAGTGATACCTAATGTTAGTACTATGTTATAAACCTGTTATGTGCTTTTCAGTACTGGTGAAAGTCCTTTGACCCATCAAAACCATAATAATAATAATTTATATGAATATTGTGCTTCCTGCAACAGCCCATTTGCATGACATTGCTTTTTTTGTTTAATAGCATTAAATAATGCATTTCATAACCAATATGATATCCATTGAAAGATTACATAGAAAACATGTCATATCATCTGCTCTTGGAGGTCCCCTGGTGGCCCCAGGCTCCTAACAGCCACTCAGTTCAATTATTGCTTATGAGAGATAGCTGATCATGCCATATGATTGCTTTCACTGCAACCACAAAACTGAGACCCCACCTTTATAACTCTCACAAAATCAAACCTGATTGGATGCGTCTGGCAGACCCTTTGTGGCACAACCAATCACGTTTTTTGTCAATAAAAGCTTGAAAAACTACTTGGATATCAAAATTATATTCTATACGTACACATACATATGCTTATATACATAAGGGTTAAGACTAGTCCCAAACTCAAATGTGATATATTATGTACAATATATACGACATATATATATATACACATACACATACATTTACAGCATATGAAAATATTTTATTTAAATATCCATAATAAAAGTGATTCCTTGCAAGGTGTAAAATCGTTTAATTATTTTTGTCTTTACTTTTCCCAATTGATTCTCCACATGCCATATTTCTTCCATGAAAAGGTTTATCTCAATATGTTCAATTTTTCAATTCACTTTTACTGTCACATCACCACGGCACATGTGCCCTGGTGAGTGAAATTCTTAGGAGCTTGCTCCAAAAACAGCGCAGTACAGGTAACATGTAACATGAAACATATAGTGCAGACCACATAAGACAGTGTGCAATATGCACTTACATATAATCAGTACACACAGTGTACTATAGACAAACACAGTCGAAACATTCAACAACAGTGTGTACATACATACATTGAGCACGAGAAAAACATTAAACACTAAACACAGAGTGTGCACGTTCTGCATATCTATCACATCTTAACCTTTACTTTGCTTGAGCTAGAATCTAATAAATCTTAACCTCCTTCCCTTTATCAAAGCATCAAAGATGAGTCTTCCAACATGACAATAACCCAAAGCACACAGCCGTAAGAAGCATATCAAGTTTCTGGAGTGGCCTTTATGTTATGTATATATTATGTGATTTCAGGTGTAATGCAATGTAAAATAAGCTAAACCCACCAATGTATAGACTCGACTATTGTAAGTCGCTTTGGATAAAAGCGTCTGCTAAATGACTAAATGTAAATGTAAATGTATAGAGATTCTACTGTGTAAGTGAAATGCAAGCCATTTACAAAGTCTATTAATTTGAGCTCCATCGTCTCTGTATTGATGAGGATGTTTCCGGTGTGCATGTCACTATGGTAGGCATTGTTATTTGGGCATTATTTCCACCTCAGTAGCATTAGATTCAGAGGAACTTCTGTTTACTCAGTATATCAAGGCCAGGCTGGGGAAACACAATAAAAAGAGTTAGCTGACAAAGGTATCATTTCTATTGGCATGAATCATGTGTGATGAGATACAGTCGGGTCTAAAAGACTGAGATGATTACGATGGATGCATTTATTTTTAATGTAAACTGACATTTCATGTCAAACAGCGTTTAATGTACATAGAAAACTGATTTTAATGTATCAACACCTCAAATTTGCTTGTTTGATTTGTAGACTAGAAATGTTAAGAATTTCGCTTATTTATCCCAGATTTTTGGGCCCCTTGGTAAAAAATAAATCTTGCCAACTTACGACATGCATCATGTTGTCATGGAAACCATGGGGAATAGCTTTAATGGTGCCCTTTACACAACCACATATCAATTATTTACATTTATTTGGGTCAAAACACAAAAAATAAGTTAGACAGGTAAAGAAACAATGTTCACATTGTTTGATGAATGAAGCAAAAGTGTTTCAACCTTTAGTCCATCCTTCAGGCGAGTCCCTCATACACTCCTTCTATCTTCTTGCCCCCCTCATAATGAAATTAAAATTCTCCTAAGAACAGTACATACGAAAGGAACACGTGATTTTCTTCTCACATTCTTCCACCTTGGCCTTAATCTTCTTCTTCTTCTTTTTCGAACAACAGAGCAAAAGAAAAAGACAAGGAACTGACCGTCCGGCCACCATGTTCCTTGTATGTAACGGTTATGCTTGCACTTCGATAAATATTCTACAATAATGAAATGAAATCTATAGAAACAGACATAACACCTATTACTTTTTTTGCTACCACTGTTATTTTCAAATGTGCTCAAGGGGATGATATAAATTAGGTGGAAGATTAAACTTTCACTATGAACAGTAAAAAAAAAAAATTCTAAAGTTATTGAAAAGTGAATCTGACTGGTATTCAACTGGATCTTCGGCCGCTAGTTTAGTTAGAGAAAGGGTTGCTTTTGTGTTGCGTTCGCTTTCACTGCAAACACTAAATTATGAGAGCGAATCCTATTAGGAAGTAGTAGCAAAATATGATTGGATGCGTCCGGAAGGACATTGGTGGTAACCAATATGTAGAGACGTCACAAAGATGGAATCTCAGCTGAATGGTTGCCATGGCAAGGGATGCATCGCCCGAGCAGCTCTCTCTCCAGTCTTTACAGGCAGATTTCGCACAAACTACACAAGTTTTTAATTCACTACACAAGTCTTTATTCACTACACAAGTCTTTATTCACTACTCAAGTCTTTATTCACTACACAAGTCTTTATTAACTACACAAGTCTTTATTCACCACACAAGTCTTCATTCACTACTCAAGTCTTTATTCACTACACAACTCTTTATTCACTACACAAGTCTTTATTCACCACACAAGTCTTTATTCACTACACAAGTCTTTATTCACTACACAAGTCTTTATTCACCACACAAGTCTTTATTCACCACACAAGTCTTTATTCACTACACAAGTCTTTATTCACTACACAAGTCTTTATTCACTACACAAGTCTTTATTCACCACACAAGTCTTTATTCACTACAGAAGTCTTTATTCACTACACAGTCTTTATTCACCACACAAGTCTTTATTCACCACACAAGTCTTTATTCACCACACAAGTCTTTATTCACTACACAAGTCTTTATTCACCACACAAGTCTTTATTCACTACACAAGTCTTTATTCACTACACAAGTCTTTATTCACCACACAAGTCTTTATTCACTACACAAGTCTTTATTCACTACACAATTCTTTATTCACCACACAAGTCTTTATTCACCACACAAGTCTTTATTCACTACAGAAGTCTTTATTTACCACACAAGTCTTTATTCACTACACAAGTCTTTATTCACCACACAAGTCTTTATTAACTACACAAGTCTTTATTCACCACACAAGTCTTTATTCACTACACAAGTCTTTATTCACTACACAAGTCTTTATTCACTACACAAGTCTTTATTCACCACACAAGTCTTTATTCACTACAGAAGTCTTTATTCACCACACAAGTCTTTATTCACTACACAAGTCTTTATTCACCACACAAGTCTTTATTCACCACACAAGTCTTTACTCACTACACAAGTCTTTATTAACTACACAAGTCTTTATTCACTACACAAGTCTGTATTCACCAAACAAGTCTTTATTCACTACACAAGTCTTTATTCACCACACAAGTCTTTATTCACTACACAACTCTTTATTCACTACACAAGTCTTTATTCACTACACAAGTCTTTATTCACCACACAAGTCTTTATTCACTACACAAGTCTTTATTCACCACACAAGTCTTTATTCTGTACACAACTCTTTATTCACTACACAAGTCTTTATTCACCACACAAGTCTTTATTCACTACACAAGTCTTTATTCACCACACAAGTCTTTATTAACTACACAAGTCTTTATTCACCACACAAGTCTTTATTCATCACACAAGTCTTTATTCACTACACAAGTCTTTATTCACTACACAAGTCTTTATTCACTACACAAGTCTTTATTCACTACACAATTCTTTATTCACTACACAAGTCTTTATTCACTACAGAAGTCTTTATTCACTACACAAGTCTTTATTCACCACACAAGTCTTTATTCACCACACAAGTCTTTATTCACTACACAAGTCTTTATTCACTACACAAGTCTTTATTCAGTACACAAGTCTTTATTCACTATACAAGTCTTTATTCACTACACAAGTCTTTATTCACCACACAAGTCTTTATTCACTACACAAGTCTTTATTCACCACACAAGTCTTTATTCACCACACAAGTCTTTATTCACTACACAAGTCTTTATTCACTACACAAGTCTTTATTCAGTACACAAGTCTTTATTCACTATACAAGTCTTTATTCACTACACAAGTCTTTATTCACCACACAAGTCTTTATTCACTACACAAGTCTTTATTCACTACACAAGTCTTTATTCACTACACAAGTCTTTATTCACTACACAAGTCTTTATTAACTACACAAGTCTTTATTCACCACACAAGTCTTTATTCACCACACAAGTCTTTATTCACTACACAAGTCTTTATTCACTACACAAGTCTTTATTCACTACACAAGTCTTTATTCACTACACAATTCTTTATTCACTACACAAGTCTTTATTCACTACAGAAGTCTTTATTCACTACACAAGTCTTTATTCACCACACAAGTCTTTATTCACCACACAAGTCTTTATTCACCACACAAGTCTTTATTCACTACACAAGTCTTTATTCACTACACAAGTCTTTATTCAGTACACAAGTCTTTATTCACTATACAAGTCTTTATTCACTACACAAGTCTTTATTCACCACACAAGTCTTTATTCACTACACAAGTCTTTATTCACCACACAAGTCTTTATTCACCACACAAGTCTTTATTCACTACACAAGTCTTTATTCACTACACAAGTCTTTATTCACTACACAAGTCTTTATTCACTACACAAGTCTTTATTCACTACACAATTCTTTATTCACTACACAAGTCTTTATTCACTACAGAAGTCTTTATTCACTACACAAGTCTTTATTCACCACACAAGTCTTTATTCACCACACAAGTCTTTATTCACCACACAAGTCTTTATTCACCACACAAGTCTTTATTCACTACACAAGTCTTTATTAACTACACAAGTCTTTATTCACTACACAAGTCTTTATTCACTATACAAGGCTTTATTCACCACACAAGTCTTTATTCACCACACAAGTCTTTATTAACTACACAAGTCTTTATTCACTACACAAGTCTTTATTCACCACACAAGTCTTTATTCACTACACAAGTCTTTATTCACTACTAAAGTCTTTATTCACTACACAAGTCTTTATTCACTACACAAGTTTTTTATTCACTACACAAGTCTTTATTCATTACACAAGTCTTTATTCACTACACAAGTCTTTATTCACTACTCAAGTCTTTATTCACCACACAAGTCTTTATTCACTACACAAGTCTTTATTCACCACACAAGTCTTTATTCACTACACAAGTCTTTGTTCACTACACAAGTCTTTATTCACTACACAATTCTTTATTCACCACACAAGTCTTTGTTCACCTCACAAGTCTTTATTCACTACACAAGTCTTTATTCACCACACAAGTCTTTATTTACCACACAAGTCTTTATTCACCACACAAGTCTTTATTCACCACACAAGTCTTTATTCACCACACAAGTCTTTATTCACCACACTAGTCTTTATTCACCACACAAGTCTTTATTCACCACACAAGTCTTTATTCACCACACAAGTCTTAATTCACCACACAAGTCTTTATTCACCACACAAGTCTTTATTCACTACACAAGTCTTTATTCACCACACAAGTCTTAATTCACCACACAAGTCTTTATTCACCACACAAGTCTTTATTCACTACACAAGTCTTTATTCACCACACAGGTCTTTATTCACCACACTAGTCTTTATTCACCACACAAGTCTTTATTCACCACACAAGTCTTTATTCACCACACAAGTCTTAATTCACCACACAAGTCTTTATTCACCACACAAGTCTTTATTCACTACACAAGTCTTTATTCACCACACAGGTCTTTATTCACCACACAAGTCTCTATTCACTACACAAGTCTTTATTCACCACACAAGTCTTTATTCACCACACAGGTCTTTATTCACCACACAAGTCTCTATTCACTACACAAGTCTTTATTCACTACACAAGTCTTTATTCACTACTCAAGTCTTTATTCACCACAAAAGTCTTTATTCACTACACAAGTCTTTATTCAGTACACAAGTCTTTATTCAGTACACAAGTCTTTATTCACCACACAAGTCTTAACAGAGTGACTTTTCATGTCTTCACGGACTAAAGTTAGTGAAATGGAGGCAAATCATCGAATCGACGACACAACAACATCACGCAACGATTCCTCAAAACTTAACACCAAATCCCCAATGCTAAAAGTGTTTTATGAAACTGAAAACTAGGTTGAGGGATTGAGCCAACTTTTCAGTTTCATAAAACACATTTCTTTTTACACGATACTGTACTAAAAAACAAAAAAAGAGACGGAAAGCAACTTGCTTTTCCTTTCCAGACACAAAAACAATCAAAATTCTACACACGCACACACAAAATTCTGATCACAAGGAAACCACCTCTTGACTGTAAGATTGGCCTTTAATTAGGTCAAAGGTCATAATACCTGTTTTGGGTTGACCCCAACAAGGACCCCACAAACACAATTGCCATTTGATGCAAATGCTTAATTATGACATATGTTTATGGGATTTCGAATGCAATGTCACATTTTGAATTAATTTTGTGTCACCTTCAAAGATACAGACAAGGCCCTGCATATATGCTAAACATTCCCCAAACTGATAAGTGTGTAAGAACACATCTTTATTATTTATTGGTGTTTTTTTCAAATCAATACTTCCATCTACGGAAATGCCTGTTCACAGGTTTGGCATAATACGCTTGATATCAAACCAAATGAAAGTTCTCTAAAAAAGCTTAAAAATATTTTTAAATAACAATATCAACTGGACAATTCTTGAAAATGTCAACCTTGCCATGAAATGTTTTTGTTGTTGCAGATTTTAGTATACTTATAGCATAGCTGTTTACGTTTGTTGTTCAAATCCCATGTTCGGTCTATCTAAGCTTTTCAGCATTATTTTTATTTTAAGAGCATTATTTTTTATATTTTCAGGATTTTTACTATTTTCAGGATTGTCACATCCATAATGCCTCATATTATGTAACTCATTTATATATGCACTTGTCCACCTATTGTTGTATCGGCTATTTACCGCTTCATTGTCTCCTCGACTGTTGTAAGTCGCTTTGGATAAAAGCGTCTGCTAAATGACTAAATGTAAATGTAAATGTAAATATAACTCATAAATGGACACATACAAATAAAACATTTTAATTGCATTATGGTCTCTTAAGATTTAACCCGTGATCATCTGTTGGATATTTTTGGTTCTGTTTGTACATTTAAGTCCCATAAATCTCAGTTGATGTTTTACAAAACTGCTGTGCATTTTTTATCACAGCTTTTCCTTTTTTAAAACAGAAAACTGATATTTTTCTGATTTTTAAACACTATAACCGATGGTTTTGTATGATATTAACAGTTTACCGGTCACAAATATATATCAAAAGTGTTTATACATCACGTCCATAAAGCAAAATGCCCAACTGTCTCCAAATAATGACAAATCTAATTAAAAATATGGCAATAAACTTTTGTAACTTTTAATTTATTTAGTGAATATATTTGTAATAACATAAAGACATTATTACTGCATCATCTCTTTATTAATATACACAGAATCAATTAAATAATTATTGTATTTCTAAGTAAGGTATGTTGTGACCTCAGCTGTTATAGAATCTTGACCTTTGACCTTTATTTTAGGACACAAACGCAATGTTCCCATAGGAAACCTGAACAGCTGTTCCATACATGCGCACATGACCCCCCCCCCGGGAGGACTTTCCGTTCCCCAAACTCGCCATCTGATTGGCGGACTGCACTGTGACGCCATCGGCGGGTTGGATGTGGGCGGGGCCACCCTGACAGTTTTCTCGAACACTCGCCGGAAGTGTCGCGGTGTCGCACAGCAGCCTTCACTCATTACACAACAAAAAGCAACAAAATGAAAATCTGGACGTCGGAACACGTGTTCAAGTAAGTAAATGTTATAATTTAGACTTCGGATGAGATAAAAACGATAATTTGTGTCGTTTTTACACCGTCTCAGGGTTAGCCGGCTCTGGTTAGCCGTTAGCTTGTCTGTCTGAGGAGAAACTGCACGAGGCGTGTCGTCACTGACAAGTTCATAATCTTATGTTTTTATAACTTATCTATTTCTATATTTAATTAACTTTGACGCAAAAATACGATTGTAAATGTAAAGCTTGCTTTTAAACTGTGGTTAGCAAAGTTTGTAACCTGACCCCTTAAAGTCTAACAATCACAATTAAATTAATAAATAAGATAATAATAGAATTAAACAACTGTTTGCTAATCAAATATATGAAAATAAAACAGTTTTTGCACATTTGCAGCACTCGTTACGTCACGTTGCGTCACGTTACATAATTTGAGCGCCATGTCCTTGAATGAGCTCTAATACATCACTTTTAATTTGTTTTTTAATTTATATAATCATTTTTTATCTTTATACAAGATGTGTAAAACAAACATTCACTGCAGAGTTAATAAATTAACCATTATTTTCATATTCATTGTCAATGCATTATTACATAATTCTTTTAAATGGCTCAGATTAAGATATGATGACGTAAGTGACTGACATGAGGACAGTGTGCAGGTTGGAGTTTGACCTTTGAACCCCCAGGTGTGTGTAATGTGTGTCAGGTGTCTGTCTTGTGCAGCCGTGTTGCGCAACTCTCCTTGACAGAGCTCGTGACCTTTCCCCTACATGGGTCCGCCGTATGACGTCACGCGGCACGTGACTGCTTAGGCAACCATTCATGATGAAATGTACCAGAGCTTCAGATCACAAGGTGGCCAGTTCGATGCCCAGGACGTGCCCTTGAGCGAGGCACCTTACGCCCTGTTCGCTCCCCGGACGCTGCTTTGATAGCTGACCTGTGTGTGTGTGTGTGTGTGTGTGTGTGTGTGTGTGTGTGTGTGTGTGTGTGTGTGTGTGTGTGTTCACTACTGTGTGTGTGTGTGTGTGTGTGTGTGTGTGTGTTCACTACTGTGTGTGTGTGTGTGTGTGTGTGTGTGTGTGTCTGTGTGTGTGTGTGTGTGTGTGTGTGTGTGTGTGTGTGTGTGTGTGTGTGTGTGTTCACTACTGTGTGTGTGTGTGTGTGTGTGTGTGTGTGTGTGTGTGTGTGTGTGTGTGTGTTCACTACTCACTGGATGGGTTAAATGCAGAGGTCACATTTTGGGTATGGGTCACCATATCTGACAAAATTACATTTACATTTATTCATTTGGCAGACGCTTTTATCCAAAGCGACTTACTGTATTATGCAGTTGCCAATCATCACTGCTGAGTAATCAGGGGTAAGATGTGTTACTCAAGGACACATCAGTCATTATCTGCTGGCCCTGGGGTTCAAACCCACAACCTTCTGTTTACAAGTCCATCTATCTAACCATCAGACCACGACTGAGCCAAATAGGTCACTAATTTGCAACAATGTTACAGTTAAGCTTAATTGAATATACATTTAAAGCTTTATATTTCTGTTTCTGGATCATGTATTCATGCTTAAGATCATGGCATATTACAATGCATTTAAGTTATGCATTTTACATTTGTGTTTTATGGCAATTCAATCTTTTATAATATGCTATTCTAGGTATAGAAAGAAACACACCATCAAGACGACAGTTTGGGCTTAAATGATTAAGATGTTAATGGAGGGGTCCGCAAATAGAAATCCACACGTGGTGTCCTGCCTCGGGTCACGCTGAACATTTAATTCGGGAAGTCCTGACGGCTGTAACTGAAGTCACACTTCTGTGGTTATGTTCTGCTACATTGGCGTTTCTCGCTCATTATGTAATTCTGGGATATTTGACATGAGTGTTTAACATGTATGTACAGATCATTTATATACATAGAAAGCGATGAGCTAATTTAAAATGTAAGGCTGGTTGTGCAATATCTGTTGGCTCATCCCTCTTTTTCTCTCTAATAGTCATCCATGGGAGACCGTGACCAAAGCTGCTATGCAGAAGTACCCAAATCCCATGAACCCCAGTGTGTTTGGAGTGGATGTGTTGAACCGCAATGTGGACCAGCAGGGACGCCTGCACAGCAAGAGACTGCTCAGCACAGAGTGGGGCCTTCCCTCCATGGTTAGATCGGTACGAATTTCTAGTTTATTAAATGATTAAACCTTTATGTGAGTGATGTTCAGGAGAGTTTTTGTCCTTGGAATGTATTTGGTACAGTGTACTACTACATGCTTCTGCTTCTCATCTTTCCCGTCTCATGTGAGCGTGGCAGTGGTTCTTGCCCTCAAGTAACCAGAGACTTTATTGCGTTACCTTGTAACTTCAGGGTCAGAATGTGACCTCTACCAATTATCCTTGACACAAATCATTTATATTTGTTGTACATTGTTTCCACATCAACAGAAAGACAATTGAAGGTTACTCTTATCAGCTTTATGCATTCTATATAAAACAAACATGCACTGCGACAGCGCTGAGAGGAGTCTGAATTTGTATTTCACAAACAACAGGAAGACTTAACAAACTATATAAGAATAAATACTATCAAATTAAATAAAACTACATGCATTAAAGGTTATATAGTCATTAAGGCATTGAATAAATCTAATCAGGGAATGAACTTAGTTACGGTTCCATGTGAGCCACACATACCTAAACATTTTAAAGGAATTGAAGCTGTTGTTCATCTGTCAGTAAAAAAGTTTTATTTTTAATATGGCATTTCTGAAATAACGAAAGTTTGTGTGTTTAAAGGAATTATCTTTCTAAGCAAACCACTGATATATATATAGTTTTTCTATTGAAAAATATCACCTTTCCATCCTGCTTTTATGGATTATTGAAACTTGAACAATGACTGTGGGTTTGTTTGTTGTGGAGACATGTGTCTGTTGTGCTTTGAATGAAAGAAGAACTTGTATTATTTTATTCTTAAGTATCAGTAGTCGCTTCATAAAATTGTCCATGTCAGAAACTAGAATTTTTTTTACATTCTAATTTATCCGAAATGTTTGTGTGGTCCGTCTGATATTATTCATGCATGATTTACAGGTAATTTTTCTGTTTCCCACAGATAATTGGTAATGCAAGAACATGTACATACATCCAAGAGCACTCCGTCGTCGACCCCAAAGAGAAAACCTTTGAACTTCAGTCAACTAATGTAAGCATCCTAAGATTGGAAAAAGAGTTTTATTGAGAACACAAATACACTTGGACTGTGTAAAATTACCTAAAAGAGAGATTTTATTCAAAATTGATCTTGGGACATCTTGAAGAGCAAGTTTCTGTTGGTTGACTGTAATTGTGGAATATTCTTATATATCTTTATGTAATGCATTCTCTACTTTTATGATGTGCCATTGTTAACACAAAGTGTTTAGTTTGTGTAAATGTATTCAGAATGAGGCCTAGCCAGTTGTGGCAACAGGTGTGGCAGGCGTTGTCTTGAGTTATACTGCATGAATGAACATATTTCTCTTTAATCTTTTCAAATGCTAGATCACCTTCACTAACATGGTTTCTGTGGATGAAAGGCTCATTTACAGACCACATCCAGAAGACCCAGAAAAGTAAGATTTCAAGATGTTCTTGCATCGCGTACACTGAAAATAAACAATAATGCAACTAAAGTGGCATAATTCCGCTGTTTTTCGCAGATAGGCATTCTAATTTGTATAACATTGTTGTTAACTGCTTGCAGGACGATGCTTACGCAGGAGGCTATCATATCTGTTAAGGGTGTCAGTCTCAGTAGCTATCTGGAAGGACTCATGGCTTCCACTATCTCAACCAATGCAGGAAAGGTAAGCAAACTACTTTAAAAAGTCACTTTGCTTTTTTCACAAGGACTAACTATAAAATTTAAGCATTAGTCTAACTGTTTACTATTTTCTGTACACAGGGTCGAGAGGCAATGGAATGGGTGATTCGACGGTTAAACACTGAAATCGAGGAGCTGGCCATCACGGCGAGAGGAACCATTCGTACACCTATGGCTGCTGCGGTCGCAGAGAAATGAACGTTTGAGTCACTCCGCGGCTTCCTCAATCTTCTCAATATCTTTTTTCGATCACGGAAGTTTAAGCTGTATGTCCTCTTTGCATTTAAGCATCTATATTAGAGGCTAATGGGGGACTTTAAGCAAAAAGTAAGAGACTGGGGATATTTCATCGACCCCCCTAAGACTCTGCACTTACTGTGCCTACAACGCACAACAAGAAGAACATGAAGGAGAACCGCAGAACGTTCTTTAGGTGTGATTATAAATTCAAATGAATAGTTTTTTTAAATTACCGGAACAGTTTCACGGCTCGACACCATCAGGTTTTTATCAGTGTGGTTTTGAGTTAAAGCAAGGAAAAGATCTTATTCAAAGTGTTAAAAGGTTTGCAGATTCTGTAAGGTATGCTGTGTGACTGATCGGGTGTGTTTGCCAAACACCGCCAAGTGTAGCTGTTACATGCGACTATTAACATCAGAAGGCAACTGGGTAACGCTGCTTTTTCAGCACTTATACACGTAAAATAGTTATCAATATTACTAAAATATTTATTTTTATGATGACGATGATTAATATTATTATACTAGTAACACGCAAACAACAGGAAGGGAACAAACCAATCCAGTCTAAGAGTTTTAATCTAAAACGTTTTGGAGGACCATGTCAAAAGTATCTCATATCTGAAGTGTGTTTATCTGTGTGAGATGTGTTTGTGGAATTTTGATTAAGAGACATTGGAAATGTAACAGTCAGATACGAAGGTTGCTGAGTAAATCTCTGTTATTTGATTCTCATACTTGGGATACGCAAGAAAAAAAAGGAGAACATGAATTATATGCAAATACACATTGTAAACAACAGGGTAGATAACATTTTGTAACACTGCACGTTTTAAGAGGTTCATATAGGTTTTGTCACTGTTTAAGAATGTATGCAAGAATGTTCCATTTGTTTCAAGAGACCAACTGGGATTCAACCAATTCAAACATTCTTTACCAATACAGGCCAAATTTGAACAGTGTGTCTATGGGAAACATCTAAAATTGTGCAGGTGCTTATTGCAGAGTTAAGTAGATGAAATACATTCTATCTGTTTATTTATTTTGTCTGCTCCTGTTGTCTTTGCTTTAGTACATGTGGTCATAAATGACATCTTGAACATCTTTGATATTGGTGATTGGGTGTAGCCAAAATGCAATTAAATATTATACAGAACATATTTAGAACTGTAGATGTGCTTGATGGGGATGTATTTAATAAAGTTAAAAATTAACATCTCTGTCTAAACTGTATGGGGACAAAAATATGTTACAGTATGGTTTACTTTAGTACTGAAACTGCATATGTTCTATTGTCTGTTTTATTAAAGAGCCAATGGCTGTTAAGTGTTTAGTTCTCAGTTAATATTATGGATTATTACAATAAAATGGCATGATTGCATTTGAATTGTATTTATATTGAATGTGTTACATGTTAAAGTTTTGATCAGAATGCATTACAAAGAAAAGTAATTTAGTAATTATTTAGAATAAAGCTGTGTTCTCTTATAGAGATGTATGGCTCTTGAAGGTCAACAAAACATGAATAAGGATTAACTTTGTCTTTGTTCAGTCTAATGCAACAAGAGCTCTTTACATATTTTTAAATAAACATTCATACATGTCTTTGTTTTGTCTTTTGTATATACGTGAAGCGTACCATCCTGTGGGTCTTCTTTACGCATCCTGTCACAGTTTAACTTTACCCGGAAAAGTAAAATCACATTTTGTGAAAAGAAGATAAAATAAAATTGATAATCAAGAAGCAGTGGCACCCATTAACTTATAGCTGTGTTGAAACAAAAACAATGCAGGTCAAAGGCTGCCAGTTAGCCACATTTTTGTGTCAGAAATAAATAAATTATGTGTATAAAAATGTGCGAAGTGTGTGTGTTAAAGTGAGAGAGAGACCAGACAGAGAGAGACCAGAGAGACCAGAAAGAGAGAGACCAGAGAGACCAGAGAGAGAGAGAGAGAGACCAGAGAGAGACCAGAGAGAGGCCAGAGAGAGAGAGAGACCAGAGAGAGAGACCAGAGAGAGAGACCAGAGAGAGACCAGAGAGAGACCAGAGAGACCAGAGAGAGACCAGAGAGAGAGACCAGAGAGAGACCAGAGAGAGGCCAGAGAGAGAGAGAGACCAGAGAGAGAGACCAGAGAGAGAGACCAGAGAGAGACCAGAGAGACACCAGAGAGACCAGAGAGAGACCAGAGAGAGACCAGAGAGAGAGAGACCAGAGAGAGACCAGAGAGAGACCAGAGAGAGACCAGAGAGAGACCAGAGAGAGAGAGAGACCAGAGAGAGACCAGAGAGACCAGAGAGACCAGAGAGAGAGAGACCAGAGAGACCAGAGAGACCAGAGAGAGACCAGAGAGAGAGAGAGACCAGAGAGACCAGAGAGAGAGAGAGAGAGAGAGAGAGAGAGAGAGAGAGAGAGAGAGAGAGAGAGAGAGAGAGAGAGAGAGAGAGAGAGAGAGAGAGAGAGAGAGAGAGAGAGACCAGACAGAGAGAGAGACCAGACAGAGAGAGAGAGAGACCAGAGAGAGAGAGAGAGAGAGAGACCAGAGAGAGACCAGAGAGAGAGAGAGACCAGAGAGAGACCAG
Source organism: Triplophysa yarkandensis (assembly GCA_033220385.1). Classification (NCBI taxonomy): domain Eukaryota; kingdom Metazoa; phylum Chordata; class Actinopteri; order Cypriniformes; family Nemacheilidae; genus Triplophysa; species Triplophysa yarkandensis. The sequence goes on from CM065678.1 coordinate 650,237, forward strand.
AGAGAGACCAGAGAGAGAGAGAGAGACCAGAGAGAGACCAGAGAGAGAGAGAGAGAGAGAGAGAGAGAGAGAGACCAGAGAGAGAGAGAGAGAGAGAGAGAGATAGTATAAATCATGATCATTTTTGTATTTGGTAAATAACTCAATATGTGTTAATTTTATAGTTGTATAATCTTAAACAATATATGTGTATAACACAGCACAGTATCTAATAGTTTGTTGCTAATAAATATATATTTTTTATGTCCTATTGTTCACTTTATTCAGTTGCCTTTTTCTAATGCTTTGACGTCATGTCATGTGTGTATTTTTTTATAATGTTTATTTTTATTTTTATATATTTAAAATGACTTCCGGTTAAAACTGAGAGAAATGATTACAGCGCTTCAATATCTCCCAGTTTCCCCTGCGCGTCATACGTCACTAGACGCGTTACCCAACGACCAATAGGATTCCAGTGACCACTACCGTGTAGCCAATCAGAGGCCGGAAAACCTTTAAAGGTATTTAAAACTGGGACGTTTGAAATTAAACAGGCCAGACGCAGAAGCGCTGAGGAGAAGCGCATCGATCTTATAGACACAAATAAACGTTTATTTGAGTTTTCTCTGCATTAAATGTAAAATACGTCACGTTTGGTTAATAGTGAGGGCTAATAGCACAGAAGAAGAGAGTTTGTCGGCGGAACTGGAGGTACTGGCCGTCAGTTTCAGTTTGGATAAAGTCTAACTGTGTATATTGATTATATATTTTTATATATTATTGTATTTATGTGTTTTATTGTTGTTAAATGTGTAGGATATGGACTCTACTGCCAGAACAAAATCAAGCAGTGATCTGAAGGTTCAGCGGCCTGGAAATGAAAAGGTATTCAGCAGTTTTAAACATCTATAAAACCTTTAATATTGTTATTTCCTTATAATTAACCTTGTGTTTTTATCTAATGTTCAGGATCTGACGTCATATACAATGTATATTGATGCTTTTATGGAAGTTTGTTTAAAATCTGTCTTCTTAATGCATACATGTGCATCTATGGGTTTACATCTTGATTTTATTTTAAAAGATGTCAAATATGCAACATTTCTTCTTATTTTACTTTCTGCATGGACCTTAATTATCATGAGCAATATCAATGCTTTACATTTACATTTATTCATTTATCAGACTCTTTATTCAAAGTCTCTTTATTTATACAGACTCGGTCTCTATCTTCAAAAAACACCTAAAAACTCATCTTTTCCGACTACATCTAACTCTCTAACTCATTTCTTTTCTAACCTACGCACTCTATCAAAAAAAATAAAAAATATATATATATATATACTTTTAGTAACTTCTCTCTCTGTGTAACTCGGTAGCATTGTTCTAGCACTTGTTCACCTATTGTTGTATCGGCTATTTACCGCTTCATCGTCTCCTCGACTATTGTAAGTCGCTTTGGATAAAAGCGTCTGCTAAATGACTAAATGTAAATGTAAAGTGACTTACAGTATTGTGCAGCTGTCAATCATCACAGAGTAAACATTGCTAAGATGTCTTCAAGAAACTTCAGTTATTGTCTGACACTGGGATTCGAACCCACGACCTTCTGCTTACAAACTCTCAAACCACCAGACCACGGTTTTAGTAAAACTGGATTGTATTTTCTCTGCAGGTTTATGCCAGCGGACCCAAAAGAGTTCCAGTGACCCAGAGCGTCCAGAAGGCCACGCACACTCCCGTTGCTCGTGTTCTGGGCACGACGCAGGGACCGCAGCGAGTTCAGCGACCTGCACATCAGCAGAAACCCGCCGGGCCATCAGTCCCTGTGAAGTCTCCGTGCCCTGGAGACCAGAACGTCAACCCCGATCAGATTAGAACACAGACGCATCATAAACCCGTACAGAGCCAACCCAAGACAAACGGTGTTCCTGCGGCTGAACCCAACAAACAAGAGAAACCTCAGCGTAAGAACAGAACATTTACTTTTATTCATTTGACAGACACTGTTCTCCAAAGCGACTTACAAGTATTATGCGGTGGACAATTATCACTGCAGAGTAAACTGTAAGCTGTCTTTGTCAAGGATATTTCCGTCATTGTTTGCAGACACTAAGATTCAAACCAACAACCTTCTGCTTACAAGTCAAACTCTCAGTGACCACCTCGCACCCTAACATGACCACGTTCCTTCAAAAGCTTGATTTTTCTTGGATTGTGGCAAAGAATCAAGTCTCATACTTGTTTTGTATTTTTCAGAAACATCTGCCAGTGCAGTATCTAGTAGTGCAAAGTAAGTTGTTTTGTTTAAACTACGGCTAAGGGTTATGTGTTTGTTTTTGCTGACGCATGTGTGTAATGATGCATGTCATCCGTCTGTTTTTCAGAAAAGCTTGGAATTTAGAGAACTTTGACATCGGACGAGCCCTCGGCAAAGGCAAATTCGGGAGCGTGTATCTGGCCAGGGAACGTCAGACGAAGTTTATTTTGGCTCTGAAAGTTCTGTTTAAAAAGCAGCTAGAGAAAGCCGGCGTGGAGCACCAGCTGCGAAGAGAGGTGGAAATCCAGTCTCACCTCAGGTTTGATGCTTATTAAACGTGTTTGAGTAGTTTTATTATTAACGTTATTATTATTAATTATGAGTCTTATGAGTCCCATGTTTATATTTCGGGTCTAAGTGTTGTTTTTGTTTTCTAGACATCCCAATATCCTGCGTCTTTATGGTTACTTTCACGACACTGCTCGTGTCTATCTCATCCTAGAATTTGCTCCTAAAGGAGAGCTGTATGGGGAGCTCCAGCGCTGCGGGACCTTTGATGACCAGCGCAGTGCCACAGTAAGCTGCTACTTTTTCAAAAGCTTAATGTGCACTCAATGCCAGCTGACAGAAGTTCTTCACTGTGACGTCTGTCTGATTTGTTTATTGCTAGTATATAATGGAGCTGGCTGATGCTCTGAGCTATTGCCACTCAAAGGACGTCATCCACAGAGACATTAAACCTGAGAACCTACTGCTAGGAGCCAACGGGGAGCTGAAGATTGCAGACTTTGGTTGGTCTGTACACACTCCCTCCTCCAGGTGACACTCAACATATGTTATTTAGTCCTGATTTGGTTTTGGTGCTTTGTTTTCAGACATGGTAGGGTTTAGCTGCATGTTTGTTGTGAATGGTTTTAACAGGAGGTCGACGCTCTGTGGGACGCTGGACTATCTTCCTCCAGAGATGATCGAAGGTAAAACGCACGATGAGAAAGTCGATTTGTGGAGTCTTGGGGTTCTTTGCTATGAGTTTCTGGTTGGTCGGCCGCCATTTGAAACGAAGAGCCACGAGGAGACGTACCGCAAGATTTCCAGGGTAAATGAAGTACCTCCTTGATTTTGGATCCGTTTTAAATTAAGCTCTAAATGTTTCTATTCTTTCATATATAAATAACTTGACACTTTGTATTTGCTCTACATCCATAGGTGGAATTCACATATCCAGCTCATGTCAGCGAGGGCAGCAGAGATCTGATCAATAGACTACTAAAGCACAACCCGATGCACAGACTTCCTATCCACAAAGTCCTGGTTCATCCCTGGGTTGTGGAGAACTCTGTAAAAAAGCCGACCGCAGTCACGGCCGACAAATGAGCAATGCTGCAGTCGTGATGTGAATCTCTTCAGAACAATTGATTGCAGAAATATCCTCTCGTCCTGTCACCCTTTGAAAAAAAACTTCAACTTGTATGTTTTTATTTGTTGTGCTGTTTTCATATGCTGCAATTTACCATGTAATTTGTAAATATTTAATTGTATAAGACGTGCATTGTAAAGTTTTAATCGTTACTTGAATAATAAATTTTATTATGACTTGTGATGACTTTCTTCCCATGTCGTTGTGTCGCTGTGGTTAAAAATTGCTTAAATTTCTATTAAATTTATTCTTTTTGGTTAGAATTATAGGCAGGATACTTTATTGTGTGTTGTTTGTTAAACCAGACGAACTGCTCATTTAGTTTTGTAAAATCTGTATGATCTGAAATGTGCATTAAGACATCTTTCCCCATCTAATACATAACGGCTTGTATAAAAATAATAATAGTTTTTTTTTATAAAATGTAAAATATAGATTAAGTTTTAATATAGAAACTTTAAATTGATTATTTGTAAAGATTCTCACTCAAGCTCTGTCTGGAAAGGAAGTAATATCTAGCAATCTTTATGGGGAAACCTGTTTTACTTTATTTAGAAGGATTTAAAACTTCCTACAGTTTGTAATGGTTAATAAAACATTAAGTAAAATAACAACAGCTGTGAATTACACAAGGCTGTAGCGTCCTGTCTGAACTCAAGAGGGCGCTGCTGTGTTAATATCGCTCGTGTGACGTCATCATAATCGAATGAAGAAAATGGCTTCTCCATCTGAACTCAAATACCCATAATTCAACACGAGCTGCCTAACAATGAAATATTAAAAAACAAAAGGATCAAACCTTTCCGTTGTGAAAATGATTGTGTTAATACTTATTCATTATTTAAATAAAATACTATTTTTTTTTAGAAAAAATCGTGACTTTTTCAATTAAGCTGTTTATTCTCATGTGTGTCTAATTTAATATTTTAAATTGTATCATTAATATTCTGTATTTGTGTTTTTCACCATGAGAGGTTTGAACAGTTTGTCCAGATGTTTGTTCACCGGAAACCGAAGGCAAACATCTGCTCGCGCGCTCGCGGACTGTTGCTCTCTCCACACATTAATTACAGGTTGAATTCGTTTTTAATATTACAAAAAACATTTTTTTATAAAAACATTAATATTATTATCCATTAAAACCAACAGAAAATCCATTTCAGGAGTCATTGCTATGGGGTATTTTAAATGCGTAAATGTGCATTTTTTACATACTGAAAAACACCCAAAATATTTTTTAAAATGAAAAGAAAAAATTTAATTCGATTTGATAAATCTGCGAATGCTCATTGTGAATAAATGCGACATCGTGTTTGTGATGTTCTTCATTTTATTGTGTTTTTCAAGAGCACGTGCTCATTCGGCCTTTATAACACATAAAACAAATGCACAACATTATTTCACATTTCTTTATTCTTCAATATATTCATTTTCACGATATATGATAACGATTTTGTGATATACATTCCATCTTTAAACCACAATTACACAACACATACGGTTTTATAACATTTCCACAGCACCCATTGGATTGCACAAAATGAAAAATGTCTTCTGCAAGTTTGGAGTTCTGCATCAGACACAATAATTTCGATTTAAATAAATCTCACGCAGGGGAACACGAAACTTCTTTTGTGCTTTGACAATAATGCTATTTAATATCCGATAAACACCATTCCGATAATTAAATGTGAATTTAGATCCTTCATTCCTCTTGCTTGTTCTTCATCTTTATGTAAAAATATGTCTTGTTGTCTGCTCAATTGATCTGATCTGAATGCAGCACATGTTGTGTATTTTTTATGTTTATTGATGTATTAATGCTGCATGGACATCATGTTCAGAATGCATAGTTAAAGTATTTCTCCTGCATGCCCTCTCCTTATAATTTGGGTTATGCAAAACTAATTTAATTGTGTATTACCCCCCAAAAGTTCTCTATATTGGTTTGTTTTATTGCCATGATGTTGTACATACCAAATTTATTGCAGGCCTTGAAGACCTTTTTTCTGTTGGATCAAGCCAATTCTTACATCATCATCTCCCAAAAGTAAAGAATGCCCTATGAAGATGATGACCAATGCAAAGGTTAAGATGCATTTCGTTATATTGTTGTGTTGTAAAGTCAGATTCACTTTCGAGGTTAAAATCGAGGTCTGGAGTGTTTTGGGGACAGGAACTTGATCGATTTGATTTCTGTAATGTATAGGATGAGTTTAACACTTATCACCGAATGATCACCAAACTAATCCGGAATGTTGTATCTGTAGGCCTCGATGAGGCCTTCCACGGAATGAATGAAGCCGGAAATACTGCAGATACCCCCAATGACGAATATGGCAACGTCGAAGAACACCTGATGCCACAGGAGCTTTCTCCACATCAACTTGAGATGGAACAGACTTGGGAGGAGAAAGCAAAGACCGGCACCAGTGAGGCTGCCCGTCAAGCCCATGAGAAGAGCAAAGTGGGGCACGTAGATGGCCATGAGCATCGTGAAGACCACCAGACCACAGCGGAGAGACAAACCCCAAGACTTGAGACGCCCATCACCTCCGTAACAATCCGGGAAGAACGCCCTGCCACCGTCTTGGAAGAAAGACTTCTCCAGGACCTCGACGGCGGCGAAAAACGGCAGAGGGTAGGAGAGCAGAGCCTTGGAGACCAAGAAGAGGTTCACCACAGCCCTGATGCTGGACGGCAGGTTGTCCGTGATGACCTCCTTGGTGGCATCTGCCCATGTCAGGTAGGCCACCAGGGCGAAGAGGCCTTTGAGGATGCAGGCAGCGATGTGAGTCCAGTTCATCATGCAGTGGAACTCGCTGGGCTTCTGCATGTTCCCTTCCAGGGAGGGCAGGAAGATCTGCGAGGTGTAGCTGAACACGATGATGCCAATGGAGATGGGGAACTTCTTGACGTCGATGTAAAACTTCACCTTGTCCCATGCCCAGTCTCGGGCCCTGGATAGGCAGTAGGCAATCACTAGGATGTTGATGATAAAGTGCGCAAGGGTGCAGAGCAAGCTGAACTTGGACACGGCCTTGAGGTTCTTGAGGAAGGCGCAAGGCAGGAGCGCGGCGGTGGCGATGATGGCCCACGACCTCTGTGACACCGGGAGGGTCGGAAAGCTGTTGTACATCAGGTTGCCACTCACCACCACGTACAGGATGCAGGTCATGACGAGCTCGATGATCTGCGCCACGTTGACGACGTGGCCGCCCAGCGCCGGGAACCGGGGAGCGCAGCAGGCGTTGGCGATGTCCACGTACGAGTCTCTCACCCGTACCAGCTGCCCATCTTCGTTTTCTTCGTAGAGGCAAGCGATGAGGATCTTTCCCGTGTAGCAGCACACGACAGCAGCAAATATAATGAGGAACAGTCCGAGATACCCGCCGTGGAGGATGGCGTAGGGTAGGCCCAGAACAAACATGCCCTGGAGGAAACAAGCACAGGTCATCAAACACATCTCCACATTATTCACAGTGAGTATTTCTACACATTTGTGCCTGAGGCTTATATGCATTACATCTGAAGAACCTTCTGATGCACAGATACTTGTGATCCAAACCCACAAAAAGGTTGGAGGACCAACATGATATTTAAGGAGCTGAGAAGAACCCATCTTCATAAGATTGGGTGTTCCATGTTTAAGATGTAATGTTTTATGTCAAGACTAATTGTGAGCACATTATTCATTATTAAACGTCATGGTTTCTGTGTTACCCCATGCAGGTTTGTGCGTCATCGGATTCGGTATTCCTGCAGATGTTGCAGTGGACCATCAGAGATGAAGGAGGACATTTCCATTTGCTCGGAGCAAAGTCACGTTCTCCTCATTATGTCGTCATCAGCATGAACTGAACGGGCATGGGAATCACGTCACGGGTGTCAATTTCATGTCAAGAGCTGCGCATGATTTTAGATTTTCGGGTTTTAATTGCGTAATTTCCCCACTTAGATACCCTATACGAAGACATAACTCTTTATTTATTTTTTCTTAACGATGGAACCAAAAGAACTAAGCCATTTGAAATATATGTGTAGCTTTTCTTTTGACCTTAACGCAAAGGGGACATTGCGCTCTCCAATTTACGCACGACGGAAAAAAAGGCGAAAGAACCCACGCACGAATCACTGATCTAACAAAAAACAAGACAGGATCGACATGTCATAAATAAAATTGTATCTCAAGGGATTTGAAAATCTGAAACAAGGTTCCTCTATAGATCTCTCTAGACACGACATCAGCAGAACCAGAGGAACCAATGCGCTCCGCCTTAACCCAATGAAGAACATTTCCAATTATTGTTGAGCTGCACATTTTCTAAGCATTTATTAACATCTATCAGAAATCAACCTATTGTCTCCATTCAATCAGCATTCACAGCTGGACTCTGTTGGGTTACCTGGATCGCATGGTAACGTTCCATCCAGCCTCCCAAGC
>CM065678.1:658839-678839 GCA_033220385.1 Triplophysa yarkandensis
GCAAACATTGCTTTCTGCATAACAAAGCATACAATACCATGTGTCTGTAACTGCACACACAGATTCATGTTTCATTCAGTGTGTTCTCTAGGTTTGTTCAGTATCTTCCATTATGTGGCTTCATCGCAGGAAGAGAATAAAATCACGGATGATTTGTTTTGTTTGGTGTGGATATGGACCATTTGTCTTTGGACATTATCTGACAGCGTGGACAGTCTCTCAATCACACGCAAAGAGAAAATCATACGTGGAGAGTGAAAGCTTTGCTGGAGAATGTGCTGTATTGTAAATGAGATGCTCTCATGTGAGGTACATCTAAATGCTTTTTGGTTAGTTAAGCTTTGTGTTTTATAATTTGCATTTGTTTGTGTTTGTTATCAAATGTGTTTATGCCTGCCTTATGAAAGAAAAAGGAAATGATATGAGGAAATGAAATGATTTTGTTAAATGAAACGTTCACTGAAGTCTGTTTCTTTGTTTGAAAAGTCAATTATTTAAGAGCTCAATATGAAATCAAATATTTCTTATCAAATATATTCTACCTCTACATTTATAAGAAACATAAATTGTATAATTGTATAATAAATACGACTCATAAGCTATTTTTTTGCACTAAATCACATCAGCATCATTATAGTTTGTACTCTCTCTCAGCCTTTTATGCTTCTTACATTCTCATGCCTGTCAAATTGTGTGTACAGAATCTCTCTCTCTCTCTCTCTCTCTCTCTCTCTCTCTCTCTCTCTCTCTCTCTCTCTCTCTCTCTCTCTCTCTCTCTCTGGTCTCTCTCTCTCTCTCTCTCTCTCTCTCCTCCTCTTCTCTCTCTCTCTGGTCTCTCTCTCTCTGGTCTCTCTCTCTCTGGTCTCTCTGGTCCTCTCTGGTCTCTCTGGTCTCTCTCTCTCTCTCTCTCTCTCTCTTTCCCTCTCTCTTGTCTCTCTGGTCTCTCTGGTCTCTCTGGTCTCTCTGGTCTCTCTGGTCTCTGGTCTCTGGTCTCTGGTCTCTGGTCTCTGGTCTCTGGTCTCTGGTCTCTCTCTCTCTCTCTCTCTCTCTCTCTGCTCTCTCTCTCTCTCTCTCTCTCTCTCTCTCTCTCTCTCTCTCTCTCTCTCTCTCTCTCTCTCTCTCTCTCTGTGATGAGGTGAGAGCTCCTCTTGTGATTCATGAGTGTGCGTGACCTGCTGGGCCAACATTTAAACACTCAAATATCACAAACACACTTTCAATCCACCTGATTCATGATTAAACACATTTGTGTTGGGCTTTAGATAGGTTTCATTGTCGTTTTCTGTGGTTTGCAGAAGAATGAAATATTGATTTTATAATGACCTTCATCTCTATAGAGTCTGTGGACAAATGTGTGCAAAGGTTTGAAGTTCCTTGTTGAATCCAGGTAAATTCCAGGGAGTTTAAACAAACCTGAGATGAGAAAAATGAATCCAGCGTCACCAGAAGGATCTGGAATGAGCCATAGACAACTGGCCATGATATTTGCCATGCCAGGAGTGTGTGTGGAAGTGGGTGTGCTAAGGTGAGTTTTAATTTACACTGAATAAAAATGATGTAGTAAAAACACTATAAACAAATTATATACATTTGAAAAAAATAGTTTTTAGAAAATTGTAATAAAGCATTTTCCTTTTCTCAGTTTAATTTTGTGATGGCAGCTGCATTAGAGACTGCAGTATCTGTGTGTCTTGCATATCAAGGTCACGTGTAGGAATGTTCTGGTTCAGATGTCACCCCCTATAGAGAGAGACTTTTGCTAGAATTCTGTCACCCAGCTGATGCGAAACAGCTCAGTGTGAGACCAAATCAACATCACAAACTGTGTGTGTGCGAGAGAGAGACCAGAGAGAGAGACCAGAGAGAGAGAGAGAGAGAGAGAGAGAGAGAGAGAGAATCACTGAATTCACTACATGAATCATATGAGTCATATATAACCCAAAAATCTGATTGATTTGTTTACTTTTGTCAATGCAAATAATTATTTTGCGCATAAAAATATATTAATAACTTTGTATCCTTACATTTAAATTACCATAATAAAAGGAAAGAATAAATTTTTGCATGGGGAGAAAAACGGCCCTAAATTTTATACATTTTTTATTTCATTGTTTCTTTAAATCTTTGTCATCACAAACATAAATAAAATGTGTGCATGTGGCCTGGTTATATTATAATGCATACATGCAGACGTTTCTCTTCATCATTAAATCCTAAATCCTCTTTGAATGTCTCAGTGTGAGTAAAATATAAGAATGTTTCATCCGCATGTCTCACTGTTCAGTCACGCAGCTGTCTCTCTCTCCCGCAGACAGACAGAAACACATACACTTCAGCAGCTGAAAGTGTCCGCTGCATCTGTCTGAGCATGAAAAGGCAAAACATAGATAATTTCAGCCTTCTAATACATGCTATTACTGCAAATTGGTTGCCATGGTTATCTATTTAGCTTTGAACCTCAATGGAGAATGACTTTTGTGAAAGGGAGAGAGAGAGAGAAAGAGGGAGGGAGACAGGGAGAGAGAGGGAGACAGTGGTGATTTTAGACCCGTAAACTGGTAATGCTCAAAGCGTCTGTAGGCCATATTCCAAGATAGTTGCCATGGACACGGTAATTGGGTGGCAGAAATAAGGGCAGAAGACAGACTGAGAGATCGACATAGATGCAGAGAAAGAAAGAGAGAGAGAAAGTGAGAGACATCCCTCATGTGGCATGTGTGTCACAGTTTTAAAGATAATGTTTGGGAACGCAAGAATAAAACATGTAAAAAAATTTGCTTTTAAGTTTGAGTCTCATGAAGCTAATTTGTCTTGTACTAAAATGCTTATAAAATTATTTAATATAAAATAATTTAAAATAAAAATACCTTGAAATACGTATTTAGATGTTGAATCAGGTGGAAATGCAGTTTTATAATTATATGCACCGGTGTATTTTACAATTTGGCTCATTAAATCTATGAACAAACTAAGAAATTCATGGGGGATTGAATCGAAATATGCATGTGAAAATCAAACAAAGGAAAAATTATTTGTTACCTTTAAACATTGCTGTTTGTTAACAAAAATCCGTATACTTAAAAAGAAAAATATGTTTATGGAAACATTTTGTTATCAAAATATGAATTTAAAAACATTTTTTAACAAACAGGAATAAAAAAAAATCATTTAATTATTTAACCTAGAAAATACAATTTGAACAAAAATTATTTATTAAAAATGATTAAAATACAGATTTTATTTTATTACAATTAATGTCTTTTTTATTTAATTTTAAATATGTTATATTAAAGTAACGTAATATCAAAAATAAATTGTGAAGGAAATGTAGCAGTTTTTTTATTGTGGACAGAGAGTTTAGCTGCAGTCAGAGACACACAGACCTATTCTGGGTCACAGTGACATGTGCAATTATATCACTCTGTTCACTCCAGAGCCACGGGGTGTGTGTGTGTGTGTGTGTGTGTGTGTCAGAACAAAAGAGTCTCGTGCCTGCACGTTCGCCTACGGTGATGTTGATTGTCTGAGTGGTTTGACTGCACAACTTCTCCCATTTGCAGAAATGTATGAGATGAATTCTGGGATGACATTTTTTCAACAAATATAAAACAGCTCACTGTATACTAATTTCCCTTATGTCTCAGACTGTTAGATAAAAATGTATTTCATCAAACAAGCACACACACACACACACACACACACACACACACACACACACACACACACACACACACACACACACACACACACACACACACACACACACACACACACACACACACACACACACACTGATGGCTAATGCATTCATCCAGCAGGTGTACTTGAGTTTTGGCAAACATCTCTAAGTGATCCGCTTGTGATTGGACAGCATGGAATCAAAGTGTCTGCTTGTTTCATGTTGCTTTTCAATGGCCGCTCAACAATAGCATCAATAACAGCTTGGCCTTTGCTCTTTCTCTGCCGATCCCTCTCAAATTTTCAAACATTTATACACTTATAGCTTACACCGCTTTATTTTTATCTGTAAATCTTTCATTCAGTTTTATTTACCCTTACGATTCGTGTGGATTTTGTGGTAAATGGGTATAATGTGATGTTTTGTGCATGTGGAAGGGAAGCAGAGGATCTTTATTTGAGCTCATTTCCTCTGTTGGATTAAACTGTAATTTGAATATCTTTGAAGGTCTTTCACGGGGCCGACACATTTCTGCTCCTGCTGCACGTCAGATAGCGTTCAGGACCTTATTGGAATCATTCATTTAAATGCTAATTGATTCTCTTTAGGGCCTTTTAGAGAGGGCAGACTCACACGCCTGTGTTTACTGTCTGTGTGTGTGTGTGTGTGTGTGTGTGTGTGTGTGTGTGTGTGTGTGTGTGTGTGTGTGTGTGTGTGTGTGTGTGTGTGTGTGTGTGTGTGTGTGTGTGTGTGTGTGTGTGTGTGTGTGTGTGTGTGTGTGTGTGTGTGAAGTTAAGTTCTTAGATAAACACAGTATGGTCCTGCTCAGGTAATATTTACACTTATTTGACAAATCATTAAGAGTTTTGTTAAAGGTCATATTATATTACATTAACACAGATATTCAACCGAATTCTTTAGATGTTTCAGAAACGCCTTTTCTGTATTTTTAAATGAAACGTGAAGATTTGGCCCCTTTTTCCATAATATTTTTGGTTATTAAAAAAATCATGTAGCGAATAACATTAAGGGCCGCACGCTCACACACGCTCACACACACACACACACACACACACACACACACACACACACACACACACACACACACACACACACACACACACACACACACACACACACACACACACACACACACACACACACACACACACACACACACACACACACACACAGACAGATAAAGCTCATGACACAAATGAACCCTGGCATGTTGCTTAGCAACACAAGGTTGGTTTTCTGCTGATAAACGTAAGAGTTTGACTCTTGCGGGATGCTGCAGGACTGATGGATGAACATTTTTCTCTGTGTCCTCTTTATGTCTCTCAATACTACAACAGTTTAGACAGACATGCCTCTCATCCAACCCTAATTCAACTCCGACACAGTGTTTCTCAGTATGATCATCTAAGGTTATTATAACTGTAGTAAACTGTAGTAAAATTTTGCCAGAAGGGATCAGATGCAAGTGTGGTCATGTGACAGACTGATTGGCTGTCGCACAAAGCCTCTGATTGCTAATCACCCGCAATTACATGTATTCACGAAATGACAAGTGAATCAGGCCAGAAATTCTCGCCCGTCCATTCACGTCTGACTGCCTCCTCGCCAGCTCCTTCTCCATTATGTCTCTCCTCACAGCTGCAGTGAGACACATGCAGTGAGAGTTCTCCACACACCATTACACACACACACACACACACACACACACACACACACACACACACACACACACACACACACACACACACACACACACACACACACACACACACACACAAAAGATTTTTTGTGCATGCTGTGTGGTTGTGTGTGGAGGGATTTTTGTTGTGTGACTTTTCATTGAAATTAATTTCTCCATTTATAAGCATATTCCTAATTTTTTTCTATGTGGGGTTTTGAAACAAATATTGCATACATGAAATATATAATATAGAGAGTGTTAAACAGAAAATGCTGTTCTGAAATGGTATGGGTAATCACCTCAATGGTTCTAAACCTTTTGATTTATGGGGCAACATGTACTACTATAATAGAAATAAATACTGTATATTTTCTTTTTTCTGATTAAGCCAAAATTAAATTTTGTAGCATTTAAGATACTTTTCCCCTTTCTTTTCTTTGATAGTCAATTGGTACTCCAACCATCTCAGTGTCTAACATTTTCTAAACATCTTTCTATGTGTTTAGCAGAACAATATTCATATCAGAATTTCAATTGGTGTATTTCTTGAAATAATCTTAATAATAATTTATTCTAACGGTAGGCTCAAAGATCTGATATTATTTTTGGTGGACAAAAATCAAATGTCAATTTAGTTCGGCATAAAAAAAATTGTTATTTTAAAATATTGATAATCAAGAAGGCAATAAGTGCCCATATTATATTGGAAACTCCTTTAATAATCTGTGCATGTTTGTGTTAAATCTTGTTGTGTGTTTATTATCTGAGCAGAAGTTAATATTGAGATGAATAAAGAGAGAGTACGGAAAGGTCTTCTGCTCCAGCAGCATCATCCATCAATCCAGCGGTACAGCAGAATGATCCCGTTGAGAGGAATCACGGTGTGAACATGCTGCTTTGTCCCTGTCTGTGTGACACTGATAGTATTGTGGTGTTCTTGTAATTTTACAGCACATTTGACAGAGATAATGCACACAAGCCGGCTGTCCATCTGCCCTCGCACAAAAGATCTCCGTCCCTTACAAACTCATATCAAATCAGAGTCAAATTTATTACATCACATTCACAAATGCCTTCACGAAATCCACGTCACATACAAGCCTAACATCTCACATCAGAAGAGCGTTCATTTACAAACCAAACACATTCTGCTGAAGAAACAGATAAGAGATCAAACACTGAGCGAGGAAGAGTAACACTTTGAGCTGAAAAACACGAATACATTCATATTTGTACGAAAGGTTGGCAGGCCGTGTTCCAGCATGGGTGTGTTTACAGTATTTAGGCCGGTCTTAAGGGTCCACGTTAACACCCCGGGCGTTTGTGACGGACCCTGGGCCCCGGGGGCCGCAGAGGTGACCTACATCTGATTATTCCGGCAGACAGAAGATCTTTCCTGCGTCTTTGTCTCTGACCAACCAGCTGTGACACGCAGACATGGCAGAACGACACAGCCTGTGTATTGTGTGTAAATGTCAAACGTGTCGCACACCGGACACGCGGCTCGAGTGCTGTTTCGGTTGGGGTTTATTTCAGGTCTTGAAGTGCTTGCTCGGGGTCGCCGATGTCATCCAAACTAGAATTATCTACCATAAAAAATGTTTGAGCAGAATTTCATGAAATGCTCAATACAGCTGGAGGGAGATGCAATGCATCATTCTTTTGACATTCAACACATCTTGCATGTTTAGAAATCAGAAAACGTTTGTGACAGCGAACGTGTGATTGATGTTATACATCATTACAGTCTTTAACATTCACACATCCCTGACTGCCGCATATGAACTGTTACAATGACAAATGTGTTTGTGAGACACAATACTGTCTCATAGTGCGCGTGTGCAGAAATCTGTGTATCAAAGTGTCAAAAACACATCAAAATTGTTCAAATGTTGTATGACTGTTTCACATGACAATGCACGTCTCGTAGCCAAAATGAGCTACTGTCACATTCTAAACATGTTTAATACTGTCAGGCACCAAAAATGTACAAAAAAACACCTAGTCGCACAAGAACACAACTGTACACTAGCGGATAATAAATAAATGACATAAAGGTGCCATACAATCCGAGGTCGGCATCAAAACAAAGAAACATCCTATTAAAGTGTAGAAGTCCAGCTTCATTACATCATTAATGGTGTAGAGCTTATGACATCACTTCATGTGTCCAAATCATTCTTCTCAAAAGCTCACAGCTGAGAGTGTGATCTCACAATTTTATGGCCGGTTTGACTCTTCACATGTCAACATGTGTCTTCACATTGTGAACCAGGAGATAAGGAGGACTCAGAGGATGTGTCTTTACTGTCCTCTGCTGGCAGATCTCACTTTAATGATCCATTCTCCACTGGGATTGTTATTGTACAGATCAAATAGATGTGTCTCTGGATCCACACAGAGTTCACCTGAACCAAAGAATCAACAATTACACATTTAGATAGGAATATTAAAATGATATTTTTTTAAGAATGCTGTTTGGTCAGTTCTGGATACGGTTGTTTCTATATAAAGCTCTGGAAAATCAAGAGACCCTTCTTATTTCTTATTTATATCTCATATATGTGTGTGTTTAGGTAAATTATCATTTTTGCCTACTCTTTTAAAATTGATTCAAAATTACAAATGAAAAAGGTTTTGAACAGAACAGACCTCAAAACTGTAATAATATTAATTTTTGACGCGACATTGATAAACTGAATATTTTTGCTTTCGATTGTCTTGTCTTAATATCAATCTTGAGGTTTATTTTTGTTGGAATTTATTGAACGATAAAGAGTTGCCTCATTTTTCAGAGCTATAGACTAAAGAACTATATACTGTTTAAAATAATGTGTCATCTTAATTCTACAAAAATAATATGATATATATATTTAACATTGGACAATTGTGGATTCTATATGTACACTAACTTACCAATATTTCCACCCACTTCATAGATGGCACAGTCTGGATAAGTTATTGAACCATTCCTATAAAAGAGAATAATATCTTTGAAAATGAATATAACAGGGTTTCTTAAGGTTTTATGAGGAAACATTTAAGACTTCTTGAGAACTATTTAAAACCAAATAAAACCAATTTAAGCAAAACAATGTAGTATGTTCAAGAATAATGTCTAGTGAGGGCATGAACACTTTTGTATTAAAATCGAAGGCAATATCTTGGTTCTGTTTGTGTTTGGTGCTGGTGACTCCACTGCTTTTATCTCTATCGTACTCAACTGGAAATTCTTTCTATACGTTGAATAATCAGCTTGATAAACATTCCCTGGTATGGATTTAACAGTGCCGCAAACCTTTTCTCTTTGGCCGTTAAGGCTGAAATAAACCAGCGCTCTAGATTAACATTTTAGAGAGGGTTGGCATTGATGCTACTAAGTTTTTAAGTGTGTGGCACCAGCTCTTAAATAGTCGAGTGGCGAGGCAAAAAAAACACACACATCTACATACAAACATATGAAATAAATTTAATAAATAAATACAAATAAATACAAATCATTGTTTATACAAAGACTCTCTTTTTAAATAAACATTTATTTAATGCACATAATTAACAACTAAAATTAAAGTATGCCACTTTCTTTATTCGTAGTGAATGGCAAATATAACTGTTTTTGGTAATGTCATTTTTTTTTGATAGACATAAACACAGATCTTTATAATGCCACGGTCCTTTTAAGACAGACTATAAAGACTTTCTATATGACTCTCTCTGTTCGTGCAAGACTAAACACTTTAAGTGATTTTCACAGAGGAATATACAGTAGCATAATTTACATCATTAAAGATTAATGTAAATGCTGAAGATAATTGCTAACTGAATCTAAGATGTGTGTGTGTGTGTGTGTGTGTGTGTGTGTGTGTGTGTGTGTGTGTGTGTGTGTGTGTGTGTGTGTGTGTGTGTGTGTGTGTGTGTGTGTGTGTGTGTGTGTGTGTGTGTGTGTGTGTGTGTGTTCATACCGTTTCAACAGACCCTTGCTGTGGTCAGAGGTGTTTAGTTCTTTATAAAACTGTGACATCAGATCTGAAGCGCGAGAATTTATGGTGAGACGAAACTCCATTGAGAAACTCACATCTCCCAGCTGAACCTTAACTGTGCGACGAGGCTAGAAACACACACACATTCATAACAGTAAGATCAACTTTACCCATCAGAAAAGAATTTTATAAATATCCAGGTCACATTTTACCCAAAAATATATACATTTATTCTTTTGGCAGATGCTTTTATCCATAAGGACTTACATTGCATTACATTATACAATTTTATCGATGTAATCCCTGGGTTTGAACCCATGACCATGGCACTGCAAACACCATGCTCTAACCACAAAGGAATGCATTACATTTAAAGACTGTTTAAAAAAATCTTGAAGTACAACATCATTTCTTATTTTTACCTTTAGAGATTTACCCATTAGAAAGAAATGATCAAGAAATATTTTTATATATAAATTATGCTTGTACTGTGGAAACTCATAGTCAAGGACACGGACATAACCGCAGAAGTTCTGCCCAATCTCTACTTTCTCAGGTGAGGTGACGCTCTAAGATTAAACCTAATAAAAGGATCGCTTCTATCTCTTAATCCTCTCACGCTCGCAATCTGTCAGCATGAGATGAGAGTTTCAAATCCCCTCCGTCTCTTTCAGTCTCACTCACCTCGGCTGAGTTTTTATCCGGTTTGTCTTTGCTGTCCGTGTGGATCTTCTTGAGCAGGTTCTTGATGCGTTTGTCGTAAAACTGATAACGTCGACTGCTATTCTCATTCAGCTTTCTCACCTGACTCATCAGGAAGTTTGGCACCTATGAAAGACGAAAGAATTCAGATATGACATTCCTAAACTAACTTCTGATCAATAGAATTCAACATAATGTTTCCACATTTGTTTTACATGTTTTTTTCCTCGAGAGCAACTAAAACCTGAATGCAACAACTGCTGAGGATAGACAGTAAGAGTACGGTACAAGTGTTCGCACTATAAAGAAAGAAAGTATAAGACTATAGATAAACTATACTGTACACTATACTGTACATCTTTAGCAAGACTATAGATAAACTATAAAGTACACTATACAGTACAATTCTATAGCAAGACTATAGATAAACTATAAAGTACACTATACAGTACAATTCTATAGCAAGACTATACATAAACTATAAAGTACACTATACAGTACAATCTATAGCAAGACTATACATAAACTATAAAGTACACTATACAGTACAATCTATAGCAAGATTGTAGATAAACTATTCAGTACAATATATTGTATAATCTATAGTAAGACTATAGATAAATCACACAGTACAATCTATAGCAAGATTATGAATAAACTTTTAAGTTCATTAAACAGTACAATCTATAGCATATATATTACAATACACAGTACACTAAGTGTATAGACTACACATAACATTACAATAATACTACACAGTACACAGTTACAGTACAGTTAGTTTATAGACTACAATAATACTATTGAGAACAATAAAGAGTAAGATTATAGCGGAAGAGCGAAGACTGTAGAGTACACTCTATAGTACCCTATACAGTACAATGCATAGCGAGACTATAAAATACAAAACTACAACACAGTACACTAGAGTACAGAGAGTACAGTACGAGTTTCATGTACATTAAGTGAACACTATACACAAGAGTCACGATGAGATATCATCATCCTTATCATTCATAATTCACTGGGCTCATGTGACATTAAATTGATACATTTGCGAGATCTCCATTGTGTTTGGTCCTGTCTTGTGTAGGAAATGTCTAAGGAGTAGAGGTATAGGTGTTATTATTACCGTCCACAGAAGGTCCTGGTATCGTATGAGGAGTCTCATGATGTCCGCTGCCCGCTCTGCCTGTCCTTTCTCCTGCCCGTCTACCGGCAGTTTACTGGGCACAGCTTTATGAAGGAACAAGTTTGGAGCCATGATGGTGGAGACGGCCCACAGATTCATACGGTTTCTGCGCTCATGAGAAACCACTTTACTGAGAAACTCCAGCAATGCCTACACATAAACACATCATCCACATCATTAACATAGATGACATCAAAACTGTAATGTAAAGTCATATTTTAATCGTGTGTGTTTTTGGGTGTGTGTGTTTTGTACCTTGAGTGTGTTTCTGTTGGGTTCCGGCAGCAGCAGCACAAGCAGATTCAGAACATGCAACTTCTGCTTCAGTTCTGCTATATCTGTAAAAAACACACAAAAACTTAACCAGTTTATTGACAAAGATGCTCATGCAAACACAAATGCGTCCACACACCCCTGACAGCGCTGAATGTGTTCAGATGTTCAGCGGTCAGCAGCGGAGCCGGAAGCTCGCGGATGAATTTCTTCAGCAGAGCCGCTGCGTCGTTCGGACTGACCTCATCCCAACAGAACGAACCTCCGTAAAATGACTTCTCCAACTTCTGCTGGAGAATCTGCAGCAAACGCACAACTCCATGAGCTTGATGACAAGACAAGCTGACCAAATACATCACCTGACAAATCAAAAAACACTTACTTTGATTCTGGCCTGAGATCCTGGAACCCTTAGAATTCCCTCTGAATCAAGACCGTTCTTCTCCAGAAAAGACAGAAGCTATAACCGACAAAATAAAGACACGATTATCATCTGACACTTTTTCTTAAAACAATTTAAAGATGCAATGTGAGGAATCAGAAGTTAACTCACCGTTTGGAGGATCAGTGGGATGTGAGTGTTGGGTTTGATCTTCTGATCGCTCTCCACCAACGAGGTGAGAGGAACACCGAACAAACAGCTCTCTGATCGGAAGAAGAATCGTGAAGTTTGTGATTATTTACTGCTTCTGACAAAAAACACCTTGATGATATTAACACATGAAACTCACCGGGAATTTTTCTTTTACACATCTTGTGACGCTTGACCTCGAGTTCCAGTAGGTCGCACAGAGCCGTCATGTCAATCAAAGCCAACTGACGGACCTTCTTCATGTCCTGCTGGGACAGATCCACCACCCGCGTCACACCCAAACGACACTGTGGACAGATCACTCTCTAAAAGAGAGAGGGAAACAGGACAGTTTTTTGTATTTATATAAATATTATGTAAAAATAATATGTATATTAAATTCATTTTTATATTTTATGTATTAAATATATAAATAATATCTATATGTATATTAAAAGCATTTTTTATTTATATTTAGAATATGAATGTTGATTTGAAAAACAAACTATGTAAAATATTTAATATTTAATGTATATATTATTTTAATGAATATGTAAATTGAAGTCATTTTATATATATATATTATATTTACAGTACATTAATTTTTCTCATATTTAGCAGGACAGCAAATCTATTTCAATCTGGAGAGACAAAGGGCGAGAAAGAGAGAGACATACATCCTTCTATCTTACTTTTGTTGTTCATAATGTCGTGTTAAAAGACTTTTTTTTTCAAAATGTTGTCGTTTCTTCTTTATCCTTTACCTACCACTTTATTTTGATACAACCATGTCGTTACTGTGACAATACTTGCTAATGTAAATGTGAAATGCTTTGCCAATATCTCAACTACATAAATGAAATGAGAGGGAGAATGAGTCAGTCACCGGCAGAGATCCATCATCTCTCTTCCATTGGATGCTGTGGTGTTGTGGAAGTTTGGCTTGTTTCAGTAAGATGGCCGCCTGCTCACAATACGCCACATCGGTGATGAATATCTCATCCTTCTGTTGAGCTGAACACTCCTGAACACTGACAGCTACAACACACGCACACACGCACACGCACACACACACACACACACACACACACACACACACACACACACACACACACACACACACACACACACACACACACACACACACACACACACACACACAGAGACACACACACACACACACACACACACACACACACACACACACACACACACACACACACACACACACACACACACACACACACACACACACACACACACACACACACACACAGTCAGTGCTTGGATCGGTTTGAATGTCATTTCCATATGAAAAGGCAGGATATTGAATCTTGTGTTCAAAGGGACTGCATTTATATCTCTGCATTATAATAGAGTACACTAGTAATTAATGTTTCCTTCAGATCTTGAGAAGATTGCTCTGAATTTAAAGCTCTTGAATGTTATTAAACATACATATGAAGAGCACTTTTCCAAAACGCAATAAAGGCCAAATTTAAAAATATAAAAGTCATGACCCTTTGTTGCTCCAATTCTCTGCTCCATCAATGTTTCATGCCAAACCACAAGCTGATTTTAGCCTAAATGAGATATGTCCTCTCGACCAATCATAATTTGTTCAATGCATATCAACATGACAATGCTTTAAAGCGTTTGTTTGTGTTCAATCTTTCATCATGAGTGCTTTAAACTCTTGAACACTTTTGATGGTCTGGATCAGCCATTGAGATCTACACATGAGGATAAAGATGACAGACTGGACATTTGCATTTATTTGATTTATCTTTGTTTATAGTAAGAGTCCCCGATGTCATACATTTAACAACATTACGTTTTTTTTTGCAAGACATAAACCAATTTTTTATAAACAAAAAAGAATGGATTTGCTGGGTAGAAATAAATAATCTTTGAATCTATAATTAAAAATATTGTTATCTTACAGTAATTAACAATCACTGTTTAACATGTTCAGACTGACAATTTTAACAGGATAAATTGAATATCAACCAAATGTATGTGTCCATGTAAATAAACGTAATTTTCAGAATAGTATTAAAAGTATCTCGTTTTGGAAAAGAGTTCTTCATAAACTCTTATTTTATCATTCCTTATGAAAGTGGTAATATTTACCAGTAAATGTTTCTGTTTTAAAAATATACAAATGTATCAGCAGTGTGTTATTTACATTTCTTTAAACCACTTTATTTATATTTATATTACTTCTTTACTAATCATTTTCTGAAGTGAAACATGTTGTACTGCTGAAAAGTTTTGCACTGTAAATTTAATATCTCTTGCATTCGTAAATTATTTGGTAAAGATTTTTTCTATGTTTAGTAAATAGTGTGTGCACAGGTTTCAGGACAATATGCATATTAAAATTAAAAAGTAGAGTTTTTACAGTCTATGTAAAGTCTTCATAATATATGATAATAAAAATGTGGGTGTGTCTGTGAGCTTTGTGTGTGTGTGTGTGTGTGTGTGTGTGTGTGTGTGTGTGTGTGTGTGTGTGTGTGTGTGTGTGTGTGTGTGTGTGTGTGTGCATGTTTGTACCTGATCTCTGGGTCTTTGTGAGACTCTCCATGTTTGTGTCAGACTCACTGTTGTTTGTTTCAGGCCTGGCTGACTGAAAAACACACACACACACACACACACACACACACACACACACACACACACACACACACACACACACACACACACACACACACACACACACACACACACACACACACACACACACACACACACACACACACACACACACACACACACACACACACACACAGTGTTATTTAAAGTTTCATTCAGATGTCACATCACTGATATCATCTGTTGTGTGCTGTAATCTCTGCTGTAATACACACACAAGTCTTTCTAAATAACAAAATGACTCCTGCTTGTTTATCTGCAAACCTGAACAGAGGTGTTAAACTCTCTAGACTAATGGTTCTCAAATAGGGGCACGACAGAACAGGAAAAAAAGAAAAAAATAGCAAACAAAGCGAGAGTAAAAGATGGAATGGTTTGTATAAGGAAAGGGAAAAGCATCACTTTAAAAAAACATTAAATTCCATTACGTGTAGTGATAGTATTTGCCTTTCTGAGTTGAAGTAGGGGTTCGGAGGGCCTAGTTGGGGGGCACAAGATTCCATTAACAATTAAAAGGGGGGGACGCGGCCAAAAAAGTTGAAGAACAACTGACCCAGGCATTTAAATCCCAGAAGTGATTTTACCTGAGTCAAGGGCGAATCAAAGATGTCTTTGACGTGTCGAGGTGGAGTTTTGTTTCGCTTGCGCAGTGAGCAGGTGTAAGAATCGATGCGTCTCTGAACCGCCGCGGCTTGTGTCCTGGTCAGCGTGGAAAACAAGACGGCTTTGTCCACTTCTTCTCCTTCGCCTGTTACCAGAGGAGACAGACCAGCATCCTGCAGCCACAGTTCCTCCTGTTCACCCTCTGAAACACCAACATGGTTAAATTCTTCTCATAGCCCAGAATGAAGTCTAACTCAGATGTTGCTTTTTCAAAGCTCTGTTTGCTTCATTTAAGGATTAACATACTCTCATATGTTCTGAGTCTTTAAATTGCTTATGAAATCCTCACCCTCAGACTGCCGTGAGTCTCGTCTGCTGCTCTCCGTCTCCGAGTCGCTGATGTGTTGCTGTATGTTCTCCACCTCACTCCAGAAAGAATCCAGACATAACTTGTCGGGCTTCTGCGGCTGCGTGGTCTGCACGTCTGCTGAGTCCGGCTGCGGGTCCCGAGGCTCCGACCAGGACTCAACATTCATCGCGGTGAGGCTGAAGTCCCTGAAACAAACACGTGGAAGACATTCCTGAAATAAATATGAGGAGATATGAGGAAGTACTGAACATGAATCAACATCCCCAGGTCAGTATGCGAGAACTGTGTGGTATGAGGCTGCGTGTGAAATATCAGGGTCAAAGTTTTAGAACACATTCCACTACCTGACACTATAATGAAGATGAGTTTACGAGCTTTTGGCGTTTTTTCGGTTTACTCCTGAAGAAAAACAATGCTGGTCAATGCAGGCGTGAGCATCACACAAGATCATTTGTGTTTTACACACCTGTCTTTCATGAACAAGATCATGTAACATTCCACATCAACTGTTGTTTATTTTAAGCTTGAGCGCTGTCGTTTCAAATGTTAAATTCTAGTTGTGTTTTTCATTAGCTGTGAACATTAAATACATAAAAGTGATCTCAACTGCATTGCTTTTACGTAATGTTACAGTATTGTTGTAGTTATGGTGTTATTGTCCCATATTAGTAATCACCATCATCTCACAACCATTACAACACACAGAATATGTGTACGTTCACAACAAACAGAACTATCTGTTTAAACCCCGGATGACATCAGAAAAATATCCGTTAGTGCACATGTTATTTATTAAATAAGGTAATAACGGTGTGTCATGGATGTGCTTTTTGGACATGTAAAACTTTGTAGAATTTCAGTTATTTGAATTCCATAAACCAGCTATAATTACCAACAAATGGACAAGGGATCGCTCTATATTGAGCAAAAAATAGTTACTTTATTTTCATGTTTAAAAGAATTTGAAGGGTTTAATGAATATAGCCCTTACTTGACTATGACAAATCAAGCACTAAAAATAAAACAGAAGCTTAAAGAGAGATCTCACTTGGGTATTTGATCCACCAAGTGTTAATGTTTGTGCTATTTGTATAGTAAAACTTTTAAAACATGTAGTAAAAACTTTTTTCACGCCAATGTTGACATCTTCACATAATTGTCCACGTGCCTTTTATTAATTGTCATTTTAAAGAGTTTTCCCTTGAATGTTAAGGAATGAAGACTTTTCAATAATAGTCACTATGAAGCAACACTGGATTATGATGAAAATACCTCCTACAGACACCTTGAGTTTACCGGCCTGGCGATCTCTTCTCCTGATGAGTTTCACTGGGAAAAACATCAGGAAAATCAAGTTTCTACGAACCTGCATTAATGAAACCACCTAGAGAAAGACTTTCATGAGACCCTTCCTGTCTTTCTTCTATAGCTGCAGTATAATGCACAAACATCTAGACAACATCTCCGAAGTGATCACATCTGGTCTATTGATTCTCTTACACCAAAACAAGTACAACCCAATATAACACAAGAGAGGTGCTTACTTTATTATTTGTATATTCATAAATTGTACCTGGTGATGAGATGACTTTGAGTTTGTCTAGACGAGCGGAGGACAGATATTCTCTGTGGACGTTTGTGTCTGCGCAGGACGGGTTTAGAGCGCATCAAACCTTGTGTGTTCTCCTCTCTGGGCGTCATATCCATACAATACATCCTGACAGCAGGCCAATGACGGGATAATGAATATCTCACTCTTCTCTCTGTTCGATTGTTCTTCAGACACACGTGTGGTCACCTACCTAGGTCCTACGAATCCTTACAAAGTTCAAATGCAACCCATAATTACAGAACGCCCATTAGGTCTCATCTCATCCGCTGCTCAATAGTGATTGCCGTGTGTGTGTTTGTGTGTGCTGAGGGCAGAAAACCAGCACTTCCACATTAACATCCAAACCCGCCCATCTGGTGCACACCCACACACAATAGATACCATTCATTATTAAACACACAACACAAATAACACACCACACATGTGTTATAAACAAGCTTGACTTTTCGAATTAAATTTTCGATAGAATACAATAATGATTTTATCTTCAGCACACATGTTCTGGTCTGTGAGACAAAAGCTTGAATGTCTACATATTGGTTCTAAGTAAAACTATAAGTGGTATTCCTAAACACTAACGTAATCGTTTCTCAGATATGCAGATATTTATGCATTATGTGTGCAGATGGTCAAATGGAAATATGCATGTCGAATTTTTATCATAGCTTTGACTTTCGTCATGTTTACACAGATATGTGTTCCTCATACATCTGTCATCTGATTGAATCTGTCACAGCTGAAGAATCTCCTGGCAAAAGCCTACAGGAAGTTGTGTGACGCAGATACACGTTTCATTGTTCTATTCCACCTCAGTATGGCCGTACTTGCAAGTTCTTTCATTATATTGATAAAATGTTACAATCTAATAAACTCCAACATAAACCACAGACAGATGAAATCCAGCTCAGGCACGCAAGTCTGCGCAGTCCTGCAAAGCTTCTCGGTCACATAATGGAATGAAGAAATTCAAGTTTGTTTATTCATGGAGACGGAAGTGCCTTTAGATTATTTTTAAACCTGAAGGCCCCCCCCCAATCTCCACATGACATGCATTGTTGTTATACCACAATGTGTTGGATAATGTGATTATAAGAAGAGAATTGAAAATTACACAATACATGTATATATATTAATGTGTGTGTTATTTTCTGATATTATAAACTGTTTTCACACAAGTAGAAAGCACCTTTAAATAAGATTATAAAGAATTTATTTTCGAAACAAAGCTGTGTGCAGAAAATCCAAATTCCTGAAATATTCCTATTCTCAAAATAAAGTGTACTTCTGAAAATAATCTGAATCAATCTGAAAATAAAGATATCCACCGGAGAATGACGACCAATCTGAGGCCGACAGCACGTAATCCACTTCACACAATCTTAATCCAGATTACATCGCAAAAGCTTCTTGCAAAGTTCAACAGTGATGTGAACCTCCAACCAGAAAATCAAGAAAAAAATCCACTGTAAACAAACTAAAAACTCATTTCTCAAACCCTAAAACTCTGTATGACTTT
This sequence comes from Triplophysa yarkandensis, assembly GCA_033220385.1. Classification (NCBI taxonomy): domain Eukaryota; kingdom Metazoa; phylum Chordata; class Actinopteri; order Cypriniformes; family Nemacheilidae; genus Triplophysa; species Triplophysa yarkandensis. Next base: position 677,695 of record CM065678.1, read on the forward strand.
ATGTCAATCTGTTCGGATGTTAGTCGCTCTCAGAACGCCTTAGGATTCACCTAGTATTCCCGAGGCCCAAACTGTCCTACCTGGCAAAGGCACGTCCAGCGGCTTTACCCGATCCGAGCGGTCTCCCCCACGGCATCCTGCTGTGGTTCCTCGGAGCGCGGAGGACAGGAAGAGGAGGACAGGAAGCTAGCGGCGTGCCTGTAATCTCGTCGGTGTGTAGACATATGAGAGCCAGAACGCTCCGCACAGGAACGTCAGTGCAGCTCAGCATCCTGCCGCAGGAAGATGGGCCGGAGGAGGGCAGCACGGCCGGGCAGCTGCCAACGCTGACAAACAACAAGGGAAGCGGAGCGGGGCGGACGCAATGATATTCGAATAATTCTTTGTGACCTGAGATGACCGTCCTCTATAACATGATGTTAAACAGACTATTAAGCCCATTCGTAAATCAAATGTTTCTTTCTTTCTTTGACTATGTTCCTGTTCTGTAGACTCACAAAAGCTCAAATACAACATGAAAAAGTCCCAAGTTCTGCGTCATAATCCTCATCGCCTGGATTTGCTCACTTTGGAAGAAAACGTAGGAATTTGTCGAAAGCTTAGAATAGTTTGAGGATTAATAAACTTGTGACACCTGACTAAGCTGACCATGCAAGAGTTTTTTCCTTCAATAGACATAACAAAAGCCAAAAGTAAGGAAAACTCTTATTTACTTCTCCAAGCACAAACTTTGGAGTGTTTGTCAAATGCATAAATGGTCCCAATCATTTTTTTCATGTCATTTAGTGTTTCTGATAAGACTGTGTGTGTTTGCCAAGATGGCACCGTGGATGGCTGCCTCGGTGTTGAGCTGTCCAGTTGTATTCTTATTTTTGTCACACAATACTTTACATTGTGTTTGCAAGGGATGCTTCTGTCACTAAGACAAATTCCTTGTGTGTCAAGCACACTTGGAGAAAAAAGCAGATTCTACTTGCATGCCTTAGATCCCAGAAAGCACAAAAAGAAGTTATTGGTGTAGTTAATGTTATTTAGTATGTAATGACTTAATTTGTTCTGCAGTCATTTAAAGAGTTTATGTGAGCCCGATGGAGATGTAGAAAGGACAGATTTCACTGAACTTTCCCTCTCTTGAAGTTAAATCT
>CM065678.1:683839-694653 GCA_033220385.1 Triplophysa yarkandensis
CCTGTTATTGTTTTCTTTCTCACTTCAGTATCTTCATGTGTGTGTGTGTGTGTGTGTGTGTGTGTGTGTGTGTGTGTGTGTGTGTGTGTGTGTGTGTGTGTGTGTCCATTTCCTTCTATTGTTTAAACTTGACCTTGATGAAGGTTTCTGGCCACACCCACTCACTACAACACACTGCTTTAACAACACCATGTTACCATGGCAACCCCCACCATACATTTGTTGGGACCATGATGGTTTTTTTGTGCTGCATGATAAAAATTGTTTCTTCAGCATGATAGATGGCGTGTCAACATCACGTGTTGTGTGATTATATGCGGAGGAACCCATCCAACATGCCTACCTCAATATTATAAATCTGTTCTGTTGAATATCACTCAATCTTGAATATGTAAAGTGAATTGATATTTTGCCGACTGGGACTTGAACCCATGACCTTCATGATGCTAATAGACTGAATTACAGGAAGTGGCCTTTATGGTTTCCTCCTCATGTTTCGGGATTGTTTTATTGTTTACATTCTGATGAATAGCAAACGCTGGTTTCATTGTGAAAAATATAGCTGAAAACACACACTGACCTTCTGTGACAACATGACTAACTGCTATGTATCTAATAGATCATATCTGTTTATCTTGAAAAATGACTAAAATGCATTCCAACTCGCCCCAGTTTTCCTTAAAGGTAAAATGTTCTTCATGCGTCTGAGCTGCAGAGACTTACGTTTTATTTGCACTGACCGCAGTTGGCTTGACATGTGTGTAATACTGTAAGCTTATCATCTAACTCGATTTCTCCATGCCGTCCAATGCATCTGTCACTTGCATCTTTGGCTCTAGGCCACACCAGCTCTGCACGTGAGCGCTGAATCCTCTGTGTGCAACCTTCTCTGTACTGTACGTCTCACATTTAAACATGGATTTTTCATCCATTGTTATACACTTTCCAGTGAATATTTACTGCCGCTTGTGCAGGTGTTTGTGTCATGAAGTTCTTGAAACGAGAGTGTTTTTGAATGAAGGGATTCCCGAGAAACAGCACAGCGCAGAAGCTTATGGCTTGATATTGTTATGTAAGATTCCGAACAAAGAGCTCCATTAAAACAAGGCAAATTCTGCTGCTATTTTTAACAAATCTCTCCTGGATTCATTCAGTAGAATATCCTACACATGACTTATCCCTCATTAAGTTTATACGATCATGTTCTGAGAGAGGTCATTCTGGGTCAGAGACTGAATATCTTGACAATCTAATATCAGTAACATGAAAGGAATGCATTTTTTACACTGCAAGGATATATTACTAAAGAGGGAGGGGGAACATATCATAAAACAGGTTTTAGTTTGTTTGTTTTTGTTCCGATCAAAAAAATGAATTCCAGTGAAAATGTTGTGGGTTTGATTCATAAGTTTGCTTATGTAGTAGTTTTGTTGCAGCAACCATGTGATTAAAATCACGGTTTCCAAAACCCATGGTCAATTTTTGTTTCTTTGAATTTAGTTACTTAGGCTGAAAGTGTTTGCAAAACGCATACATGCAAATGTAATGTATCATTTTTAAGATTTCTATCTAAATATTCTATCTATTTTTTGTTATTTTGATTTAAAAGATGTATTTTTTAATAATATTCCTCTTTTCTAATTGGTCCGGATTTACTTGCCTTGTATTATAAATTCTCTATTTCTAAAGTTGAAGGGATTGTAAAGTCAGGAGTTGTGTATTTAGTTAAATAAAATAGTCAGTAAAAATAACAAATTTGACAAGAACTCAATGACTTATCTCCCTAAACATTCTCTTTAACATTCTTAGCCAAGAGATGCTGTAAAGGATTCTGTGAGTTTCAAACTCAGAACCTAAAGTTCATATTCATGCCTGCAGATGTAGCACTGTATGGAGAAATCCATCTATTTTCGTCAACCTACTTTATATTTTCTGTCCAGACAGAACACCACATCCTAGCAGACACAATGTGACAAAATCCATTTCTCACCCAGGTGGTGTTTAGGATGGAGTGATGCAATATGAGGTAATATGTAAATGAACAAGGATCTAATGATTAGGACAGACTCAGTGTATTGTTTTTATAAATTAAAAAAGAAAATCAGAATCACAATATTATAGATAATAGTGTTTGAGTGGTGCAGAGAGGGATATACCATTATTTTTTCCAACTAAATATCAGCTGTTCAAATTTACACCAGTTGGTGCTGTTAAAGGTCAAAGCAAATATTCAGGAAATAATAGTGTTTCTTTGGGACAAATTCGTTCAACATGCATAAGTAGGTCCTTTAATGTAGTCTGGTTTGTACTCATATCAACAATAACTGCAATGAACCAGTATGCCTGATTCAACTGCTGCTACTCTAATGTTATCTAAAGTAATTTTCCCTTTTTGTGTAATTAAATTTTTGTGAAAATGTCAGACTACCATACACCACATCTGAATTTGATAACTGCATCAGTACTGGCAAAAAAATTTCTAATGTATGTATACATATTAAATTTTGCATTATGTCATATACGACATAATATTTGTTTTTAATCTTGAAATATATTTTCTGTGATGGTTAATGGTTTGCAACAGTATATTTGCATTTGGAGACTCATATTAGACTCAAATCAAAAGTATTTCACATTTTAGAGAAAAAAACATATTTTTAAACATATGCCTTAGGAGCAGCACTATGTCTGTATCTTAGAAGTTAACCAAATTAAATATATATAGATTAAGATTTTATCAGACTTTAGATTTTTTTCTGGTATTGTTGTTAGTGAATTTGAGGCATGGAAAAATTGAAGCAAATATCTAACTGTATACACTATTAATGTATTACACTTAATAATTACAAATTATAGATTTTAAAATACTCAAATGTTCTTGTTGCTGTTTTAACAACTAACACTATTAAAAAATAATCTTAGTTATAAGTTTAAAAGCTGGAGAGGAAATAACCAAGCTGCACATAGTATCAACTTAGAATCAACTTTATGAAATATTGTGATGAGAACACCAAACATGTCAAACCAGTGGTACATCTTCACAAAACAACCACATTCATACTCTCCTCAAAACACCACAGTTGAGATCTGCACATATTCCTGGTCTTGTTTCTTAACAGAGATTCAGAGTTGATTTTACATTTGCTTAAAGAGAAGAAAATATAATAAAGCACAACACATTTTGGTCTTTTTTAAATGCCTTTCACAGTCACAAGAATTTTATGAGGGCTTAGCTGTAACTATTTAACATCAATTCAATGTGGGAAAAGTTACACACAGAACTAAACACATAATTGTTAGAGTTCCCCTTATGCTGTTAAAGAACATATGAAGTTATAACTTTAAGATTCTGAAACTCAACATTTAAAAAATCCTATGTCTATATTTAAAGACCAACTACAATTTCTGTTTTTGGTTTAATTTAAATGTAAAAAGGAAAATGTGTAAACATTTAAAAAGAAAAAAGTCTATTATTGACCAAACTACAAATCTACTCCCACACAGTTAAGGTTTAAACTACTGTATGCCACTCTCTCTGGTCATACATGGATCTTTAGTAAATGTGCAGAAATCAAAATAGCTGAAAGAAAATTAAAACTTTATGAAAAAATTATTTTACTATACTGGAGACAGTGAAGCGTAGTTGGATGTGTGATAAACCCAGAAGCCTGGGTAAAGAGCTTCAGTGAAATTTGCATGGAAGGTGTAGAGGTGTTTTAGTGTATTAGACGTGACACTGTAGAAGGACAGAGTCCCAGCCTGCCAGTCCAGGTACACCCCCACTTTGTTGCATCCAGAAGGAGGAACTGGGCCACTCCACACATGACCATTATGCCATGCTTCGAGGTGCCCGTTTTTATCGCCAAAATACCAGGAAATGTCATTGGATCCAAGCCCACTCTCCTTTTCTTTATTTTTCCTTTCAATATCTGTGTATGTGACTGCAACACCAACATCATTCTCATCACATTTACTCCATTCTACCTCCCAGTAATGACGACCTTTTAGAGCATCTTTGCACAGGACCTGTGGACGTTGATCAAACCTCTCTGGGATATCAGAATAGTCCTGCCATTTTCCACATGTTGCCTTCTTGTTTTCTTCAGATAGAGTGAGCCAGTTGCTTGCAGTTTTGGGATCCAGACTGAGATCACAGGCATCTGAAGGAGATACCAAAAACGGTCACATGAAATTTACATACAAAATTTACTTTATTCAACATTTGAAAGGTAAACACTTACACAAAATCAAATCTCTTCGGTCTGATATAATTTCCGGAATGTAAGGCTTTGAGAAGTTATCGTTGATCAAAATGCCATCCTTGTAATGATAGACAGTGGCACCTTTGTATTTCTTATTTGGTATAACCGCTATAAGAAGAGCAAATCTGTTGTTGTTGGTGAACAGATTGAAATCTCTGGCTTTTTCTCGGATTGAAACTAACTCGTTGATATACCATTGGTCTTGGGTTGGTAAATTGACATCACTGTTTAATCCATGTGAATTTAAAAACTCAGTCATTTGGTCGAGGTAGGGGTCAGCAGGTTCCACAGAGGTGAAAACAAAGCACAGAGCTTGATCTACACCTGGGGCGAGAATCTCTCTGTCCAATTCAGACTGACTTGAGACCATTTTTGACTTTGTTCCTGCCATTATTTCTACACATGATTGGATGACAGTGATTTCTCTTTCTCTGTCTTCCATCCACTTGTTTAAGTTGTCAGAACTAAATGGTGATTTCTCCCTTTCGTCAAAGAGATTATTCATGAAGACCTCATTTTCTTTGCCTGCACGAATTAAGGGAAATTTCTTCTTCATGGTCAGCTGGAGCTTAGATTTATAATCTTGACATCGTTTTTGGAAATTCCTCAACTTTTTGTAAATCTGAGGCACATTCCTCAAAACATTTTCTTTCAGACAATCATTGCAACTTATTTCTGCGCGCCCTAAATCTTCTAAAGCACTCTCGGCTTTCCTCAGTAGTCCAATGCTGATATCACCATTAGGCTTCACAGCTGTAGAATCAAATTCCTGAAGTGGCGTCAGCCAGACTTTCAGCGGGACAGCAATCTCTTGCTTTTGTCCTAAGAGTTTTGGTAGTTGTGTATAGGTTTGTACTGCCTCTTCAAATGTCGTAGGGTTGCTTGGAAGAATGAAGTCGCCATAGAATTTGCAGGAGAATTGGTTTGTCAGGGCCTTTTCCTCATCTGTCAACTTGATGTGAACCTTTCCCTCAATATCTAATGAAGGAATTTTTTTTATCACCGCTTCCATGCTGCCCTGGATGTCCTGAACAAAGCTAGAATCTAATTTCTGACTGTCAAACACAAAGAAAGCATGGGCCCCATATAGGATTCCAGTGACAACGTGTGTTGTGAAATGCTTATCTACATGGTCAGTTTTTAGAAAGTCTTTGGCTTCTAGATGAGTCATTGACAACTGTTCAAAGGTGGTGGTAGCTTTATACTGAAGTGTCACTCTGCACTGATTCTTAGATTTTTTCTTATCATTCAGATACTTGGCAGAACCTTCTACTTGAATCAATCCACCAAGGAAACTGGCCTTCAGAGATGCATCAACGTCAAGCAAAGATGACTTGGAATCAACTGAATCAGAAGCAGTAATTTCAAATGCACTGCTCTGCTGAGCTTGAGCAGACTTGTACTTTTGGAGTTCTTCTTTATCCCACATTGCAATGCCTGTGAACAAACAAAAGTAAAATCAACATGTAAGAAATTAAAAATACATCTACTTCTTATCTGGGATTTAAGTGAAATGCTGCAAAAGCATGTGAAAGCGCTAACAGCGTAGTGATAGTCGTCAATTTTTACAGATACCTTGAGTTCAAATGTTCAAATCGGACAACAAATATGATATCTTTATGGGAATCTGAGTTTTATTTATGTGCACACCCAAGGAATTTGTCTTGGTGACAAAAGCTTCCAGAATACAATTTTTCCCATAGTCAACTTTTAACCATGCAAACAAGTTGTCTTTTTAGTTTCACACAGATATGTCTCTCTCTGTACATTGCTCACTTACTTTGCTTAAACTAACCAAGATTTAAGATAATCAAAAGTATAAAAAAAGATGTTTTGTTTCTTGATGTCTCCTTTTGGGGTGGAATTTTTTTATGAATAACTAATCTGCATAAGTTATAATGTTTGCATTTTACCTGTGTGCAGTTCATCTTTGTGAGCATCATACAGCATCCCAAGGGTGAAAGGTCGACCCAAGGCAGCCACTATCATTTGATCCGAGGACATATCTTTGAACTGAGGAAAAACATCAAACAACACGTGAAACCAACATCAAATTCACACCGAATCTTTCTCTTTAAGAACACATTGGAGAAGAGGTGCCGCTAGCTGTTCTAGGCCCCCTAGTTTAAATGCAAGGTCCCTCAGAATCATCTTAATTTTCGCCCTACTTACGCTGTCTCTGCATCGGTGTATTTCTCTAATTTCTTCCTGTTATTTACAATTAACATTTAACAGACCAACTTAAGCCAAATCACAGCCATTCTTCTCACCTGATTGAGTTGCGTAGATCGGCAGCCTTGTGGATGAGTCTTCGTCACTTCTATCTGGAGCTTCAAGTCTGATATTCCTTGTTTTTGAACATGTTCTTATATATATAGTTTAACCCCCCCCCCCCCCCCACGCATCTATCACCCTTTACCTGGCACAACTCCAGTTTTCTCATTAAATTCATGAGAATTTCATGATAAAATCTTTATGAAAACACATTCTTCAACTAGGAGTGGAGCAATGGCCTTAGATGTTTTCCATTTATTTACAAGCTGCCTTAAAAGAGGATTTCATAAGAAGTAATATAATATAAGATAATATAAGAAATGTTGCAATAATTTTTCACAAAAGAACATAATCCTGTTCCTTCCAATTCACAAATTATTCCAACTAATGTTAGACGGTTGTGTGTGTGTGTGTGTGTGTGTGTGTGTGTGTGTGTGTGTGTGTGTGTGTGTGTGTGTGTGTGTGTGTGTGTGTGTGTGTGTGTGTGTGTAGAGTAAGCATCATGGGCCCCTACAAGTAAAGCCATGACATAAAAGAAACATTACTAGAACACAAATCTAGTTCATACATAACCATGTAGACCTCTGACTCAATTTGTCCAGCAAACATTAGGCTGTCAAATGCATCAGCGTCACCTGCCCAGCATGTGATTGCAGAATCCACTGTATACATTTACATTTTTCGGCAGACACTTTTTATCCAAAGTGACTTACAGCATTGAGCAGTAGTCAATCATCACTGCAGAGTAAACACGGGTAAGATGTCTTACTCAAGAACACTTCAGGAACTGTCTGTCGGCCCTGGGATTCAAACCAACAACCTTCTGCTTACAAGTCCAACTCTCAAACCACCAGACCACAACTGAGCCCCACCTTGTGTAATCTTTACTCAACCGATCTCACTATCATAAGCACCAAGACTTACTATTTATATTATTGTTATTCAAAAATAAAAAAAATCTTAGTAATTAATGTTCATGTACTTTAGCTGAGAATTGAACACACATCTAATTTTATACACTTCTTTTTGATTATTTACCTCTTCCAGAGAAGTTGTTTGTGTTGTTGAAGTTAATGAAGTTGAACTTCAAGAATGTTACTGCAGGTAATGATCCTTGAGCAAGAGAAACCCTCTTTTTGAAATGCTAATTTTCTTTATTCGAAGAAAGTACACCACATTCTATCAGACACAATAAGTGAAAAAATCCATTTCGCACACAGGTGATCTTTAAGAAGGAAGTGAAGTAATGTAAGACTATATATAAATGTTTAGAACTTTGTCTTTTTTCCCCCAGGAGATCTGGCCAAGAAGTTTGGCTTTGAACTTTTTCATTCTTATCCTAAATGTTTAATTCTGTAAAATGACATACATTAAACATCACCCATTTGGGTGTCAGAATCATAAAACATATCTTAATACAATACTTCATTGCAGTTTAAATCAGAGTTGTGTATGTTACAACAAGTTTAATTTCAATTCATTTAGCATAACTAAATAATTGTTTGTGTTTTTAAAAATGTCGATATCAAAAGTGCAGAATGGGGCTGCCGGCAGAGACGTTGTTGTAGGCCCTAAGTGGGGGTATCGCACCAGGCACGTTATAAGCTACTACTGCTTACATTTACATTTACATTTAGGCATTAAGCAGACGCTTTTATCCAAAGCAACTTACAAAGAGTCGAGGTGACAATGAAGTGGTAAATAGCAGAGACAACAATAGGCGAACAAGTGCTATAACGAGGTGACTTAGTTACACAAAGCGAGATAAAACCTGGAGGGAAGGAAAAATATTTAAATTTAAATGTAAATATACTGCTGCCACAATGAACCGAATCATATCGAAAACAGTAGAACATCTGTGACATTGGTGTATTCTTACAACCCTAACAATTTCCAGAAAGAAGCTTTCAAATAAATTCCATGCAGTTGTTAAAATGAACACAAGGTGGACCAGTTGCTTTTTAAATCTTTATTGCACACACCTTTTGCTTCAAGTCCAAACACATCTAATGAAGGGAATAGAAGGTGATTTTCATGTATTTGTATTGTTGAGAGCTGAATTTCACTTCGAATTCGAATCTAATCTGACAAATTGTACCTATTTTCTCTCTTGTTTGTTCATTTTACACTCATCCCAAACCAAGCAACAAACAAACAGACAAAGAGTACAAAGAGCCAAATTACCCAACAAGTATCATATAAAGTGAAATAAAACCTTTTTTCCCCTTTTTCTTTGTGTAGTTTAAAAATTTGTTAAGGAACACACATAGGAAAGAATCACTTTAATTAATCTGAATTCCAGGAATCTGGCTGTGATTGATGATGCATTTAATGTAGTTTAAGACATATGTATCTCATCCAATGCCATACCACAATGATTTTCTGCAGACCTAACTGAATTTACTGTATGAGTCATTACAATACGAGCATGCACATAATTGGAATCTATACTGCTGTAATCGATATGTAATGGATTGTTTGAAAGGATCCCTATAAGGAGATGAGTATGATTTAAAGCATGCTGATATGTAAAATATCTCAACGGGACGCTGATGAAGTGCACATTTGGACCCTCTGGGTTGTTCTGTCGGCAGCACAAATCAATACAGACAAAAGTAACTGAGAATGCAGGCTGACACAATGAATTACAGTAACTGTTATAGAGAGAGAGAGTGACCTGAGCCTGCAGAAATTACAGAGTTAAATACGACAATATTAGAAGTTTTGACTGAAGAAAATTTGCATCTGTTTTAGTTTACAAAAAGTTACAAAAGGATGAAAGTAATAATCTTTCATCATATATTCACCCTACATATGACTCTTTCTCATGTAAAACACAAAGAAGATATTTGAGAAATGTCTTGGTAGCTTTGTGTTCATACATTAGGAGTCAATAGAGATCATGGTTCTTTGGCGATTGACATTCTTCAGATTATTTTATTTTTCAGTGTTCTGCAGAAGAAAGAAATTTGAATGAGTAATTTCTTCACCGATGTGTCTCTGTAGGGAACCGTCTGTCTGTGACACCCAAACAAACAGATTATGAAGATGAAGGTGCTCATCAAACATGTGTGGGCTTTACACTTTTACACACACACACACACACACACACACACACACACACACACACACACACACACACACACACACCACACACACACACACACACACACACACACACACACACACTGCTGGGGCATGAAGTGTTTGTGACTAGTAGAATGTTAAGTGATGTTTTCTCTTCGTTTTCATTTGGACACACACAACCATCTCCAAAGACCTAACTGTAAACAAACATCTTGAGCTTGTAAATATGAATGTAAGCTGTTTTTTAAATCCTTACATTTTTTATGCATTTCATAATTTCTAAATTAAATTATACATTCAAACATTTAGCATAACCATTTGACAATAACTGTGATAAAACATTAATATCATTATTGTGCCAATAGCACATTCTGTATGTTATTAAAGAGCATTTATTAAAATGTATTATTATATATTTAGCACATCTTTGAAATATTTGCCTTAACAGGAAAATTAACAACTCTCTAATTGTCACAAATTTGTATAAATGTGTTTGGTGGAAAACAGTAACCAACAGTTCTTGGACACCATTGTCAAAACATTTGATGTCTATCATTCTTTGAAATATCTCATTTTGTGTTCATCAGAGGACATCAATCATCAAATATCTTCATGTATTCATCAGAACTAAAGAATGTTTAGGGATGCTAAAACTTTATATCTTAAGACATTTTACACAACTAAAAAAGGGAAGAAAATATTGCCTTTAAACTGTTGCCAGGTCCCATTTAAAACAAATGAATGAATGTAAAATGTAAACTTTACAGATTTAAATGGAGAACAATTCACAAATTAATGAGATCACACTTCATACTTTTACATTAAAACAAGTTTTAGAAATGTTTTATGAACAACATGGAGATGTGACGTAATAAATAACGGTAAATTCCCTCAGAGTCAATGAGATAAAGCTGACAGCAGTGCCCTCAAACAAACTTACAAACAAACAAACAAACAAACAAACCAACAAAAAACAAACAAACAAACAAACAAACCAACAAACAAACAAACAAACAAACAAACCAACATACCAACAAACAAACAAACAAACAAACAAACAAACAAACAACATCAAAGTTATCCGACAACATACTGACAACAACCAGAAACTCAAGCAAACTCTGTGACGTCACTAACTTCAAACGAGTTTAACGGACACAGATAGACAGAAAGTTAGTGAGAGAACCTCTT
>CM065678.1:695153-721799 GCA_033220385.1 Triplophysa yarkandensis
TTACATTCATTCATTTGTTTTAAATGGACCTGGCAACAGTTTAAAGGCAATATTTTCTTCCCTTTGTTTTTTAGTTGTGTAAAAAGTCTTAAGATATAAAGTTTAGCATTCCTAAACATTCTTTACTGATGGCTTTGTAATCTATATCTGATTTACACAATATAAAACTGACTAGTGTGCATTATTATCTTGCATTAATAAACACATACATGCATATATTTGTATATATAAAAATATGTACATGTATTAATTAAAATGTACTATAATTTAAATGATTTATTTAATAAAAAAGAATACAATATTTGTCTTTAATATAAAACAAATAAAAATACAAATATATAACAGAACTTCATTCTGCACTCGATCGATTATATCGTCACTTATAGTATGTTGAGATATTTATACCGATCAATACCAGTACCAAGTACTAAAACCGTGGGGGAAGTTTTGGTCTGGTGGTTAGAGAGTTGGAGTTGTGAGGTTGTACAAGGTTGTTCTTACTCTTGGGTAAGACGTCTTACCCCTGATTGCTCTGTAGTGATAATCGACTACTGCATAATACTTTTAAGTCACTTTGAATAAAAGCGTCTTCCAAATGTAAAAATGTTTTTATCTCTACATGCTTTATTACAATTTAAAATAATGATTTCAATGAGATTTTAGAGGAACATCCATTGATCCCCATCTTGACAGGCTTGAGGGTCTGATGATGTCATTCGTAATTGCTTTAACACACGGTTAAAGATGCCCTTTAAGACATCAGTTTAAAGGGAGGGATCGATGTCATTCTTATTATCCCCTAAAGATATGAACAGCTGCCTTGTGACCTTTAAATGCCTATAAAGAACCCAGAGACCCGTGTATTTATTCACACGCTTGTGTGGGTTTGAAATTCGTCCACACCTCTTGCTGGCGGAGGTGGAAACTCTGTTTTTGTCTGACATGCTGTCGTGGCGTGTGGACCTGTACTGCTGTCCAATGTGCCATGCTGTAAAGCATCAGACTGAACACACTTCCTCTCTCTCTGCTGCAGACAGACATTACTCTCATTTTAAATCTTTGCCGAGTTCTCACTCTGTCATTACTTTGCTTTATGTAAATAGTCGCCATGCATAAATATTATCCCATAATGACGTTCTTGTTTATTTTCTGTCTGAACTGTGGCTTCATCTGTCCATATGTTGTATTTAGGGATTGTGTGCCAATGTCTCGTGCTGAATAAGACATTTCCGTTTATTTCCTATTCAGAAATAAGATTGTATGTAATATTTAGAGCTGGAGTGCTGAAAGATGATGGATAAGAAGGATGTCCTTTCTGATTTAATATTCTGAGCTTGTCAACGTCAAAAGCTTTTATTCACAGAAATGCAGACATTGCAAGGTTTTTACAAACACCTGCTGCTGTAAAATCTTTAAGTAGCATTTGTCTGCAGAGGTGTCTGGTTTAGTGGTGACCCGAGTTTAAGATGTTCTGCTTTAATCTGGGACCTTTACCTCGGTTTACAGCTTAACTGTGGTTGGATCAGATTAAGAGACACTGTGTGTGGGAGTGGATGATGCATTTAAGTATCTAGTTTAGGTTAAAGAATGCCGTTTTTATGGGGTGCTCTCTATGATTTTGCCAAGATTTTTCTTTGCGAGAACTGTTTGGTTGAGAAATTTGTTTCACCTCTTGAAATAAATTGGCAGGCTTTGATCTGCTTCGCTCACCAGTGGGCCATTAGTTGCCTTTGTGATGTATCTTTAAAAGGCGTATATGTAAAGTTCTGCCAGTACCCATAATAATGTATTGCAGTTCTGCACTGGAATGATGGTCATTTAAAAAAACGATAGGAGCACTGTGCTGTGGTGATGATGAGTATGAGAAACATTCCGATAAAAAAACGTGTTTATACGAATATATATTTCGATTTATATTCATTGGATTTAGGGACTATTTCAGTTCTTTCAGTTTGGTCATCATCAGTTGATACTTACTCTTATAACATCTAAATGACAGGAAACTGCAAATGTTTTGCTGGTTACTCAGTGGCTTCACAGTTATAGAGACAGTAGATGGTTGTTGTCCTCCGTGTCTGTGTCTGTCAGCGCCTGTCTTTCTCTCCTCGACTGATCTCTTAGCAGGGTGCCAAATCTTCGTTTACTCATGCTGAGGAGAGTGCACCACTACTTGGCCTTTGTGTTGGAGGACAAAACTGATATCTCAATCTTAAGATTTATCTTCAGTTCTCTCACTGCACTCCTCACAACACTGCAGTGCAGTCGTTCTACATGTGAATATGCATGTGTGTGTTTGCATACATCCCTTGTCCATGTGAGTTTTTTTTCTGTAAGGGGCACTCGTAGCCAATCAGACACGGTGTTACATCCTGTACAGGAAATGACATCACAGACAGGCCCAGTAGGAAGCTTCTGGTGCCGCAGTGATTTGCTCGAGGACTTTTCCTTGCATTGTTGTTAGGAAAAGTTGGCCAATACACACAAACCAGCGAATATAAAGCAGATTTTGTTGTCGCATCAATCATTTATTTCAAAATTTAGAATCATAACTAAAAGCATTAAACTAACACTGGTGGTCACTGATGTATATTTTTTATATTTTTTATAAACACTGTTACTGTAGATTGACAGAATAGTCATTTTCCATAATAACATAAGCAGTAAATTAGATGAAGAAACTAGTTCTGCATATACATATAATTGTTAACTATCCATTTAAGTGAAGTGGTAAATTAGGTTGACATCGTAGTTTATTGGTGTTCCTTTTGTTATTATTCCCTAAAAATTGGTTGATCAGTGTAATACAGTAGTGCTATTGTTATAACACCTAACTCACTAACTCACTTCTTTTCTAACTTCTCACTAAAAAAAAAAAACAATTTATATATATACTTTTTGTAACTTCGCTCTCTGTGTAACTCGGTAGCATTGTTGTAGCACTTGTTGACCTATTGTTGTATCGGCTATTTACCGTTTCATTGTCTCCTCGACTATTGTAAGTCGCTTTGGATAAAAGCGTCTGCTAAATGACTAAATGTAAATGTAAATAAGAAGGTTGAAAGATATCTCATAATCCTTCCTTTACACTGATATTTAAGGAGTATCTACAATATCTGATCAGTACTCTAACATTGTATGTGGTTGTAATGTATTGGCTTTGGATAATTAATTTGCCATTTAAAGATAATATAAAAAATATAACTGTTGTGAAAATCTGATGTTGTGATAGACCAGTGATAAAAAAACCCCAGGTATAGTGAGAGAGGTTTCGTTTTCAGTCATTAAACTAAAACAAGCTCTCTCTAACCGTAACCTTGTTTATTTTCAAAGACATTAAAAAGATAGTAACTACCTACCAGCATCCAATTTGTGTAGGATTGTTCATTTTTGTGTCTACCTGTATGTGTGTTTTCTCTTGCCCCAGAGGTTGAGCTAAATCTGGTATGTGATATGTTTTGAGTACTACTTCTATATTTCCATTAGGCACATGCTTGTTGTACCTTCCTGTACCAGTCCAGCCGCCGCTCGGCTGGGGGAGTGTGTGTTTTTGTCTGTTTATCTTCAACAGTGCAGGAAACTTAGCATCCCTCGCTGTCCTCGCAGCTTGCACGCCAGCAGTTTTAGGGGTATGCTTGCATGCGACTCTAATATGACTTCTCTGTTGCAGAGTGCCCTCATTATTCAAAGGCGGTGGCAGATGCGGTGTCTCAGCAAACGGCTTGCTTGTATAATTGACACACAGTTAAACATGATATTTTTATTCTTTTGTGACCTCTGGGTGCCATCCAGAAATTCTGATATTTTGTCTACTTTAGTTTTAAACCGACATTCCCTTATGTTGAAACATTGGTCCAATGTGAAATATTGATGAGAAAGCAATCATTACTCTAAAAGCTTGTGCTTTAAAGGCAGCCAAAAAAAGAACAATTAGGTCTTTTGCTTCAGGACCAGATGAGAGAGCAACTGCTAGTGTACCATTCTTTAATAAGCAATTTAATATGACATTTAGAAAAGGTTTGAAAGAGATAACAGCAATGTAAGGTGAGGTAGGGGGTTGTGGGAAATTGTTGAGAGAATGAGGTTGTGCCGAAGTGACCGAATCATTGCGAGGGTTCGTCTAACAGTATGTGCAGACAGGACATCAGTGAGTTGGCAGAAAATGCAAGAAGTAAATGTGTGATCCTAACAGAGATTGGATGTGTTGATCTTGCTCTTTTGCCAACAACTGCAGCCATTGACAAATTATTAAAAAACTCTTAACAAAACCACAATGCATTTCATTTCAAACGCATTCCAGATGTGTATACATATAGATTTGAATGGAATGGGTGTGCTTGTCATTTGGTATTATGTTAAACATGAATTTCAGACGCACAAAGACTTGCGTCGACTATTTGGTTCGGTGGCAAGTTTTGTATCCAGCAGTTGCAGGACACCATAAAAAAACATAGTCTAGGTCTTGGTGTAGTCACGTCTTTCAAGGAAAAATGTCTTTCAAGTTTTTTCCAAAACGAACCAGTTTAGTGATGTCACAACACACCGTTTCATGTACAGTTGCGGTAGGCGGTCATCAGAAAGGCCCAAAATAGACAAAACAAAAACATTCCTTCCTGTGTTCTCTCAATCCTGATGGATTTATCAGATTGCAGATTATACGTTAAATAGTGTTTTCATCATTTTTCAGACTTGAATCTTTTAGCATTGAAATTATATTACTTGTAGCCACTCTGGAAATTTAAGGGCAAGAGTTATGGTAATCAAGGTTTACTCCTGCCATACTCGCCCTTTAAAGAAAAATGTGATGGCCCACCTCAATATTTATTGTGCAGAAGCATGCTTGTGTTCGGTCATGTGAGGTGGCGTTTGTGCTTTCTATAGCTGGCCTGATTTGGACCACTAGCTGGGGAGACCTGACCCAAAAAAGAGCTTAAACTATCATTTTCAATCTCTCCCTGTCTCTCTGATGTCCTTGAACATTCTTGTTTCCAGGCTGGATTTTCATGTCCTACTTGCTCTGCTCTTCGAAGTGAAGATTGAACCATAACATGTCATTAAATGCCAACTCTTAAGCTTTGGTTAGTTCTTTTGAAATACAAATCCATCTATTCTGCTATGACTGCAAAGAACTGAATGAGTTTATTTGATTCAAATGTAGCAGTTTTATAGCTTTACAGTTTACACAGACATAGGGAAAACCATTGAGAATTATGTGGAAATAAAATAATGATGTAAAAATATTTTTACTTTAAACCTTTCTGTAGTTAATGCTAAACTAAGTATATCCATACGTGCCAAGTTTAAAGTCCCTGCTGACTCTGGAGTTTTTGATGGGATGAAAGCTATGTTGATGCTATTATTACAATGTCATTGTTCAAAGGATTTACCTACCCTGCTTTGCAGCATCTGAAAACATATTAAGACGTATTTAGAAACTGATCCAAGATGTATATGATTGTTCTTAGTCTTTTCAATTTACACTTACATTTACATTTTGTCATTTAGCAGACGCTTTTATCCAAAGCGACTTACAATAGTCGAGGAATTATACCTAAACTTTAGTTAAGGTATAATTCAATGTCATTTTTATATCCATTTTTTGGATAAAGTCACTTCATCATATTCATACTATTTTTGGTCTGTTAGCTGTTTTGATTTTTTATCGCTATGCTTTGAGTTGGCCAGCCTGTGTGAAGAGGTCACGGTGTGTGCCATGCATGGGTCAGGGGTGACATCTAAGTTTAGAGTTTAGGACACAGTGGCCTCCTACAGGAATTTGTAGTCCTGGTCAGAATGTTGTGAAACAGTTGTTTATTAACTCAGATGTGGTGCTGTGTGATTGGATTTTCAACAGGTTTGCTCTATAGCAACGTTGTGAATATTGATTTTCTACACATAGGGCTGATGGGGCCAAAATGAATGTGATATTTATCAGGTGTGGAAAGGTCTCATGCTCCTTTAGGCCGGCACTGTAATGTCAATACATCATACACTTGTTAATAACGTACATGTGTGCTTAGACCTCGTAAACATTACTGCAGTCATGATCAAATTTTGGAAGCTCACAGACTTGAAGAAGTTACACTGGTTTCAACAAATTAGCAATGTTTGTTGATGCTTTATGCAAGTATGTGGTAAAGTATGTTTTTGAGTTAATTCCTGGGAATACATTGGTTATGGTAGTTAAATCTAACGGATTATGTTTCTTGTGTTTACTGCACTAGATAAATTGGGTTTTTCGTTGTATACTCCATCTCAGCACAGAGGCAATAAAAACACAAGAGTGCTCGTTTAGGGATGTTGTTCTGTCTCTTCCATTAGCCCTGTTCTAATCATATGTTAATGAAGCCTGTTCTGCTTCTTTGGTTTCCCGGGGGAAGTCTTCCGCTGACAGCATCCTGATCCGGGCGAGATGTAACATTTCTTTATTAACTTGTTTCAGGTTACAAGGGTTCCCGTACGCACGCTTCAGGTAATGTAATTTATTCTGGTTTTATTTGATCAGCGCGGTCGTGTGTGTCTTTAATCTAGTTTTGTGCTGCTGAAAAAATGTGCAGTCTGAGATGTTTCCAAACAACAACACTTGTGTTTATACAGGTTCAGAGGTACGTTGAGCTGTTGGTTAACCTGTGCTAACCCATCACTTGACATTTACCTTGGATGGCTTCTGTACGACAGTCAATAAAAACAGCTCACATGGCGGTGCGCGACTGAGAATGAAAAGATTTGAATAAAGCCTTTGCAAATCTCTGTATTGGTGTCTAAAATTGATAATAGACAAAGTGTAAGGCATCATTTGCTTAGTAATCTCATCTCTGTGCAAGGCTTTTATCTACACTCAATCATCTCTGTTCATTCACTTTAGTTTTGATTTGTGACACATGTGTGAATCGTTTGGATAGAATGTTCTAAGACGTGATTCAAGTTTTTCTCCAAATTTTTTTTTACTGTTAAGCAAATGGGCTATACTCAATATAAGGATTAAGTACATGTACATGTCTTTAAGATGTGTTTTAGGACATAGAGATTTTAACTGGCCTTTGGTGGGGTCTATTTTGTTTTACACGACTTGGGTGTTTGGGTAGTATCTAGTGTTTGTTTGGCCCAGCTGCAGTGGACTTGTGTACGAGTGTTTATTCTTTGATTTTTGCACACCTGCACTATTCCTGACGTGCACAGAAAACACACACTCACAAATGCACGCACGCACGCATGCAAATAAATAAAATAGCCTAAAAAATGGTTTGATACATGAACATGCTACGGTTAACAAGCTTAAGTTGCGTTGCGTTGCTCTCATGTTTGGTTTGTCATTGTCATGTGACATCAGAGCACATGTCAGGTGAGTGCCAAGCCTGCACGTAAGAAGAAAATTGTCAATAAAAATGTTGCTTTTGGAGATTTACCTGAAAGTTTGCCTAAAAAACACGTCGTTGTAGTTTTTGCTTAAGAATTTGTTTAACATTTAGAGTAAAATAAATTTTTTTATTTTTCTGTTAAAAATTTTTTTTAGCTGTTTGCCAATTATTATGTGTAAATATAAATAAAGTGTTAACATAAAAGCCTTTCTACTTTACTTTTTTTTAAATTATTGATACCAATCAATATGAAATATCATGTTGTTGATACATTTTTTAGCTATACAGTCCAACTCTTATTGTAAAAGTGGACACCACACATTGTCAGGAAGTTGTGGCTTGAGATATCTAAACAAGAGAGATCGTTCATTTTAAGATGTTTAACGATAATTTTGCTTTGATTATAATTATATTAGCATACAGATGGGCTCCACGCTAACAAATATTTCAAGCAGCACATTTTACCACGTGTGGCTTTATAAAGCGTTCACAATCTGTCTCTTGTTGTAGTTCAGTTGAGGGCCAAATAAACTCCCCCTCAGGATGATCTGTCCTCGGATGAATCTCCGTGTCATTTACTCCTCTGGAGGATGTAAGCTTGTGTCTGTGATGCCTTTGCGATAAGCACAGGAAGTGGTTTGGCTTGTTTGCGTCTAAGTGTGTAGATGTTGTTGCTGGTGGCAGGATGTGACAGTTTTGTGTCTGCTTTGCCCACTTTACGGAAAATTACACAGAAGTAGAGATGAAGCTGGAAAGTTCCTATGAACATCAGTGCCCGTGGCCCATTCTGTAGCTTCTGATGAATTACATTGGGGTCCTTTAATCCTCGGCCGGACTGGAAGTGAGATCTGTGTTATTCTGTATGGGCGAATCTTAACAAGAAAACAAGATGAAGTCATGCCTGGTGTGTAGTGCTCCAATGTTTGTGTGTTTAGTGGTCTTGGTGTTTAAAGTAAATACTTCTGGGGCTGGTTATATTTACATGTCTATTGATTCCGTATTTATAATGGCAAAAAATTTAAAAAATAGCGTGATTTTTACATTTATGAAGAAGCAATTTTAAAATGACCCTAATCCTACGTGTGCGCATTGTCATCAGGCAGCAGGCTTACAAAATGGCTACTATAAAAACGAGCAAGCTGTGAGAGTATTTTGATTTAAAAGATAACGGAAAAGTTTTATGTAGTTTGTGTAATGCCAAATTGTCATATAATAATTAAACTAGAGCAATGAGCTTTTGGCACTTGTGCTTTATGCATCTTATTAAACATTGTAGACTCAAAAGGCAACCGTTTCGTAGAATGACTCATCTGCTACCTTTTATATCTGTACAATATTCCTCTAGCTTTGATCTCGGAAAATGACCAGCATTTCTCTGTTTGTTTCTCCAGGTTTAGGATGAAGGCTAGTGGTTTGCCAGGAGGATGCAGCCCGTGCTAGAGTCATCACCACACCATCATCATCCACCTCTCTGCTCTTCTGCTCAAACCGCCAACCTGTAGCTCAGTATGGCCAATCACCTGGAGCTGCTGACAGAGCTCCAGCAGTTGGATAAGGTGTCCAGCCTGGAGCGTCTCAGAGCAGCTCAGAAGCGTCGCACTCAGCAGCTCAAGCGATGGGCCGTCTACGAAAAAGATATGCAAAACAAGAAGCGCAAGGCCGACAAACGCCGTGGCGCTGGAGGCCATGGAAACACGTTAGAGAACCGAAGAAGGATTTCGTTTTCTGCAAACGTGGCTTTGTTGGAGGCGTCAGCAAGGAACGATACAGATGAAGGTAAGGTTGTACAGATGTACACATTGTTCTTATTGCATGTATTCTTTTTTGTATTTGAAGTTAGCACTTTGCAAGCAGTTCAAGTTTGGTTATTGTAAAAGAATGACTGAAAAGGGGTTCTTTTGTGAGATTCTGACCCTATAAAATATGTTGGTTTTAAAATTTGTTGCATAAATTGTGTCACCTCATCAAAAGATTTAATGAGAAGCAAGAAAGCGCAGCGATGCTCTTATGGTTATGTAAAAGTGCCTGTGACCGCAGATACGTCTAAATTGCTTGTTTGCGGTCCGGGATTTAATGCCTCACTGGTGCACTGAGCTTAAGTGACGGGCTGACAGCTGCAGTCAAATGCTTTTCTGTTTCCAATCTAAAAGACAGAGAAGTCTGGCTTTGCTGTTACCGTCTGAAAAAACACCATAAAAATGTGATGCTGTCTGATGGAAACCCTGCCCAACACTCCCAGGAGAAGCCTCGTATCTGCAGCGCGCTCACACATGCACCACTGCCCTGCATAAGAAATGCACCAGAAGGGCAATTCATGCTGGATTTGCTCCTGCTTTAATCCCATCAGAGTATCAGTGAAGCATAATCTCAGGCTGTGAGATTGCGGTTTGCTTGCTTTATAGAGGAGTTTTTTGCCCAGACTTATCAGTGATACTTTACCTAAATAGGTTGACAATTCCGTTCTGACCCTTGTAATAATACCACTTTACGTTTGTCTTAGTTCTCTCATACTCATTCTTAATATAATGAAATCATATCAGGATGCTTTTGCAAAAAGGAGCATTTTATACTGTTGAGGGTGGTCCAGATGAACCAACCCCTAGATTCTTAAAAGTGGCTTCAATAGTTGTGTAATATACCTTTACTATAAGAGTATTTGAAGATGAATTCATTAAAATCAACCAGAAATAAAAAAAAAATACAAGTTAATGAAATCTAAGCCATTGTATGTAAAAATCCCTATGTCTATTGTGATTGGTCGAGCGTGATCTGATAAAGGACATTTCATCTGCAGTGCTTAATTGAGCTTTAATTTATAAGTTGAACTTTAGATAAGATGCACTCTTGATTCCGCTCATCTGAAGAGGGATGCGAGGGGCGAGGAGGACTGGAGGATGAAAGAACGAGGCATCTTACGAAAAAGAAATGAGTAGGACGTATCAGCATGTCACTGGGAACAGGTCTTTTTTAGACAGCTGAGATGCATACAAAATATAGATAGACAAATATAGTTTTATATAATTTATATATTTACATGCATTTAAATGTTTGAATTGCAAATAGGGTTGCTTGTTCAGGATGTCACAGAGCCTCCTACGGTTACATCCAGAGCTGTAAATGCCATCGGTTTAATCATCCAATCATAGCTGATTGAAACATGAGCACAATGTGGTCAGGTGATTTTTAAAAGGGACAGTCCATCCATTCTTTAATTAATTACAACATCAATCCTGTTGGACTTCTGATCACAGATGTTGTTCTTTCTGTACTGTTACCCATGAAAGTGAACAGATCTTTAATATGCATTTGGGTCTGTGGTCCAGCGTTGTAGGTTTCTATCTTGGTTTTTCACATTGAATCTGTCCCTCAGAGGCGATTTACTCTGCGTCTGCGGTCACCCCGGTGTCATTTTCGAAAATGGCTGCTAGATTGCCCCGCTCTTTAACTGCGAGCTGTCCGCGTAAAGACGAATTGCTTTTCTTTGGCTCAAGGTTCGACAGGCAGTCGATGACAAACGACTCGAGAGAGGTCAATGACGCCATCAGGGAATCGCTGTGAATTATAAAGCTTTGGCTAATGGACAGTGTTTATATTTGTATTGATTCGTGTTATCAATATAAATCTTTGGATACATTTAGAGGGCAGAAATGGACTTATAAAAGGTTTTTATTGAAAGCAAAGTTGAGTCTTGGTGTAAATGTTTGTTTATGTATGGCATTTAACATTGTACTATTGTATTTGCTGTGGTTAAAGATATGTTGTGATCTGTTTATCAGGATCTTGGCAGTTTTATATCCCTTGGGTCTCTTCTGTAGGGTGTAAAATTCTCCTTCATGATACGCACAGATATCTGATTGTGAACGGTTCAAGCATAGGTTTATAAACTGCACATCTTTCACAAATCACATGAAACTCTGAAAATATCATTTAATCTCTATTAGAGCTTTTGAAATCCAACACACATATTTAATATATAATCAGAGCAATGAATGGCCATCAATAAGTTTGATATTTGGTTATCCATGTTTACAGTATTGTCATTTCGATAGGAAACATGTGTTTTGCTCAGACAACACGCCTGCGGCCACCGACTGATGTTTATTGATCCGAAAACTGGATAGTGCTTTCTTTCTCTGACTAGCTTTAATCTGATTTACTGAGCTCACTTCCTGTTTCAGTTACCCGCTTGATATATTCAGCACTTTTGGGAACACAGGTTCTAATGCGTTTATAAAGAGGAAGTCCAAGTCTTTTTGTAGTGTCTGTGGTTTTTGTGATAAAGCTTACTAATATTGATACACCCGTTGTTTGTTTGTCAGCAGCATGATGCAAAACTAAATTGCTTACATTGTGCATTCATTTCCAAACATCGTTCTTCACCTTCCCAATCAAATCTAAGTTTTATTGCTTATATGTTTGCATAACGTTTTGTAATCTTTAACTTACCTCAGGCATTCTGTTAGAAATTGTCTCCTATTTGTTAAGGCAGCTATAGTAAAACAGTCTACAATGCAATTATAAAGATAATATTAATGAGGAACAGCATGTATTCAGTATTTGCTATCTTCTCCATCCGTTCCGAGCAACATCTTCCCACCCGACATGAGTTCAACACTCACCATCTTTAAACATGTGAACTAGGTGACAGACTTTGCTTTTACATGTCAATTCATACTCGACATGTGCAATGCAAATGTGTTAATGATACACAGTGAGGTGATAAGGTTTTGCATTATTACAAGTGTCATTTGTGTTTTTTGATGTTTGTTTGTATAACAAAATGAGAAAGTCTGAGTATTTTGCAAGTCATTAGTGCTGTGCATGTTTGTGTGTGGAATCCTCTCCTCATTGACTATCTAGAGGCCCAGTGTCTGTACCAGAACTCCACATTAACATTCCACGGCAGTCTAGGACATTCCACTGCATGCTTTTATTTCTGCCATCCTCTAGTTTCTGCTGTCAACTCAGGTTTAGTGTGCAATAGACTGAAGCTGCGTACCAATTCGTCGGTACTTACTATCCCCTAAAATGAAAATGGTAATTAAGTGAGTACTTAAAGAATGTAGTATTATTTTATGTTTACTGTATAGTGTAGGGCTGTGCAGTTAATTATAATAGATTTTACATTTTAACTTTTGGTTTTCAACAAATAAAAAAACTAAATTACCAAGTTAAAACAAATATTGTGCTGGTGTTTATTCCTTTTTGTTATTTTCAGATTATTTATTTGGATCAATGCATGCACATCATATTTTATTTAAATTGTTTTTGCTTTATTTGTTATTGAACTGAAAATTAAGTTGAACCCTTATTTGTTTACAACCTTATTTATTTATATCTATTTATCTATAATTTATCTATTTAAATTGGGGGTCAGCTGCTGTGGTCTGGGGGTAAGGCTTGTATGCAGTAGGTTGCATGTTCAAATCCCAGGGTCAGAAGACAATGACTTATGTGTTCTTTAGCAAGACATCTTACCCTGTTTGCTCTGCAATGATAGTTAGCCACTGCATAAAACTTGTAAGTCGCTTTAAATATAGCATCTGTTAAATAAATAAATGTAAATTTATACGTGATAAAGACTGTTAAACATGTTGAGTTGTCATTCTCAACGTGGTCCATTTGTTAAAAACCAAGGTGGACGCATGACATAGTATTTCTGTACTAAATACACTGTACGGCCAAAGGCTTTGTAAAGGTACTTACAAATAATAAAACTAAATAATAAAAAAATAATATCTCTGTCATTAGATCACAACTTTATTGGTCATTCATCTGTAAAATCCCACCCACGCACAAATCGGGGAGCGGAAGAGCACGAGCAACAGCATTGTAAATTCCTGGAGAAGTCCTGGTGTGGACATTGGTCCAGAGCGATGCTCACGATCTGCAAGGGGTAGCTCGACTTTATCCAGATACAATTCTAAAGCTGTATCTGTATTCAGTAAATGTAAGTAAACCAAATCATTTTCATATGAGCGAAGCGTATCTCCGCTACAGGTAATATTGGAAGAAACTGCATGTCAAACCCATCCTTTCATTACCAATTTTTCCTAAGTGAAAATGTAATTGTGTAAAGTTATTGTGTCAAATTGTGATTGGGCACAATAATAATACATTTGGTTACAAACTAGTACATTTACATTTAGGCATTCAGCAGACGCTCTTATGCAAAGCGACTTACAATAGTCGAGGAGACAATGAAGCGGTTAACAAGTGCTACAACAATGCTACCAAGTTACACAGAGAGAGATAAAAACCTGAAAGTAGAACCATTTTTTTTTTTTATGTAGAGTGAGTGAGTAGGTTAGAAAAGAAGGTACTCCTAGTGAGTTAGTTGCAGCCGGAAAAGATGAGTTTTTAGGTGTTTTTTGAAGATAGAGACCGAGTCTGACAAGCGTGAAGCCAGAGGCGGATCGTTCCCTCATTGAGGAACTGAAGCAGAGAACGTACGAGAGAGATTTCTTAACGTTTTGAGCTGGTACCACAAGTCTCAGCTCAATTGCGGAGCGCAGAGATCTTGAGGGCCTATATTTTTGAATTAGTGAGTTAAGGTAACTGGGTGCTGAACCGGTGGTGGTCTTGTAGGCAATGAGAAGACATTTAAATTTTATAATATAAAGCTTCTGATAATGAAAATGAATGCAGAGATACTATTTAAACTGTTCAGAGATGACATCTCCGAATTCAATAATGAATTGCCTTTTACCATCATTAAGCATTATGCACACTGTTTTACTGATTAATGTTGTTCAGCTGCTTTGACGCAAGTATTTTGTCTAAAGCGCTATATAAATAAAGGTGACAAGGTGACATGATAGATCTTCACTATATTTGAACATAGTACAGTTTGGGACACTGATTTCAGTTTTCCTATAATAATTAGAATCGATACTAAATATTGTGGATAATGAAGTTGTTGTTTACATTTAAGAAATGGACTGAAAATTGCAAATTTAAGTGTTAACTGTTAGACTTATGGCAATCACATCCTGGTCATTGCCAAGGTGTTTTAGCATGCTGCTACGCAGTTGCCAAGACTCTGCTAAATGATTGCGTACCTGCCCACATCAAAAGAGCCCCCCTGTCTAAACACAGAAATTTACTGCTGTGTTTGTGTTTTGATCATTTTAAAGAAGCAAACACCACTAATGATGAGCTGAAGGTCACAGCGGAAGACATATTCATCAGAAAGGATTCACTTAATCAGTTTAATGTCAGGATTGCAGAAGGTTTTGAAGGCTGACATTAGGACTGCATGATTTCGAGAAATAATCTAATTTCTTTTATCCCAAAATTGTGATTGCAAATTAAAATTTGATATTTTTAAAGCTTATATTCTTTTATGTTCCTTATTATTTAATAAAATATTACACATATTAAACATAAACTGTTGATCTGACCTACATGTTGACATAAAATGAGGTGATGTATGTATGGATTGATTTAAATATTTTTAAGCAAGACTACCCCAGTCTCTCCAGTATATTGATCGATTTGATGTGATTTTCTATGCTTGTTAACATGTTAAAATGATCAGAACATAAATGGCTGAAAGGTCAATAAACCTAGGGCAGATTACAGAAATTCAAAAACAAAACTATGGCTTTACCACGCTCAATAAATCAATTTGAAACATTTATTATTGTCTTAATGCTGCAAACGTCAGTAGTTTACTGCCCATTACCACAGGAGAAGATACTTCATATTATCAAATGTTTTTGTATGTTTTTGATGGTACTGTTCTAAGTTCTAAGTAGTGTTGCATGAAATTGAACTTGCCCAAAATTGATCACATCCGTGGTGCTTTGTTTTTAGGTTGAAAGCGGGCTCTCCTGCAAACAGACTCTATTGAGGAGTCTCAATGCTGCTCTTGCTCATGTTTCACAAATGCTGAACCAAACATTCAAGACTACGTGTATGTTTATTATTAACATTTTGTTACTTAATAACACTTCATCAAATTATTTGTGAAAACTTTTAAATCCTGATATCGGTTTACAAATGTTCAATAGCTGAAACCATTTCTCTGTGTTTAGTCACTGAGTGTGTGAAGATCTCCATCCATTCAGGCTTTTTGTTTGCTGCAGATGTGTGTGTGTGTACATTAAAAGAGCTTGCAATCTGGTAAGTGGAAAGCAAGTTGCCGTTTCAGCAACACTATTCTCGCTCATATCCTTACACCGCACTCCTGTGTCTGTTTTTGTGATTAGGGATTCTAGGAGTGGCATTCAATGTTTGGCATTGTTGTGTAATGGTACTGGTTCAGACGCCAACGGAGATCACATGATAACTGTCTCAGTAAAACGCAGCTGTGATTCCTGTGAGTTTATGGTTTATCAGGTGTGACCAGTAATGTGATGCATTTTTTCAAGTTTTTTTTTACATTTTTATTTATATATAATATTAATTGCCATTAAATATTTTTTTGCAATTGGTTAAACTCAGTAATGTTGGTAAATTATCAATAAAATAATAGGTATATGCACACATTGGCTAAATTCTGTAAATGCATTAAATGCATTAAAATAGTAAACGCTGACTCACATTACACTCCCTAACAGATTCTTGTCTTCGTTTGTTAGGTATCGCTCTGTATTTTTGCACAATGTAACAGCGATGTTCTATGAAAGCCATGTTTTAATGTTTTTATTAAGACCAACCTTTGACTGTAAAGTAATTAGAAAATGTAAGAGTAACGTTTTTGCATCTCATTCATTTCTTTCATCTGCTACGAGCTGCACAATGAGAGCGAAGTGGGAAACCTCTTGCTTCTATAATATTTAAAACACATTCTGAATTTTAAATAAAACCCTAAAAACACATTGGTGTAGCAGATGTAGGAAACGTTTATTCTTGTAATCCGTTTTGTTCACTCACATGGAAAATTCGTAAAGCTTCTTACGTTGAGTATCTAGTTGTGTGTGTTGTAAAGGTTGTTAATCATCAAGATGCACCATGTTCATGCATGGGTCGTGTGGTGAATGTAGGTCAGCGATTTGGACTAACACACTTAACTCTCCAACACGTTACTCTCACAATCACAGCATTATTTTATTGTTAATATTTACATTTACATTTAGTCATTTAGCAGACGCTTTTATCCAAAGCGACTTACAATAGTCGAGGAGACAATGAAGCGGTAAATAGCCGATACAACAATAGGTCAACAAGTGCTACAACAATGCTACCGAGTTACACAGAGAGAGAAGTTACAAAAGGTATATATATAAATTTATATATATATATATATATATATATATATATATATATATATATATATATATATATATTTTTTTTTTTTTTGATAGAGTGAGTAGGTTAGAAAAGTAGTGAGTTAGTGAGTTAGATGTAGACGGAAAAGATGAGTTTTTAGGTGTTTCTTGAAGATAGAGACCGAGTCTGACAAGCGTGAAGCCAGAGGCTTAATAGGAAGATCTCATGTCCTTCTAGTTAATCACTGATCCATTAATTCATATCAGTCTGTGTCAAACTTTAATCTCATTTTATATGCTGATAGTCGATATCTGACATTATGACAAGAATGATCTGACAATGTCTTTTTTTTAATGTCTATGGCTTGTAGTTGTTTTATGAAAGCAGTGCTATATTTCAACAGGTGAACAATGGCCCTCATAACCTATTTCACCTGTCTATTACACTGCTTATTTTATTACAGACTGTAGATGCCTTTCTTTTTTTACCATGCACATTATAGTAATTATTATAATAGGCCAAAAATATTTAAAATCCATCTACATTGCATTTTTTGTTGTTGAGTTGGTTTGATTATACTCCTTGCTTACAGATCTCATCTTCTTTTTCTTTCCTATTCTTTTTCCATAATTATAAAAATTATAGAATACCCTTGGGAGAAGTTTTATTGGACTTATGGACACATTGTTGCCCTTGCGTTGCGTATATTTTTTCTCTCATTTGTAAGTGCCTTTAGATAGAAGCATCTGCCAAATGACTAAATGTAAATGTCTTTTAAATCACATATCCAGAGAGATACAGCATGTACAGATATCTTTTAATGAGCACAAATGAATAATGTATTTGTGCATGAATATGTAAGCCATTGCTTGCATATCTCTCTCACTAATATAATCTCACCATGATTCCTGACACGACACCCCCCTCTTCCCAAATCAGAGCTGGGAGCGCGACTGCATCTCCACATTCTGATAAGATGCAGCAGGCGGGTGGGGTTGTTCTCTTCCTGTGCTCTGTTTATTGCTGTGTTTTATCTGCAGGTCCTCCCTGCGCTGGAATGCAAGCAAATCTTCGGACTCCTCCACTGCTGCTCTGTTTTCACAGCGGGGCAGTGGGTGGGGAATCTGTCTGTCTGTCATTCTGTCTATCCGTCCGTCTGTCTGTGTGTATCTATTTCAGCAAAAGTAACATGGGTAACTTGGGTCGATGAGCCGCCTGTTGGGCTGCCGCAATATCTCCCCTGAGATCTGTTTTAAGATTTTGTTAAACAGTAATTTATAGAAAAACTGAAATAGCTGTCTTGACACAGTTAAAGTAATTGAGCCACAGGAGAGACATTGTGAGACTACTGGACTACAGCAGGAACAGACACAAAAACAAACACAAAAATTAATGTACTGTAGTATGTCAGAGGTTGAGATTACCAAAGAATTTTTACATTCAAATGTACTTTTAAATATAAGAGCTGAACTGTTTTTGCTTTTCATGATGTTTTGCACTTTTACTCCACTAGATTTAATAAATATATGTCTTATTTTTTTTCAATTTTATTCCCAATTAAAAGTTTAAATGTCTCTCTCTCTCTCTCTTTGGTCTCTCTCTCTCTCTCTCTCTCTCTCTCTCTCTCTCTCTCTCTCTCTCTCTCTCTCTCTCTCTCTCTCTCTCTCTCTCTCTCTCTCTCTCTCTCTCTCTCTCTCTCTCTCTCTCTCTCTCTCTCTCTCTCTCTCTCTCTCTCTCTCTCTCCCTCTCACTCACTCACTCACTCACTCACTCACTCACTCACTCTCTCTGGTCTCTCTCTCTCTCATCCCTGCTTCATGGTGAATGTGAAGCTTTTGGTCTTTTGGTATCAAATATAGACTTCCATTAATAGTAAAGCATTAGCTCTCTGTGAACCAGATTAAAGTGACAGTACATTGGTTAAAAGAGGTATTTTTTTCAGGAAGTGCACTTGGGTAAGCATACTAGTGTCTCACTATGATGTAGGATCCTTTCAGCTGTGTGTTAGAGAAGTATTTGGTTACATCATAAAAAAGTTATCAGGTTATATAAGTACTTAAAATAAGCATAAAATCCTATTCTGGGAATATTTCACACTTGTTAGTAATTTGTATTTGTGATGGTATTTGTAGTTTTTCAGTAACTTGTAATCGTTCCTTTACTCTATTGAATTTAATGTCTGCTTTGAAACTTTGAAGACATCTCATTTGGGTGTAAAGAGCATTTATAGAGCTTCATAATTCCTATCTTATCTGATCCTGCTATCATAGTTGTTAAAGAGACTTTTAGAACCGTACAAGACCTTTCTCAATACTGTTATCAGCCATGATCATTTAAACATTATTTGATATTTTTATACTTTTGTCTCCCCCAAAGTGAGATATCTGCTGAAGAATAACATCAGTCCTGATCTGTCCAATGAAGACGGTTTGACGGCGCTGCATCAGGTACTGTCTGTCTCTCTTATTGTCTGTATCTCTGTCTGTTTGTCTGTGTCTGTCGGTGTGGGTGAAGTGGTGTAGATTCATGAAAGACGGGCTTTGTGTTCACTCTCTCCATCTGTTTCGCTCCCAAACTCCCTCACACTTTCTCCAGAGCCGATCGACAGGATTAAACACAAGACAAACGAATGACTTCTGTGTGTGTTTGTGTCAAGGCTTCAATGGCTTACTGCTTGTAAACAAATCCACTTTGTGTAACTGTTTTATCTGAAAGTATATTCAAATTTTTATGTCAATAAAGGCGCTTACTGTCACAGATTAAAAATGTTATTTGTATAATTTATGTTGCAGTTTGTCAAACCTAAGAATGTTAAATATTGCAAATTAAATTGTACACTGTATTCCAGTGTATTACATAATCCATGTAAAATTCAGAAAAATGTAAACATATAGATTTTATAGTTTTTTTATATATATCTTTTAAAGTATTTTCATAGTTAAGTGTAAAAAATACAGTGCAAGCAGATATACAAGAAAATTGACATTTAAAGGGCAGAATAAAGAATGTAAATTTCTCTATCTCTTTCTCAGTGTTGCATTGATAACTATGAAGACATGGTGCGGATCTTGTTGGCTCATGGAGCGACTGTAAATGCTCAGGACAATGAGCTGTGGACTCCACTACATGCTGCTGCTACGTGTGGACACACGGGTCTTGTCAAGATTCTTATACAACAGTGAGTATGTGTGGATATGCAAGTGATTGTTTCTTCATATCTGTAAGAGTGCATGTGGGTTTCTTATATCTGGTTTATGACAACATGGGTATGTAACATAAACATGGTTCCTATGTCCCTTAAGTCTTAAGACATTTTTATTTAAGGTTTAGGGGTGGAGGGGACTGTGGTTGAAAATTGGATTAGCTCAGTATAATAGCTCAGTGTGTGTCTGTGCAGAGGTGCTGATCTCTTGGCTGTGAACTCTGATGGTAATATGCCCTACGACCTTTGTGAAGACGACCCCACTCTTGACATCATTGAGAGTGCCATGGCAAACCGCGGTGAGTCCCTGTGCAGATCTTGCCTCAATGTTATCAACTTCATACTTTAAGAGACTTCATCTTAAAGGTTATCTATTCCCGCCCTGACAAACACTGTCCTGATGATGCTGTATTACTTTATTTATAAGTTTGTTTGAGGGAGATTAAACTTTGTCTCTGAGTGAAACTATCATCTTCATTCTCGTTTTATTATTACAAGTCAAACTTGTATTGAAACAAACTTTGCTCAAATATTCAGGAACTAACCACTTTCCAGTAGCTCTTACATGTTTTAAACATTTACTCAACCTGATTGATTGAATAATTTACTAGTGAGGTATTGTCAAAATGGTTTATTTTCTTTCTGTGTTTAATTTATTTTGGTCACTGTATTGACACCTGCATCAACAAGCAGGACTTAAAAGTTGCTTCTCTACCAATTTTAGTTTGATTAAATATGTGTTATCCAATCCATGTGTTAATTACAGGCATCACTCAGGAGATGATCAATGAGACAAGAGCGGCAGTGGAGAGGAAGATGCTGGGAGATATTCGGACCATTCTACAGGATGGAGCAGATATTAACCAGCAAGATTCACAGGGGGCCACACTGGTACACACACAGAAACACACACTCTGGCACACACACCCTGACACACACACACACACCCACACACATACACGCACGCACGCACAAGCACACACACACGCACGCACGCACGCACAAGCACACACACACACACACACACACACACACACACACACACACACACACACACACACACACACACACTCACTATTACATAGAGGAGAAGAACTCAAGCAACGGCTTATTTGTGGTGCACCAACCATTGCACCTCTAACACAATACTGCCATATGAGCTACATGAACACTAAGATCGTAACTAATACAACACTAACTCCAGCCAAACAAATCGAGTAACAAGAGCCACATCTCTGCTGTCAGATCAGCTTTCATCCAGCACTAACAGTTTGTGTTTCAACTGTACAGTATGTGTGGAGCTGATGTTAGACTGAATGATCAGAAAACATCAAAGATAAATCTAGTATTAACCTGTCTCACACACAGACTCACGCACATTATTCCTGATGATCAATGTTCATCTTTATTATCACGTTGAATAGTTTAATTGTTGAATATATTGAGTTAAAAAAACGTGTGTGTGTGTGTGGTGTTTACACCATGTGTTTGTTTTTCCAGCTTCACATTGCAGCAGCAAATGGTTACGTGCAGGCCGCAGAGCTACTTTTAGAGGGTGGAGCTAGAACAGATAAGAGAGATTCTGATGGGTGGCAACCACTGCACGCTGCTGCATGCTGGGCACAGGTACACACTCAATCCATCACATGTTCTCTCTCGTGTAAACTTGTGCACACACGTGCAGTTACCTATCTGCTGTGACACTCAGTGTATGGCTGACAAGTTAAGTCACGCAGCAAGTGGAGTGCTCGGTTAATTATTAAATATCAACTGATATGGATCATTTCATATTGCCTGATGTGTTTTATCACATTTGACCCCCTTAGGTCCATGTGGCCGAGCTGCTCGTCTCACATGGTGCCAATCTAAATGCCAAGACTTATATGGAGGAGACGCCCATAGGTACAAAATCCTTTCCTGTCAGTATACCATACAGAGCTGTTATATGGCATCAATATAACACAGCATTTGTTCCTGTCGATATTTGTTCAGATCTATGTGAAGATGAGGAGTTCAGAAATCATCTACTGGAGTTGAAGCACAAGCACGAAATCATCATGAAGTCACAACTGAAGCACAAGACATCTCTGTGTCGTCGCACCAGTAGCACAGGGAGTCGCGGGTATATACTGACATCTGCTCAACATTCATATACTTCACACAAACATGTACAGCACAATACTGACATATGCGGGATACTCATACACATCACTTGCTGCACACAACAATAGACAATACTGACATCTGCTGGACAGACGTATGCATCACAGATAATGCGAACAACATTAGGGTCTCATTTCAGATTGATTTAAATAATTCATTATTGTGGAATTAATATTTTCTTCTTAACAGAAATTTTTTGTTTATGTATGAGCAGGAAAGTGGTGCGGCGAGCGAGTCTGTCAGACAGACACAATCTCTGTCGGAAGGAGTATCAGACAGAAGCCATCGTGTGGAGAGGACGAGAAGAACGAGAATCTGAGCAAGAGAACAGTCAAACCGTGGTGAGGAGAAACATGCATGAATCCATAAAAAGCGTAAAATACAAAACTTTTCAAGTTGCAAACTTACTTTTCAATGTTTAATAGACACAGCCTGAGGATCCACCACGAGTAACTGGAATCCTTAAAG
This sequence comes from Triplophysa yarkandensis, assembly GCA_033220385.1. Taxonomy (NCBI): domain Eukaryota; kingdom Metazoa; phylum Chordata; class Actinopteri; order Cypriniformes; family Nemacheilidae; genus Triplophysa; species Triplophysa yarkandensis. The sequence goes on from CM065678.1 coordinate 717,558, forward strand.
AGGAAACAAAACGCAATGGTTGCCTTTCTGCTCCTAACGGTGACCCGGTGACCCCTGAGCCTCAGGACCACACGCCATCCCCACGTGCTGAAGAGTCCAAGTCCAGAGATCGCCCCCAGACACTGTCAGAACTCAAGAAACAGCGGGCTGCCTCCAAACTTCTTAACCATCCCATCTTCAATGGTCACCTGGGCAACGGCTCCACACTGGCGTTAGAGACCAAATCCGATCCAGAAGATCCTCGTATGCCACTTGTGTCGTCCAACGGCAACGCGGTTTTCTTCACGCCAGCTAGTGGAGACCCGCCCCTTCTGAAATTCAAGCAGCCGATAGAAGATGAGAACCCCAAAACTCATAGCTGCTGCTGTGTCTCGTAGTTGCCAGGATCCCAAGCATCCGATTGGAAAGACACGATAATGGAGATCAGATTAAATGAGCAACAGAGCTTTTGGCAGTCCAATAAAAGTCCCCTGTATTTCACTTATCCCAGTCTAAACCTGCAGGTGTTGCGATGAAGAAAGCAGGAGGCATGTGGGTTAAACAAATAAACCGAGAGTGAAGTGTGGTACTATAGTCTGATGATGAGGATCTGAAGACAGTCTGACTCCCAGCACAGAAAACAAGGGGCAAATTCTCTGATAGGAAAACGTTGCTTCCGTCCATGACACCATTTCAGGATTTACATGAGATTTATTCCATTTTGACTTCAGGAGAACGTAAAGGTTTACTGTGTGGATGCACAAACTGAGCGCACAGATCGATGTTGTGGGGTTAAGAAGAATTCAACGCTTTCAGTGTTTGTGTTCTGTTGCCTGTCATGATCTACTGTACTGTATGAGAGAGGCAACAGGACCCAAGTGTTTGTGTACAGTATTTATTCATATATGTGCATAAAAGCCACTGTACTATAAGATTCTTATTTATTGTATTAAAGAGAGATGAAGTGATCTATAAAGTGGATCGATTAAAGCAACGTTCTACAGATGTCAGTATTTTTGTATGTCAGTGTTTTAAGGACAGGTCTAGATCGCATTTCACCAGAAATAAGTTATTTTTCAGATATACAATTGTGATGTATTGTATTTGGTCACAGCTCAAGTGATATAAATGACTTATTTATATAAGAAACGGTTTAAATAAGAGTTTGTGCTCCCAAAAATACATTTTATACATACGATTACTGATTTATTACAAATTTATCTCTTGCTCATTTCAACTTAATTTTAGGGTGAAATGTGACCTAGTTGTGTTTTATGAGATTCTTCTTTCAGCGTTCTGACTGCCCTACATGTGCATTAGAGATGAGAGATTTAGCTGAAAATAAAATAACCTTGTAGCCAACGTTTAATGCTGTTCAGGATTGAGATCAGTGAGAGGAGTTTGAGAAACATATCCAGACAGCATTACTAATTGTGCATGTTAGTCATACATCATATGATTGTGTTAAAGCAGTAGCTCTGTCCAGCAGGATTGTGTTTCTCATGTTGGGTGCCAAAGTCTTCCAGAAGTTCAGAATGTCAGAAACAGCCAGTGAGGTTGGAGTGTTTCTCATGTAGTCATGCCGTCATGTCAACAGTAACTTCATTCATGCATCACTTTAAGAAGGAGGAAAATATGTAAATTATCTTTGGAATTTGTTTTCTTTTATCATGGAAATGATATTGAAATGCAATGTGACTATAATTTTCGAGTGAAAGATGCTTAACACTGTTCAGAGGCCAAAAAAATACTGACATTTAACTGCTTTAAACACAGTATGCTGTATGACACATTAAGTCCTGAAGCATCACGTGTATGAAGGAGTCTGTGACTGAAAATAGACGAAGACAGCGATGTCATACAGCTGTAGCGTACAGTATTCTTGTAGCTCATGTTTTTGGACATTGGAAGTCAAAATATGATTCGAAACTAAAAGAAGTGTTTCTGTTTTTACAGACTTCTGAAAGTTTCTGCCATGATAAAAGGGAAAAAACTACTGATTTTATAATTACTGGAGTACACTGATCACTGTATTACTGTATTTTCAATAAATTGTATATTTTGATCAGTTTCTAAAGCAGTCTTGTTTCTTAAGCTCTTTATACAGACAAGCGCCTGAATAAATACATGCACTGACAAAGAACTAAAATAACTGAATTATTGTGTTTGTTTTTTGCAGAACATAAAGGAAAAATATTTTGCAGCATATAGGGAGCTGACGGGTGAGTAAATAACAGTACATTTTCATTTTTTTGGTGAACTATCACTTTAAATATTTATAAAAGCGTGGTATAAATTGTTTAATCATATTTCATATCTTCAATGAACAAATCTTGTTTAAGGGAAGTTGAAACTGTTTGAAATCAAGACATCAAAGTTAGAGAATATATTTTTCCATTGCTGTCCATCACATCTCAGATGAAGTCTGCTTTGTAAGAGCAGGTCCTGGGTCTGCATTTAAAACCCACATTCTGTTGTTTCAGGAAGTGTTTATTCAGCCATTTGACCAGTGATTGTCTTTGGCAAACATCCAACCACAATGAGTCAGCAGGTCAGGAAACTATTAAGAAACCAAACTACACAAATACTTGCTTAAACACATCAATTTAAAATACAAACAATACACGCTAAAATGATTTTGATTTTTAAAATATGAATAATCAGTTTTTTCCCACAGCTTACTGACATCTAGACCTGAACTTTATAACTCTTTTATAGCAGGATTAGTCATTAGTCATCCTGCAAACTATTGATATTGACTTTGAGACTCTAAAGACAGTCTATTTAAGTCTTTTTACGAGATTAAATCCCATGATTATTAGAGGACATTTTTATTTATGCATCTGGCAGGTGCAGTGCATTACAATCTACTTATTATCAGTATGCAAAAATGTCTAAAAATATCTTCTTTTGTGATTGACAGTTGAAACAGTCATACAAAGGTTTTGACTAACATTATATATATATAGATAGAAGTTTTACATGTGAACTTTTGCTAGCTATCCGTTTAAGAACAGGGTGTAAAATCTTCAACCCGTTTCCTGTAGTTTAAACTCTGTGATAATTAAATAATCTTTAAAACTCCACCCAAACAGACGAGTTAGTCAAGAAACATTTAAAGACATACACACTTGCTCTTCGAACTTCAACGGTTTAAAGAATCATGAAAAGAAAATGTCATGTTTACTTAATGTTAAACAAAAACTGTTGATGAAGCACAAGAAATGCTGATGTTCATCTTTATTTGCACACAATGAAAGAAAACGGTGACTGCGGCTGTTGGAAATTCCATAACGGTCTCTTTAAATTCCTTTCTTGTTGTTTTAGTTGTTCTGTTTCGTTTAGAATAGAAAGGTTTACCCAAAATTGACTCATTATTTATTAATCTTCATGATATTCTAGTATGACTTTCATTCTTCGGCAGAACACAAGAAGATATTTTGAAGAATGCTGGAGACAAAACGGCCCTGACCTTTCATGAAAACTTTCAATTGGACATTCCTCAAAAATCTTCTTTTGTTCTTCACAGAAAAAAGTGACACATTCAAAGTAAATAAATGATAGAATTCTGTTTTTGCATGAACTATCCCTTTAAGACTTCAAGGCCTTTGCATCAGATGAAATGTCTGATGATGTTCTCGGTGGTCAGCATGCTGCAGGAAACCATTAACATTTGAATGCCGCGGAGTTTTGTGGTGTGTGTGGTTTTGTCTAAGATCCAAAGCTCTTGCTGTTCTACTTGCTGAGTGTTTTTAATACAGCTACTGAAGGGGCTATTGTGATTGAAATGAGACGGATCATTCGATGCAATAAATCCACATGATGCTTACCCTTAATTCTGCTGATTACCATTTACTTCAATACTGTAGATGAGTCATGTTCCTCAAACCCTTCAAAAGAAAAGGACTTCTGTATTTTTATTATCATTCTCCTCTCTTGTATTTAGAAGTCTGTTGAAGTCGTGAAGACATGCACACTGCAGCAGGTCAGGGGCTGTTTTGTGTGGCACTCTTCCAGCTTCCCCTTCAGTCCCGGTGCTGCAGATCCATTACAGCTGCTTGTTTGTGTGACTCGGTTTCATCCGGCTGCTTCACTGATACAGCTCGGCTGTCTGTGGGTGAAATGTCAAGGGTGTGAAAGGCTCATTTAAATCAGCAAAGTGTTAGTATAGGAATGTTTAACCACATCCTGTAAGAAACATTTCACAGTACGTTGCACATGTTGCCATATAACACTGTGAATTGTGAGATGCAAATGTCATTT
>CM065678.1:729799-739799 GCA_033220385.1 Triplophysa yarkandensis
TTATAATGTAGTATAATTTTTAAAGTGTACTATAGCTATAGCATTCTTGTGAATTAATGTAAGTAGTAAAATGGACAAACTCTGTTAAAAAAGTTTTGCAGTATGTTTTAATATTTACTTAAGTAAACTGTAGATTTGTAATAATAATGTAATATATGATAGTAATGTTAACATAGTATACAGTAGTGTAACGCCTTTAGTATACTATAGTATTCTGTAGTGTAAAACTAAAGTGAAGTGAGCGACTTTAGTGTACTTTAAAGGTTCAAAACAATATTGGGCAATGTAGTTTCAAATCAACCAAATTTGTAATATTTCCCTGCCTTTAATCTTTGATTTATTTTATTTCTACAAAAGACCCACATCAGAAGTGATGAAAGCCAAACTATTAAATGCCACCGAGGATTTATAAATAAATCATTCATTCATTTGTAAAGCAAGGAAAAGTTTTTCCTTCACTTAAAACAGCTGCATTAAACATTCAGTGAAGTTTAGTTTGAGTTACAAGAATTGTTTAAAACTAAAAGAGAAATTCCTTTAACTTATTTTTGAGCAGTAACTAATGGGATAAACTGCATCACGGAATCCTAAAGTTAAACTGAACTCTGAGATCAAAAGCTGAGATATCTCTCATGTCATTTTTCATCTCCTCTGATATGGCTCCAAATTCCAGATGAAAATGGTCATTTATATTTCCCTTTACACATAAGAAAATCATTTAATAATATTTAACATCCGTCGCATTTCAAATTGAGTTATTCACCACTAATGGACCTCTACTGTTTCGACACAGAATGACCCTATAGAATTTAGAAATGTTTCCTTTAGTTAATTCTGAGAGTGTAGTATTTTTGTAGTTTATCAAGTGTGTGTGTGTGTGTGTGTGTGTGTGTGTGTGTGTGTGTGTGTGTGTGTGTGTGTGTGTGTGTGTGTGTGTGTGTGTGTGTGTGTGTGTGTGTGTGTGTGTGTGTGTGTGTGTGTGTGTGTGTGTGTTCAGGTATAAGCATCAGGAATTAGCTCCACGTTACAGTCTGAGTCTACATCAGGACGAGACGTTCATCCCACCTGGAGAATCCCTGAGAGATCTCATCGAGCAGTCTCAGAGCTCTGGATCAGGCTCTGGACTCCCTCTGCTGGTGACACACTCACACACACACACACACACACACACACACACACACACACACACACACACACACACACACACACACACACACACACACACACACACACACACACACTCTGTGACATTGTGTTGGCCAATGTCTTTATTCTCAGGTGCAGCGCACTATAGCCAAACAGATCCAGATGGTGACACAGATTGGGAAGGGCCGTTATGGAGAGGTGTGGATGAGTCGATGGAGAGGAGAAAAAGTGGCTGTGAAAGTGTTCTTCACCACAGAAGAGGCCAGCTGGTTCAGAGAGACAGAGATCTATCAGACCGTCCTCATGAGACATGAGAACATACTCGGTGAGACTCGACCCCCAAACAAACATATAACACATGTTCATCAGATGATAGGAGATTCATTCTGGTGTGGCGTTTATCTCTTCAGGGTTTATAGCAGCAGACATTAAAGGAACCGGCTCATGGACTCAACTTTATCTCATCACGGATTATCATGAGAACGGCTCTCTGTACGACTATCTGAAATCCACCACGCTGGACAGCAGATCCACACTGAGACTGGCGTATTCATCCATCTCAGGTCTCTGTCATCTTCACACAGAGATCTTCGGCACACAGGGAAAACCGGCCATCGCTCACAGAGACCTGAAGAGTAAAAATATCCTGGTGAAGAGAAACGGAACCTGCTGTATCGCTGACCTCGGCCTAGCTGTCAAATTCATCAGGTCAGTCTGAATTTCATCTGTCTTAACTCCAGTTTAATGTTCACATCTGATAAATAATCACGTGTGTGTGTGTGTGTGTGTGTGTGTGTGTGTGTGTGTGTGTGTGTGTGTGTGTGTGTGTGTGTGTGTGTGTGTGTGTGTGTGTGTGTGTGTGTGTGTGTGTGTGTGTGTGTGTGTGTGTGTGCGTGCGTGCGTGTGTGTGTGTGTGCGTGTGTGTGTGTGTGTGTGATGTGTTACAGTGACACAAATGAAGTGGATATCCCTTTAAACACTCGCGTGGGCACCAAACGCTTCATGGCTCCTGAAGTACTGGATGAGACTCTGAACAGAAGTCACTTTCAGTCTTATATAATGGCAGATATCTACAGCTTCGGTCTCATACTGTGGGAGATTGCACGGAGATGTGTGTCTGGAGGTATGACATATGACATCACTGATGCAGAGATATCTCTTCACTATTAGTGTATAATAGGTTTGATATGTGATGGTCTCTGCAGGGATCGTGGAAGAATATCAGCTGCCGTATCACGATCATGTTCCTAATGATCCATCATATGAAGACATGAGAGAGGTGGTTTGCATGAAGAGAATACGACCGTCGTTCCCCAATCGCTGGTCAAGTGATGAGGTCAGTACACACACGCGCAGGATTATGGGATTATTATCACACAAAACATTTACTTTTCCTAAACACACAATACAGACCATCTTTTCTGTTATCTTTTCTATTCAGTTTTATTTTTAACAACAAGATTTTTGGAAATTTGACGGAAATATGTTTAGTAGTTTACAGATTAAATCAACACTAAAATGTTACAAATTAAGCACATAGGTACTGTAAAGATTATCAACTGAATATGAGCTGTGAAACGGTCTCTTTTATACTATACTTTTAAACTATAACACAAATATTTAATACATGACTCAATAGATAAAATAAACACAACTATAAGACTAGTATACTCTCATGAATCATTATAGAATTTCTATTTCAAAAGATTGAGTACAAGGCCAAATAAACTTTGTGGTCAGTTTGTTTTGTTTTCAGTTTTCCGTTAGTTTCTGAAAAATAAAATGCACTGAGAAGTATGGTATATGATTTACATTTACATTTAGTCATTTAGCAGACGCTTTTATCCAAAGCGACTTACAATAGTCGAGGAGACGATGAAGCGGTAAATAGCCGATACAACAATAGGTGAACAAGTGCTACAACAATGTTACCGAGTTACACAGAGAGAGAAGTTACAAAAGTATTTTTTTTTTTTTTTGATAGAGTGAGTAGTTAGAAAAGAAGTGAGTTAGTGAGTCAGGTGTAGCCGGAAAATATGAGTTTTTAGGAGTTTTTTGAAGATTTAAATGTGTTTCTGTGGTTTGTTGTTTCAGTGTTTAAGGCAGATGGCTAAACTCATGACAGAGTGTTGGGCTCACAGTCCAGCATCTCGACTCACTGCTCTTCGTATTAAAAAGACTCTTGCCAAGATGTCAGAATCCCAGGACATAAAAGTGTGAGGACAGAAGAACAAAACTCATGTCAGCTCAGAAGTGGACTCATCCGAGTCCTGCCGTGGGTTTGAACAGCACTGATGTGACCTGTAGTTCTCTCTGATGATGTCAGATATACGGGACCTCAACGTGAACACACCGGTCAGTGAATAAGATGTCCGGAGTCCATGATTCAGAACACACTGGACAACATAAAAACTCATTCACCTCTACGTGTGTTTGTGTTCATGGACTGATCTGCTCAGATTCTGTTAGTTTTAACAGTATCAGAAGTACTGTCTCTAACCATCCTCAAATGTGATGGTTGATCTTGATAATGTATTAAAAGTCATAAGCGCTGTGGTTTCTGTGTTTTAAACCTGTGCCTTATTTATTATGTATATGAATGCAAATAAGAGTGAAGCGTCAATGTACTTGAATAAATGTTTGAAGATCACTGAATGTTTCTTTTCTAAATGACTTGTTTTTTAAATGTTTCCACTTAGGATGAGTGTCTGCTACAGTACATAAAAAATACTTCACTGATATTATAAAATATGTCAACAAGTAATATTAATGTCTAGACTGTGCATAAGCAAAAAACATTTCTATTAAAACACTCTGATAACTTAAGTTCCCTTTCAGTCGGTCACCCGACGTCGTGTTTGACTTAATGGGGGTTGATCTTTAAAACCTGTTTGTCTCTGAGCCTATCAAAAAGGTGTCATGTCCTCTGTTGGTCATAGTTTCTGGAGTTTGGCAGAATCATGGCCGACCCGAGTGTTTTGTGTGAGAGACATGGTATTGTTTGTTATGACATGCCATGTGCTTTCTTGTCTCGTCTACTGGCCCCGCCCCCTCGTTGTCTTGTCTATCTTCCCATCATTGTTTTATTCCCAACACCAGCCCTCATGTCGTTATGCTTCATTGTTTTCCCCTATTTAAAGCCCTTGTGTTTGCTGTTCTGTGCTGGTTTGTTTTGTATCGAATGTTTGTGTTGATGCGTCTGTTTCCTCTCCCTACCTGTTTCTCCAAGCATGTGAGTTAGTACCTGTGTTTTGTTTTGCCCCCTCGTGGCATTTTACTCCTCTGTTTTCCCCATTGTGGGAGTTTTCTTTATTATTAAAGTCTGTTTGTAAGATGTACTCCACCGCCTGCATCTTGGTTCTCTCTCCACGCAAAACTGTGACAAAAGGCCAATTAATCTGGAACTGAATCAATTGATGTCCCCACCCACGATAGTTATAAAAGGGGACGTAAGCGATAATTCATCACCATTTATTCCTCAGAACCTGGTTTTGGGTGGTATACTCCTCGAACATCTCGAGTCTATTATCGAATTGCTGGAATCTTACGACACAGTGCAACGGTCTTGTTGAAGACGTGGACATCCATCAGGTCTGCCTTACACATGGGTTCTATGACGCCCTGAGATCGACCTTGTGCCCCGCTGCCACGAGCTACAAGGGCGATCTCAGCACGTCGGAGATCCCACGCGGTCAGATGAGTGGTTTAGGTGTCCAGACAAGTTTGCCAGTGGGGATATTCTCATGCTATTCTCCAGACGTTGCGTCGCGGCATGCTGGGAATATCTTCATGAGTCCTGTAGACGTGGCATCACAGGTGCCTTTTTTCTATGGAAATCATCCATGACTTCGTCAGCTCCCCGTTGTCTGCCGGATGTTGTCACAGCACAGCCGACGGCTTCCACGAGCCGCGTTATTAATTGTGGGACAATATGGTCACTTCTCGAATCAAGATCTGATGGACTGCCCATACCCACCTTGTCTTCCCATTGGCAGAAACGGTTCGCCAACTCTTGATACATGCTAAAAGAGTGACAGCGACAAGCAGTCTGACACCTCCCCTCTCTCCGGAAGTTCCAAAGATCCCCTAATCATCCCCTAATGGAGGCTCACCTCCATCATTGTAGCGTCATCAGTCTCACTTAGTGGTCCAAGAGCATCACCTCTGGCTCTCCTTTGTGAGACATGTGTGTCAGCAGTCCTCCGCCGCGCAGAAGCAGATTCTCATTGAAGCCACCGCAGCCCGCCCACCACTTGCGCCAAAACGGCCCGCCTCTCCGCACCGCCAGCTCTGGAACTCGCACCGCCTTTACAGCCAGCTACCCGCAGTAAAACGGAGTCTCTAAACTTCTATAGGAAGCTCTGATGACACCTTAACAATCCTCACTGGAAGAATGGAGAATGAGTAAGTTGCTCTACTGAACGTCAAGAGGTGGTCAGGGTATCATGGTGTGTTGATACAGGAACCCCATTCAGTAAAACACAACCTTGGGTCATGATGTGTCCTTCTGTGCCATGACACCTGCCCACCGCTGCAGTGATCAGGAGAGGCTTCCCGGGTTCCTTAGGACAAAAGGGTGATGAATGATCTCTTCCTTCCCCTTGTACACCCGTTACAGGCAGGGACGTGAATTGATTCATTAACCAAATGAATTGCCATTTTCGATAGGCCTAGAGACAAAGGGGTTCTTAGGATCAACCTCCATTCAGTCAAACACAACTTGACTGTGTGGGTTATATCATATCATCACACTTTCAGAAATGATCGCATGAAAATTAGTTAAGAAGCCAACCAAAGGAAACTCTTTTGCATTTGAACTTCAATTGAATCTTTTATTTCTTAGTATGTTTTTGTACAACCCCAAATCAGAATAGTTGGGACAGTATTAAAAACGCAAATAAAAAAAGAGAGTAGTGATTTCTAAATTTACTTTGATTTGTATTTCATTGCAGACAATATGAACACAAAATATTTCATGTTTTATCTCGTCAACTTCATGTCATTTGTAAATATGCATCCTTTCCTGTCGTTCAGACCTGCCACACATTTCAACACATTGTAGTCCGGACCTTCCTCCAGTAGAGAATGTGTGGCAACGAAGACCCTTAAGACTTGTTTGCAGGAAGAATGGGACAAAGTTACAACACTTTATCACTTGGTGTCTTCAGTCCCTAAACGTCTTTTAAGTGTTTTGAAAGGATTGGAACATTATAAAGTGGTAAATGCTTTACTGTCCCAACATTTTTGAACGACAGGAAAGGATGCATATTTACAAATGACATGAAGTCGACCAGACAAAACATGAAATATTGTGTTCATATTGTTTGCAATGAAATACAAGTCAAAGTTAATTTAGAAATCAATACTTTCTTTTTTTATTTGCGTTTTCCATACTGTCCAAACTTTTTCTGATTTGGGATTGTAGATATGTCACATCATTCAAGTGTAAAACATTATATTAGAAGAACCAGAAGTGAATAACACAAATGCACTGTCAGTGTTGATTAAAAATATAATTTATTAAAAAACACCTTAAGATACATTTGTACAGAACCTGTCAGAGGACAGCAGTTTACTTTGTGTTTTTTCCCATGATGGATTTAATCCTTTTTATAAACCAGCAAACAGAAGCAAACATTGCATAGATATCACAGCATTTACTCCAGATGATCATATTCAATACAAGGCTGGTTCCGTTATGTTCCTCATTATTAATCTGGGGTTTATTTTATTTTATTTCTCATACTTAAAACAGCTGGAAACATTCAGCATCTTCAATTCGTAATATATTTATGTTTAATATTCAGGTAAACAGAATTAATTCACTTCAGACATATTCCTGGTTTTAGTGTAAATGAATCTGAAAATAATTTTGTTACTTTAAAGATGAATGGAGAAGAACTGTCATGTAGACCGTGCCATCTTATGACCCATCACCTCTAACAATCCCACGATCTCTTATTGAATATAATCAATATTTCAGGTTTTTGTTGAATATGCAGTTTCTCTCTCAATGTTGAAAAGAAGTATGTTATAATCCCTTAAATCGTACTGTAAAATGTTCATCTGCACGTAAATATAATGAAACATATTCTGGAATGGTTATGCCTCATCTTTTACTTGATTCTGAATGCGGATTTCTTACAGTATGACAGATCTTAATGACTTAATACCAGACGTTTGTCTATGTTTTGGTTTGAAATAACTGCAGATGTGATATAACATTCGTTCATTGAGTTTCTACACTGCACAAACACATTTCTTACGGTTGTTTGTCTTGTTTTCCTTGTCTCTTTAAGATTGTTTAAATCATTGCGTTGGAAAGCAAGACAAAAAAAATGATTTTATTTCAATCAAATCCTGCGTAGCACAGGAGACATCTTTACTGATTTTCCTCAAATCAAATTGCATATATGAATAAGTTCCACACACCAGAAACACCTCATGCAGAAACATGATTTCATATAAAAGTCTATTGAACAGCGTGCCTTCTACATTCCAGATATTCAGATATCACATCTGATTTAAATCCCTGGCAAGTGCTCATCTGCACTTTTGTTCAACGTTAATATTTCAGTTTATCTGCATTGCAAAAATAATACAAATGAAATATGAGTGAGGTTTTAAAGGCCACTTGAAGATGCTCTGTCCACACATGAAATACTGTTACTGAATATTCTTTTCCATGTGGATTCACTCATTCAGCATCCACTAGATGTCACCATCATTTCCAGAAAAAACACCCCAGACCGAGAGATGTGGGAATTTGTGTATAGCACGCACGCACGCACGCACGCACGCACACACCACTTTAGTACTTACACGTGCAAACAGAGAATGTTTTAGGGTTCAGAAGGGGAATATCAGGGTAAAAGTAAGCCTTTTGATTGTTTTTTGCAGTGTTTCTTGACTCTCTGTTTCACCTTTGACCTCAGCGAGATCTTTAGACCCCTAAATCTGAGGCTTAGGTCACAGTACCACATGTTTCCATGGAGACCCTGACTCATCTTCATGTTTATTTCATCTTTTCAGGATGTTAAATGAGAAACATCACTGGGTCAATATTCCTTCCTAAGGGAAGCGATGCTGTTGTCATGACGACCCATCTCCTCTAGAACCGTGGCGAGATGATTCAGGTTACCGTGTGGAAAGTGTCGAGCCTCCCACAGATCCAGAATGACACCTGTAGGACTGCTCTTAGTTGCAAAATAGTTCAGATACCTGTGAGATCATAAACACATGTGGTGATGATGATGAGAAGCACATCACAAAAGATCTGGAATAGAAGAAAGAAACCCTGGGGAATCTAGAAGAACACCAAGGCCCTGCCGTCACACTTTTAACACTATTCTTCTCTTTTCAGGATCTCCTGTGAACTGTGGACCTGTGTTCTCAGATCAGTGTTTTATGTGTGTTTGTTCTCTGAGGCGAACGGTGTGTTCTGTGAACCTAAACTCACTGACATTTGAAGATCTACAGTAATACCCAAAGCAGAACTCAAACCATAGGGATCCTTCAGGTTTTTTCCTCTAATGATGTGTAAAGCAGAAGGATAAAGACACGCTGGTGTTTGGAAAAGTCTCTCATATATAGAGAAAGACTTAAAGACGAGTTCCCCTGCTGTTTCTGCTCGTGAAATCGTGTACGAGGAAACTTTTTCACAACATAAACTTCACTGTGATCTCGCAACATAACCTATGAATAACATGCTGAAACATTCTATTAAACTCACATTTCATAAACTCAAATAAAAACATGTATTCTGTTTAGTTCATCAATTTCCTAGGATTTCTTTCTTTCTTATTTCTATGTTCATATGTATCGAATAATTCATATTCATCAAATGTTAATTTTTTTGTCATGATGAATTAAATTATGACAGACAAAAACCTAACATTAGTCCTGGATTGTTAAAAATTTGTGTGTGTAACATGAGTGACGTGTGGCCAAGTATGGTGTCCCATACTCAATGTGTTTACGTGTGTTTTTATGTTTGTGTTACCTGTCCAGATTAAGTTTGTGTGTCAGTATGCTCCAGTTCTAACCGTGTGTGTGTGTGCGTGTGTGTGCGCGCGCGTCTGCTGGTGCCCACTTGTGGTGTGTGTGATACCTCTCCAGGTTGTGTGTTACAGGTTGTGTATGTTTGTGTGTGTTACCTCTCCAGGTAAAGCTTGTGTGTCAGTATGCCCAAGTTCTAACCGTGTGTGTGTGTGTGTGTGTGTGTGTGTGCGTGCGTGCGTGCGTGCGTGCGCGTGTTTGTGTGTGTGCGTGTGTGTGTGTGCGCGCGCGTCTGCTGGTGCCCACTTGTGGTGTGTGTGATACCTGTCCAGGTTGTGTGTTACAGGTTGTGTATGTTTGTGTGTGTTACCTCTCCAGGTAAAGCTTGTGTGTCAGTATGCCCAAGTTCTAACCGTGTGTGTGTGTGTGTGTGTGCGTGCGTGCGTGCGTGCGCGTGTTTGTGTGTGTGCGTGTGTGTGTGTGCGCGCGCGTCTGCTGGTGCCCACTTGTGGTGTGTGTGATACCTGTCCAGGTTGTGTGTTACAGGTTGTGTATGTTTGTGTGTGTTACCTCTCCAGGTTAAGCTTGTGTGTTAGTATAATCCAGTCATTTCTGCGTGTGCGTGCATGTGTGTTTATATGTGTTCGGCCGTGTGTGTGTTACCTGTCCAGGTTGAGTTTGTGTGCCAGTATTCTCCAGTCATTTCCGCGTGTATGTGGGGCATCCAGACTGCTGCAGAGTTTATTTCGGATGCTGACAGGGATGCTGAATGCACTCGGGCCAGTCAACAGCGTGATACTGTTGCTGGGGTCCATTAGAGACGTGTCAATACTCTGAACTTCCTGAAACACACACA
>CM065678.1:749052-784201 GCA_033220385.1 Triplophysa yarkandensis
CCCATGTCTGTCTCTCTGCTCTCTCTCTCTCTCTCTCTCTCTCTCTCTCTCTAGCAGAAGGCTGGGGTTGTGACAGCAGGACTCTTGCCAGTACCTCAGCTGTATGCAGCATTGATGGAGTTGCTCAGGGATGCTAACACAGCATGAATTTTCCCAGTGCTCCACTTTCCCTTTCATTCTGCATTGCCCCCTCCCCTCTCAAGTCCAAACCTCCTTGAGTCTTTTTATCACCACCATAACCTATCAATCTCCTTCTTTAGCAGAACACTATCTAAATCACACTGTCCACCGCCTCTCTTTCATTTGCTTTTATTCCAGCATTTGAGATGAGTTTTTCATCTCAATTCTGCATTCTTTATCTGTAGCCATGCAGATGTCAAATGCATCCAAATGTAAACCAAACTAAATGGATGTCTTATTTAGAATGGTGAAAATGTATTATAAATAAAATAAATAAAAATCAGGTCATGAATTACTCACTCTCTGGTTGGTTCAAACTTGAATTCATTTCTTTGTTCTGCAGAACACAGAGAAAGATATTTGGAAGAATGCTTGAAACCAGACAGTTCCTGGACCCTAATGACTATCATAGTTTGAAAGATGAAAAAAGTAGGCAAAATCCCACAATAACCTTTTGCTGTACTGCATTCTTCAAATTATCTCATTCCAATCTCAGTATCAACATTGCAAAAAAGTATATAACACATTTTTCATACTACAGTGGTCAATGAAGTTCAAGAACTGTTTGGTTATAAGAATTCTTCAAATTGATCTCTCTGTGTTTAAAAGACCGAAGAAATATTCAACAACCAAAATTTAAGCAACCCAAAGGTAAATAAACGATGACATCAATTTTGTGAACTACCCCTTTAAGATGATTAAAATTAATTAAAATTAATTAAAATTAGAAAATGCTATACAGGTTCAGTTTATATTTTTATTTCATATTTGGTCTGTCACTTTTTTCCATACTGCATTATAGTTTGATTAGTTTGTCTTGTGAGTAAAGCTTAGCTTAGTTTAAATAAGTTTAAAAAAAGATTTTAAGAAATTGTATTAAAAATATTAAAATGAACATATAAGATGAATATCCTAAATATTGTTTGACGATATTAGATTCTGTAAACAAACCTAACTGTTGATGTATTTATTTATTTACAGTATTATATTTAGTAGTACTAAATCATTACCAGCATTTATTAACATTATAAGAGCTATGATCCAGATATAATTTTCAGGTTGATGTTGGAAAAATTCCTAAATCCAAGGCGTCTTAAACACTGCATCATGACGTCATTGAAACAAATTTGTGTCTGATTGGTTTGAATGTGTTCATTTAATTCAATTAACTTTCCCTGATATTCATTTTTTATTTAGTATTTTTTTCTCTCTTTCTTAATTATTTGTACACCCAAATTATTTCACTTTATTCTTGTTGTGAGATGTATATGTTTGTAATAATATGTTTATAATTGCATAATAAAAATGTGAAAATTAAAATATAACATTTGAACGCATTTTTGGGACGTTTTGTTGTCATAATAAACTTATAACAAACAATACCAACTTGCTTAAAAAGATAAAACAACACGTTGGATCACGTGACGTGTAATTAGAATATACGTGACGTCATAGTCGCGTCCTGTTGTGTGTTTCGAGTATTTCTTGTTCTCTGTGTATGGTGTAAATTAACCGAGATAAAAAAAGTTTTTTTTAATTATATATTGTTGGTTTAATCAGCTTTAAAACTTCTAAATAAATTCTTTAGAAACATCTTACAGACGTCTCTGATATCTGACTGTAGACCTCACAGATATGTATTGCTGATGACAAATAATGTCTTCAAGACAAATGTTTATTTTATTAAGAAGATATCATATACATAATACATATAAAAATTATTAAAAAAAATTTTTATCAACTAGTTTAAAACTTTAAAAGAAAACAAACTACAAAAATGCAATAACGACTCATAATGTTCTAAAACATCCAGATTTATATATTTGTTTCTATATTAAGCTAAATCCAATTTGTGTGATTATGTTATATCTCTCGTTCTTGTGGCATTGAATATAAATATTAATAATATTTGCAAGAAAAAAAAACAAAATAAAATAATTTCTGCAAGAAAAAGACTAAATAAAATAATGTATGCAAGAAAAAAACTAAAAAATGTCTGCAAGAAAAAAACTGAATAAAATAACGTCTTCAAGAAAAATACTAAAGAAAATAATGTCTGGACAAAAAAGACTGAATAAAATAATGTCTGCAAGAAAAATACTTAAGAAAATAATGTCTGCAAGAAAAATACTAAAGAAAATAATGTCTGCAAGAAAAAAACCGAAATAAAATAACGTCTTCAAGAAAAATACTAAAGAAAATAATGTCTGCAAGTAAATACTATAGAAAAATAATGTCTGCAAGAAAAAAAACTAAATAAAGTAATTTCTTCAAGAAAAATACTAAAGAAAATAACGTCTGCAAGAAAAAAACTGAATAAAATAATGTTTGCAAGAAAAATACTGAATAAAATGATGTCTGCAAGTAAATACTATAGAAAAATAATGTCTGCAAGAAAAAAAACTAAATAAAGTAATTTCTTCAAGAAAAATACTAAAGAAAATAACGTCTGCAAGAAAAAAACTGAATAAAATAACGTCTTCAAGAAAAATACAAAATAAAATAATGTCTTCAAGAAAAATATTAAAGAAAATAATGTCTGCAAGAAAAAAAAAACTAAATAAAATAACGTCTTCAAGAAAAATACTAAAGAAAATAATGTCTGCAAGAAAAAAAACTAAATAAAATAATGTCTGCAAGTAAATACTATAGAAACATAATGTCTGCAAGAAAAAACTAAATAAAGTAATTTCTTCAAGAAAAATACTAAAGAAAATAATGTCTGCAAGAAAATGACTAAATAAAATAATGTTTGCAAGAAAAAAGACTAAATAATAAAGTCTGCAAGTAAAAAAACTGTCTTCATATTTTATAAATGTGGACATCAAAGAGATGTATGTGTGCGATCAGGGGCAATATCTGTCTATTTAAACCAATAGTTTCATTATAATTAAATTCTAATAGATATTCTGCAGAGTCAAACATGTGTCTATGAAGCTCTCTGCTGGTTGTACACAAAACTGCATGTCAAACAGGGGTCCAGGGCCCTCAAAAAGTTCTTATGGGGGTACCTTAGATAACCTTGGAAGAAATAGAATATATGGTAAAGGGTGACATTGTTTCATCTGTAAATGTTAATATAATTATGACATGTTTTATATATTACTAATGCGTTTTTCTTATTGCAGTTATGTTTCCAACACAAAGGCGGTCATTTTAGTTTAGAAGAATTGCTTTAGCATTATTAAAACATTTTAAATGGAATTGTTTCTCTTCAGGTTCAAACAACCAACATTTTGCATTTTAAGCCTATTATTGAATATTCTGTTTGTGTATTAGAAAGCCATCCTCACCAAAGGTCCATCGTATTTTGGGGTCCATGGCATCTTAATGTTTGAACCCTCTGCAGTAGAGGGATAAAATGACAACTATATTACATAATTCTGAAAGAAACTAAATCCATTCACCATGTGACCCTGTCCTACATTCCCTGTTCCATTGGAAAGAGTCATGTGGTCCATAAACATATTATGAAGAAGAGCAGAGATCTTTAAATTATGAATTGGTTTAGTTTTTAACTCTGAATGTTAATGTCTTCTTCCCGTGAAGGCACTTTCCTTCAGCATATAACCGCTGGAGACAGTAAAGATCAATAGCTTTGGATGTTCAAGGACACATTTTGAGCAGTACATTGCAGAACAGATCAAGAAACATGAAAAATGCTTTTTTTACCTCCGTGTGCTCATAAAGAACACACAACAAAAGAGTTGTTTTATTTAAAAAAATTAACAAACCAAGATTTTTTTTGCTGTTTAGTTGCATGTGTTATAGTACTGTATAAAAATCTTTACAAACCATTTTTTGGCATTTTCTAAGAAAGGACCATCTAAAGATAATTAAATCTCTTTTTTGTCCACCCACAACCATGACACAGACAAATTCACTTCGCATAAGCCCATGAACAAATGGATTTTGTTTCTCCTATCACAGGCCTAGGGGTAGAATCTATATGATCTCGGTTTTTCTGTAATGTTGAGTTATGGGCCGGAGTTCCCGACTGCTGGCGAAGGTTTGATTTTGCAGTTTTGCTTCATGATCCCCCATGCAGACGGCGACGAAGAGAAACGTTCCCCCGACGACAAGCAGAAGTCCAGAGAACCATGCTGAAAACATGGCCTCTCCGTATTCCCACCCCGGCATCACGTCTGGAATGTTCTCATCCCAAAACTTCACCACCATTATGTACGCCATCAAGGAAACAGCGGCCAGAGTTGTAATCCCTGAAACCCATATCAACACCCCACCCAATATGAGGAGCTTTCTCTTCACCCCCTCTCGCCCAGCTCCGATCTCGACGCCCTCCAGTCCGAAGAAAGCAAAGATCACTCCAAGTAGCCCAGTTGCGATGGAGATGCACATGAACACTCGTGATGCCAATGTATCTGGTGGCAGAGCCAAAAGAGATTCGAAGGCCTTGCAATGCACTCCCACTTCCTCGGTGTAGATACACATGTGCCAAAGACCCTCGTACCAGTTCTCCATCTCATTCAGGTCCGAGTTCATGGTCTTCCAAAGTGGAAGAAAAGTCGTGACCAATGTCGTGACCAAACCTCCAAAGGCCACGAAGAGCGATGCTCTTTGGACGATCTTTGGTGTGAGAAGCACCATCTTAATGCTTTGTCGAGACCTTCTAGATCTCCCAACTTTTGGTGCCTCAGATCTTCTTAAAATTGGCTCCTCCTTTTGTTTAATAAAACCTCACCTGTTCTGGCAGGATAATCCTGCGGACCCTCACAACGGGGGGACTGTGTTTCCATCTGATGAATGTCTTGACAACGGACAATACCTGCTTTTTATAGAGGAAACCTGATATGTTCAGTTGTATGCCAGTACAGAGAAGAAACCAGTAGAGGATAAAACAAAAGTATATGAAGAATGACAGGGATATGAGAACTTAAAAAGCCATGCAGAAGAGCATTCAGAAGAGAGACTTTTGGATAATGTTTTTTATTGAAGTGTCAGGTAGCGGCTGAATGAACAGCAGTTTGCTTTGAGAACACTGTGTGCCGTTGCGTCCAGCATGAGACAGTAGCTTCTTGTGATGGTAATAGGAAACCTTACCTTACATGCCGGGCTCAGCTTATCCATACCATATCATCCGCATCCGAGCACAGATATTGATTTCTTTAGCTTCATACATTGTTTCTGAAGGATTTGAAGAATATTTAATTTTAAACAAGGAAAAACTTATTTGAGTAAATGTTGGAACAATTAATTTTACTCAAACACATGGACAAACGCATTGGGATGAACATTCAAAAGATATTTTGAAAAAGGTTGGTGCCCTGTAGTACTCATCCACTTCTATTGATTAGACATAAAATCAATGCAAAGTGAATTTTGCCATCGCTTTTTGGTAACTAACATTCTTCTAAATATATTCTTTTGTGTTCTGTCAAAGAGAGTTATTCAGGTTTATAATGACGAGAATATGTATAAATGACAGACTTTTTTTTAAGTAAACTATACCTTTGAAGAAACACTTGTTCTGACCAGTGAGAATTGATTTTCATGGATCTTTTTAAGTACATAATTTAGTGTTACAAAGTTAAACAATGCCATAATTCGATTCAGATACATAAAAGAAATTTTAAGTTTTTAATATCGCTGTCACAAACTTATCAACTGTAATTCAAAGTATGCATCACAACGTGTGCTTGACCATTTTCTTCCAGTTTCTGAAACCCACATAGATTCACCCATTCTTAAATAAAATCAGAGCATTAGCAAGTTTCCAGATGTTGCAGAGTTTATTAAGGCATAGTGCCCACAGGGCCAACGGATAACTTTGCTTCATCATCATTGTTACAATAAAGAATACTTAATGTTGACATGAGATATTATTACTGTCACATGAGCGCTGACATCACACTGCTTACAAAATCAATAGAAGGTTTAGAAATGCATACCACAACATTTATAAAGTCTATATAATAAATAAAATTCACAGAGTAAATATTCATCCATCACTAACATGTGTACTTCACTAACATGTGATGTGTAAGACAAGGTAAGTTTCTATAGGTAAATCTGAAAGTCTTACTTTTATCAGAGACACTTGAACAAATTAAACTTTTATTTTTGATATTGTGGTGAAATGTGTCTGATGTTCAATTATGTGGAACGATTAAAACCTTTAAAATAACATCAGATTGAAATACCTTTTTTTCATTTGATGCACACAAATGATTAAAGAATGAATTAATGTTTGATACTTATTTTTTAGCAAAACTCAAAATATCCAGCAAGATTCCTATAGAGACAGTTTGGTAGTTTTGTAAGTAAAGTCCAGGGTAATAGGACACACAGAGAATGCAATCTCATC
The DNA here is from genome assembly GCA_033220385.1 of Triplophysa yarkandensis. Lineage (NCBI taxonomy): Eukaryota > Metazoa > Chordata > Actinopteri > Cypriniformes > Nemacheilidae > Triplophysa > Triplophysa yarkandensis. The sequence continues at coordinate 755,558 of CM065678.1, forward strand.
ACAGAGGGGTTTGAAGCAAGGGTGGTGGATGAAAAAATAAAGAATGGCACGGGTAGGGACGGGAAAGGGGAGGAGATACTATATATCAGAGCTCATCTCGGTGCACTGTTTGTCTGATATGTGGGATGCCAGTGAGTCAATGATGTCCAACAGCAGCGGCTGGCTGAGCGATCGCAGGTTGGGGAGCTTGGACACCTTTAGGGAAGGAAGGAGAACCAAAAATAAACTGTAAACAACAAAGGCCATGCAAAAGACAGCAAAAAATAGATACACAAATAAATATACAACCAAAAGAATTAAAAGCACCAGGATAGGATTTTTATGTAAAAGGCACTCACTGGCTTACATTTATTCTTTAATATGAAATTGCACAGTATATCATTCATATTTATTTATGAACTAAAGTGTATTAAGCTTATTCTTAACTTTTATATCCTAACAGAAAATGTCCAGAAAACTTAACTACACATACTTAGAAAAATACTGATAAATATTCGGATGAGGTTAAAAACAATAACAAGCCATGCACATACACTTCGAATTTGGCAATGCTTTTCATCTTTTCACACATCTGTTTATACAAAACTGTTGAGACTTTTGATGTTTTTACATATGAAAAATGAATTGAAATGTTTTGGCCTCAGAACTTGGGTAAATAAATGACATTAATAAAGATCTAAATGCTCCGTTCAAACATTTAGTCTAAGATCTGTTTCACACATACAGCATTTGTGGCGTTTGAGTGCCATGAGTGCATTACTGCATCTTTTCTGGCTTAGTAAAGAAATTAGGTAATAAATAGTTATAAATTAAAAAATGTGCAGTTGAGTAAATTAATTGCCTTGAAAGAGCTGTCACTCACATATTGTGCCTTAACTACAGTACATTTTCTTACTTTCTGATGGTTATGCTGGGATTTCAGGCTGTACACCAAGATATTTTGAAGAAAGATGATAATTGACAGCAGCGGCACACATTCAATTTTAAAGTATGTACACAAAACAAGTGCTACTGAACTGGTGCCCGCTACTAACATTCTTCAAAATATCTTCTTTTATGTTCTGCGGAAGAAAGAAAGGCATACTTTAAAAATAATTAGGGAGACTTAACAATGAAATCATTTTTGGGTGAATACTTTGAGGGAGTCTCATAATGTGGGGTGAACACATGGTAAAAAGGTTCTTCCATATTATGTTCTTCGAGAAACTGCAAGTGTGTGTTTAGAGAAACAAAGAGTGACAATCTTGTCTAAAGCTTTTCTTTTAAAAAAGTGCAATTCAAGTCGTTATAACATACTGTACGTCTACTGTACATGTGTGCAAAAATGCTAAGTTTTTTACAATATCAATTTCACATTATTAAATTACATAAATTAACAACACTTTTTACTATATAATACAAAAAGAAATAAAAAAATAACAAATGGTTATATATGCGTAATACAGCTTTCTCTTAATGTATCCCTAAAATGAAATGCCCATCCCTAACCTTGTACCCTGTCAACATATGGCTTCTGAAGACGCTGTATGTGTGAAACAGGCTTTACATAATAAAAGCCTCATTGGTACAGTATGTACTGTACATGTTGAAGACAAAAGGTTGCTGAGGATGATGGAATGTTAGCGGGGCAGCCAGCACACGCTCAGGGCTGTGGTCAATAGCACACCCACCTTGGTGAACTGATGGACGATTATGTGTAGGCAGTGTTTCTTCATATCCAGAGCCTGGGTCTTATCAGCAGCTTCCAAGATCTAAGAGCAAAGAAAGGACCATGTGACTGCTATTCTTTAGGGGTCTAATGTTCTTGAAACCATTACATTCACACACCTGTAAGACATTCTCTACTGTAACATTCATCTCCAGGTTCTGTTTGCAGTAGGCCTGAAGTCGGTTGTTGGAGAAACCATAATAATATGGTGCTGCAAAAAGATATCTGCACTGTGGTTCAGGAATACGGACTTGTAAATTTATTTTCAGACCTGTGTTTCTGTGGGTCAAGGAATACTGAAAGGATACAGCGAGTCTTCCGGAGGCATGTTGACGTCCCCGTAATAGATGTAGCGTAGCATGGACTCAAAAGCCTGCGTGCTGGGAACCATCTCTCCGATTGAAATATTCACCTGCCCGTCCTCCGGCATGAAGGAGCGGAACATGGCCTCAAAATAACTGTAAACAAAATATCAATCAAGCGTGTAACTGAGTGACTGACTTTGTAAGTGTGCTGCTGTTACAAAACCAAACAGACTACTGCGATACCTGGAGCGAGCAGCCAGTATGGCCTTGTGTGCAGGGCGCGGATGACCGTCAAGCAAAAGGATAATGTCACAGAACTCATGCCCCGCCCCTTCCAGATAGGCCTTCATGTCTTGTACAAGAGACGTCCCTGAACAAGAGACACAGTTAAGCAAAGTCTGCTGCTTGGAGGACTTCTGTTCTGAAACTTGAAATGTGTCTATACCTATATCCACTGGCTGATCAGAATAAATTCGGGGTGGCGGCTGCTGTTTACGTCTCACTATCTCAACGATCAGTGGAGTGGACAGATGTTCAAACTCTTTAGTCATGATTACCTGGTTAAAGTGACTTTCCTTTACGACAAAGTTCAGACAGTGCTCCTAGAAAACAGAAACAGAGCGATTTAGAATTCAATGTGTAAATAGAATGCACTAAGATAAGGTTATTTTACATCATTACACAAATTTGTAATTTCAAACATTTATGACTCGATTTCTTTTCCAGAATTTTTTGAAGAATATTGGTAACCATTAAAAATGCAAGTGGAAGGGTGTCAGTTCTCAACATTCTTCAAAAAATACATAAACAAGTTTGAAATGTCAAGATGGAGACAGAATATAAATTTTTCTTGGACGGTCCCTTAAAATACGTATACTGTGAGATGGACAAATTGGCAAGGTACACATTATGTTTTACCTTGAGTTGGTCCAGCTGAAGTTTGTTTGCATTTTCACATACACTCAAGACGTTCTGCAGGTCGACCGATGCTTCAATGTACTGAACACAGAGCTGCTCCAGCCTGGACAGTTTAAAGCTCAGAGCGAGTTTATAGACATCCATGATCAACAGCACATCCTGGACGTGACCTGCAGAGAGCCATGTCAAATAGAGTAAACCATATTGTTGATGTGTGTTTTTAAATCCCATAAATATGTAACATTTTCCTGTAACTCACCTCTGCGTGGATATTGTATTTTGTCTGTGTACAGGAACTGCATCAAAACCTCGAACGGCTGAGCATCCGCTTCCCTGATCGAAACTTCTAATAAAAGAGGTCCTCTGGAGGATCTTCTACTTCCTGTGCTCTGCTTCTGACAGCCAGACTCCTCACTCTCCTCACTGCCTTCCTGTTTACTTTTCTACAAATCAATATTTCATTTACTGTCAAAACTATAAAGAACTTTATTAGCTTTGAATAAAAAATTGCAATACTGGTCAAATATTGTAAGCAAACTTGTTTTGAATCGCTTTTAAACTTATCTACTTGACATTGGAAATGAAAATCAAACCTGTTTCTGTCGATCTCTTGCCTGCAGGATCTTCTTTCGAAGCCATTTGCATCGAGCTGTTACTATGGCAATATGGCCAAGAACCTTTTCCTCCCGCTGAGAACAGAAACAGCATTTATAAATATGATTATTAAACAGCCCTAAATTTTGAACAACACAATATTAATAATTTGAAAAGATTTCATTTGTGACAGGGGAAAAACAAACCTCCCCCAAGATAAATTCGACATCACAGAACTGACGGTTTTCCCACAGTCTCCCATAGTCTTCATGAAGAGTGCACTTTGGATAGCAGGAAAACTAGAGCAAAACAGAATTACTTAGATTTTAATATTTGTTTGTTTTCTCGTTCATTGTAAATAATTGTCAAATATTTTTTTTTTACTTTCTTTGCTTTTTTTGCAGTTAAAGCTTACTTGAAGAAGACAAATCTTAACCGAGGATAAAAAAAGATCTCACCTGAAATCTGTACATTTCTCCACTGCGAACATTGTTATCCACCGTCCCTCCGAAGATGTACATGGCATCATGGATAACAGCAGCAGCGTGAAACAGCCGCCCACTGGGCATCTGAAAGAAATTGGCATCAAAAATTACAAATCAAATAAAAAAAACTATTTACTGTTCTTCTACTCTGTACCTCACTGTCCGTGCTCGGCTGAATAACCTCCCAGGTCTGCGAGTCCACATCATAACAGTGCAGTTCATTGGGTAACGTGTTGTCAGCTGCCCCTCCGAACACATACAGGTGACGGTCGAACGCCACCATCGTGTGTCCATAGCGTCTCTGGGGGGGTGGAGGGGAGCCACGCAGCAAGTGCTCAGTTGGAATACGAGTCCATCTGTGGAAAGATATTCACGTCATTATCTGCAGATATATGAGTTCCCACACACACACACATATATATACACTTCGCTCCGCAAACGAGCTACAACTTGTGGTGCCATCTCAAAAGGGTAATAACTCTCTCTCTCGTACGTTCTCTGCATCGGTTCCTCGATGGTGGAACGATCTGCCTCTTGCTTCACGCTTGGCGGACTCGGTCTCTATCTTCAAAAAAAAACTAAAAACTCATCTTTTCCGGCTACACCTAACTCACTAGGAGTACCTTCTTTTCTAACCTACTCACTGTATCTTAAAAAAAAAACTTGGAAACATTGTTGTAGCACTTGTACACCTATAGTTGTATCTGCTATTTACCGCTTCATTGTCTCCTCGACTATTTGTAAGTAGCTTTAGATAAAAGCATCTGCTAAATGCCTAAATGGAAATGAAAATGGAAATACACAGATTACCTATACAATGAATCATCACTGTCATACTTACATGTGACCTTTGAACTCAAACTGGAAGAGATTGTTGGTGATCTTGGCTCCACTCTGGCCGGAGAAGACAAACATCTTATCCCGACATACAGCTACAGGGAAGTTACAGCAGGAGGGTGGGATTTCACCACTTTGTTCAATCTAAGGGACACAGGGAAATCAACTTATTAAGAACAGTATAGTGCCAGTAAAATGTATAGTAATATCAACACAAACCCTTATGATTCAAACAGACAGAAAAAATACATAATAAAAATTTAACTGCATCAATCACCTCTTCCCAGCACGCCTGCTCACGGTCCTGAAGACTTATGGTCCACATATCATTCAGCCTGAGAAAATGATTCATGCATGTTAAAATTTAATTCAGCATTCTAATTAGTGTACTTCTTTGATACAAACCTGGCATTTCCATCATATCCAGCAAAGATCCAGAGTTTGTCATTATAGACTGTGGCTCCATGTGCAGATCTGGCAACCAAGCTAGAACAAAAAGCACAAAGATCACTCAGACAATCTTTAATTCAACAACAATATAACTATCATATTCATAATGAAAAATTATGATTTACCGTCCCTCCACCTTCCATTCCGTCCACTGTCCGGTGGCAAACTTGTATTCAAACAGATCATTTTTATTTTTCAAGTTTGAGTTTGAATAGATGTCTCCTGTGTATCCACCTAGAATTTACCCCACACAACATCATGTTTAGAAGACCAGAGCATCTAGCATTAAAAAAAAAAGGCGGATGTCAAACCCTACCAAAAACAAACATGCTGCTTCCATACACAACAGCTGAGTGATGATATCTCGGAGCAGGTGGGGTGCCAGTAGTAAATGCCCTGTTTAAAGACATCAATGACCATTAAACCCAAACCTTAAACATACACTCATATCAAAGTGCCAGGTACAGCACACGACACCCACCGACACCACGAGCAGTCCTTCACATCAAACCTCAGCAGATCATTGAGCATGTTCTTCCTGAAAGAAGTCATAAGAGACATCAGATCCGAGTCTTGGATGACCCAACGACAAAAGGCAAAACACTCACCCATTGTCCCCTCCGAAGACATAGATGGCATCCCTGTATGCCACAACAGTGTGCTTACTACGCCTGCGAGAGACAACACAACACACATTGTGATTCACCAACACAAACCCAGATAATGATGGAGATCAGGCTCTGGATGGACAGTACCTGGCACCCACAAACTCATCACATGGTGGCAGTCTCCTCCAGCGATGGACAGTCTCAAAAGGTCCAAAGTTGAGTGTCAAATACTCAACACTGTCTGAACAGCTGTGGTCAAAATCAACACTGGGAGCAACCTTAGATTTACAAGACATGGCTCCAGGTAACCATGACATTCAACTTTGACCTGTATGGCTTCCTCAAGCCAATAAACCAAGACTGATCTACTTTGATTCCAGTTTGTGTGACTGTTTGACCTGTGTTGTGCTAGTCATGTTGATGTTTGCTTCCTGTTTACCTTCCTAGCTAGCTAGCACAACTGATATTCCTGTTTACCTTCCTAGCTAGCTAGCTAGCTAGCTACAAGTGTGTATTAAAATGAATAAACTCGACCGTTATGATCCCAAAAAGTGTGCGATATTAAGAAAATGATGAAAAAGAATACATTTATCGTTAATTCATAAGAATAAAGCTTCCGGTTCATCCGTCCTGCTTATGTTTATCCGCACGTCAAGGGAGGAGACAGGGCTAGTTGACATGCGCAAACGCACGCGCTCATTGGTTGACGTCATCGAAGACTCTTGTTTAAGTAAATTGCTTATATTTAATTTTTTATTTAATTCTTTTTGGATTTTTCGCTATATCAATGCAGTCTACACACATTGATATACGTAACATACAATACAAAAAAAGAATGACATTAACACATGACGAACAAACATTAACATTATTATTATTATCATAATTATTTTTATAATAAGTGATGTTTATGTTCATGTCAATACATTTTTAGTCATTTTTATTTATTTTAAAAAATAATTATGAAAAGAGTAAAATGATACGTCGGAGTGAAACTCATTTTCATTGGTTTAGCTCGTCAACGGGGCGGGACCAAAACCGGAAGTTGAACCGAGCTCGCCTCAATGACAGAAAGCGCGCCAAATTTCTTCTTCGTGTAGTGAGAATGAACAGCGGAAGTGTTTCTCAACAATATTACACAAAATAACGTTCATAATAGGTATTGTGTGTACATTTACATTACGAGACGAATGATTTCTCTGAACTTTTTGCAAAAAACAAAGTTATAAATAATATCAGTTGTGTTTTATGTGAGTTACAGTGGAGGCTCGTCAGATTGTTTACAGTGAAGGCTAATCTCCTGTTTCTTGCTAGCTGTTGTTAGAGACTCTGACAGCTATGGTGTTACAGAACACTGGTCGATACAGAGCAGGAGGAGATCAGGACAACCAGCAGTAAGTTTTTATTTACCTAAAATTGACATTTTGTGATGTTTATTGGACAATTCCATTAAAATGTCAACCTCACCATGAAAGTTCTTGTATACTTGTAGCCCAGGTGTCAACATTTGGTTGTTCAAATACCCAATGTGAGATATCTCTTTAAATTAAAGAGCATTACTTTGTTAGTTTATATATTTGTTATTATTTTCATTAGTTTCAGTACATTTTATTCATTTGTTACATCCATAACACTACATTTTGCTCAAAAACAGACACATAAAAGTTAAAAAACAGTGATTGTATTAGGTTTTATAAAGACATATGTTGGATTTTTTGGATATTTTGGATTATGGTTTGTACATTTTACATTCCTTAAATCTTAAGAATCTTGTCTCTGAAAAACTGTCATTTTTGTCACATCCATAACACAGGATTCTTTTTTTAAATAGAAAACTTGTACATGTTATTTTTCTTACGTTTAAACACTGTCAAAAATGTCAAAGTCATCTTTATTTATATAGCGCTTTAAACAAAAGAAATTGAGTCGAAGCAGCTGAAGAAAATGCATTAGTAAAACAGTGTTTCCATAATGCAAGATGAACAAGAGTTTTGTACAATATAAACAGTTGGTTCAGTTAACTGATAACAATTAAAAAAGCGTTTTTATGAAACGTCCATAACACAAAATGTCACGTTCATATCGCTGTAATTGCCCTATTGTTTAACATCTGATGTGCACATGTTTGTGACTGTCAATGGATGTAAGTTACATGACACATCAATGTGATCTCTCATGCTGTCTTGAAGCAGATGTTTCATTCATAATTGTGTCTGTTTTTACTTTTAGGGATGATTCATCCGCCATGTCCGCTGTCAAGCGGCTGGAGCGGAGTCAGTTCACTGATACGATGGACGAGCGATTTGGCTTCGAGCGGATGAAGGAGCCTGGGGAGAAGACTGGCTGGCTTATTAACATGCACCCGGTAAGACCTGTCAGTGTTGTCTGCATATGGCTTTACGAATTTTGAATATAATAACGCATTTCTTCTTTAAGACTGAGATTCTGGATGATGACAGGAGAATGATCAGTGCTGTGGACTACTACTTCATACAGGAGGATGGAAACAGATTCAAGGTGTGTGATAACTGTTTACAAATCTAGTTTGGAATTAGTTAGAATAATATTGTGTTATAACATACAATACAATATGAACAGAACAACAATAAACTGGCAATATTATTTTTGTGTGCTCGCAGGTTGCTCTTCCCTATAAGCCTTATTTCTACATAGCTACTAAAAAGGTGAGTTTTAAACTCTCTTGGGAATGAAAGCTTTGTGCATTTATGAAAAGCTTAAATGATAATTATAAAAGTATTTTATATATCATATTTTTGTTTTGGGAAGAACTGTGAGAGAGAGGTCATCTCCTTCCTGTCCAAAAAGTTCCAAGGGAAAGTGGCAAAGATTGAAATTATTGCCAAAGAAGACTTAGATCTGGTAAGGAAAGATTGCAGTTATTTAAAGGAGAAGCATCACACACCGTTTCTGCCACTCATATGTTAATCTTGTATTCATCTAGTATAGAAATATTAGGTCATGTTTAAATAGTTTTTTAACATTTGATCAAGTTGAACATGAGAACTCAACATTTGTAAAAGTCTAAAGCACTTCTAATGGATGAAACTGTTTGATTCTTCCTCTTTAATTAGTGTAAAACCTTTCATACTTTGGTTTACTATGATTTTAGGCAAAGAAAAATAATTTTACGTTCGACTATTTTACTTCATATTTTGAATGACATGAATGTGTAACTTCAAAGCCAAATCATCTTGTGGGACTGAAGCGGAACTACATCAAACTTTCTTTCAACACTGTGGATGACCTAGTTAAAGTAAAAAAAGAAATCTCGCCTGCTATCCGTAAGAACAGGGAGAGAGAGAAGTCCAATGATGCCTATACAAGCATGTTATCCAGGTATGAACCATGTAAGAATGTATTTTGGGTTAAAACTGGGTAGAATTGTCAGGATTTATTCTTTAATATGTTTATATGTTTATCTTGGCCTTTGTAACATCTACATAAACAAAGATTACATTAGTGATAGATAATTCTTAAAATGCAAATATATTGATACTAAAAAAGGTTTTGTTGACTCTTCTACATCTTACAGTGCTCTGGTTGGTGGAAGTGTAATGACAGAGGATGAGGATGGTTCATCAAAGAAGATGACTGAACAGCTTGACAACATCATAGACATGCGTGAATATGACGTTCCTTATCATGTTCGTGTGGCGATTGACCTTAAGATTCATGTGGTAAGAAAATTATTCAAATGCTTTTGGACTAATCATTATGAAGTTTATTCAACTTTTAATATTTTAGTTGGTTTATATGTGTTTATTGTTAGGCTCACTGGTATAATGTGAGATACAGAGGAAGTGCTTATTCTCCTGAGATTGTGCGCAGGGAAGATCTTGTAGAAAGACCTGTAAGTATATATCAGATGCTCTTTGAGTCCTTTTTTGACAAACTAACTTTCATTGCTAGATGATCTTGTCTCACTTAAACTCAAACAGGTTAGTGAATTATTTCATAACAATGTTATTTTCTGTCTTAAAGGATCCTGTTGTGTTAGCATTTGATATTGAGACCACCAAGCTTCCTTTAAAGTTTCCTGATGCTGAAACTGACCAGATCATGATGATCTCATATATGATAGATGGACAGGTATGTCCAATATTTAGTAGTTTTCTATGAAATGCTTGTGGCTGAAAATGCATGTGTGCCTTTTAGTTTCCCTTCATGATCACGAGCTTATTTTTTATGGATTCTTAGGGCTTCCTTATTACCAACCGAGAAATTGTCTCTGAGGACATTGAGGATTTTGAGTTCACCCCAAAACCTGAGTATGAGGGACCCTTCACTATTTTCAATGAACCTGATGAGGTATGTTTTGCAACCAATAGAAAGCCTATGTATCATAATGTTATTTGTGTAAAGAAATTTATTCGGATAGGTTTCCATGTAACAAATCTGATCTCTTTGTCTGCCTATAGGCCTCTCTTATCCAGAGATGGTTTGAACACATCCATGAAACCAAGCCCAACATCTTTGTCACATACAATGGAGATTTCTTTGACTGGTAGAATATGATTTGTGTTGAACTTCAATAACAGCAGATACAAGTTGTGTATTCGGTTTTGTGTATCAGTGGTTAATTGCGTCTTGATGTCCTTAGGCCATTTGTGGAGACTCGGGCGGCTCAGCATGGCCTAAATATGTATCAGGAAATTGGTTTCCAGAAAGACAATCAGGGGGAATATAAAGCCAGCCAGGCAATTCATATGGACTGTCTCAGGTAAGTGTATATGACTTCTGTAATGCCCATATACAGAGGGATTATATAGGGGATCTATCTTGATAGATATCAGCTCTGGCTGATAAAAAAATTGGCATTAAAAATTACAAATCAAATAAAAAAAACTATTTACTGTTCTTCTACTCTGTAAAACCTAGATTCAGTGTGTGATACAAAATTGCACTCTCTCTTCTTCAGGTGGGTGAAGAGAGACAGTTACCTACCTGTAGGAAGTCATAATCTTAAGGCTGCAGCGAAAGCTAAATTGAGCTATGACCCTGTTGAACTGGATCCAGAGGAGATGTGCCGAATGGCCACTGAACAACCACAGGTGCTCTCTTCATCTGCCTTCTTTCTTTACCACACTTATACTCACTATATACTGTATACTGTATAAACTGACAAATTGTATGTCATGCGTCTAAATCGAGTTTTACCAAATTGCCCATGTTGAATATAAAAATTCAACATGTATAATGCACGAAACAGCGTGAAAACCGTCCTCTAGGGAACCTTTATTGGACATTGACCTTCATTGTTATGTTTTCTTTGCAGACTCTTGCCACCTACTCAGTGTCTGATGCTGTGGCCACATATTATCTTTACATGAAATATGTTCACCCCTTTATTTTTGCCCTTTGCACCATTATTCCAATGGAACCCGATGAGGTCTGTATACACTCTAAATTCCTTTTCCTTTATGTATTATTACTACACTGATGAAATTGCAAAAAAAAGGATTTTTGAAAATTGAAAATACATAGTTGTTTGATGTCATCGTTTCTGGCTTCTTCTGCTTATCCAAAAGGTATTGCGGAAAGGTTCCGGAACCCTGTGTGAAGCTCTGCTGATGGTTCAGGCATTCCACGGCAACATTGTCTTCCCAAACAAACAGGAGCAGGTGTTTAACAAGCTGACGGAAGACGGACATGTTCTTGATTCAGAGACATATGTGGGAGGACACGTAGAGGCTCTGGAATCAGGAGTGTTCCGTAGTGACATCCCCTGCCGCTTTAAAATGGTTATTGAGAATTATCTGAAACTTAATCGTTTCTTTACCTCAATTTTTTGTTTGAACTGTTGTTTATAGATCATGGTTGTTTTTTCGACAGAATCCAGCAGCATTTGACTTCTTACTTCAGAGAGTGGAGAGAACACTTCGCCATGCGATTGAAGAAGAGGAGAACATTCCACTTGAGCAGGTCACCAACTTCAATGAGGTCGGTTTATTTTGCCAAATGTCAATTTCTGTAAATCCGCATGCCCCACTGGGATTTTTAGGCTGATATTCTGGCATATTGCTCCCTTGTTTAGGTGTGTGAAGAAATAAAGAAGAAACTGATATCTTTGAAGGAAGTGCCTAATAGAATCGAGTGTCCTCTTATTTACCATCTGGATGTGGGCGCCATGTATCCCAACATCATCCTCACCAACAGATTACAGGTAGATTTCAGTTATCAGTTTTGTCTCTGGAATCATTTCTTTTGATGGTAACAAATGATAAGTCCATTGGATAAACTAAGTATTATCGTGTTTGTTAGATTTTCCCTTTAACTTACAATTTATGAAAGGTATACATTGCTCCTTGGGCTACAGAACTTTGTTGTAAATCTTAAAATCGAGTTAGTCTAGGTCTTTGTTTTCTTTTCTCTTCTCAGCCCTCTGCGATGGTGGATGAAGCAACTTGTGCCGCTTGTGATTTTAATAAACCAGGTGCAAACTGTCAGCGCAGAATGACGTGGCAATGGAGAGGAGAGATCAGTATGTCATTTAAATGTTTATTATAACTAAAAAAAAATTCAATTTTATATTTCAAAGTAATGATGGCTATAAATGAGCTTTACATCGTTTTGTAAGGCACTTTGAATCACCAGTGTAATAAAACATGCTGAATTTTCTGCTAGTGCCAGCCAGTCGGAGTGAGTTTCATCGCATTCAGCAACAGCTGGAATCTGAGAAGTTTCCACCACTTTTTCCTAATGGCCCTCCTCGAGCATTTCATGCTCTCAACCGAGAGGAACAGGCAAGACATGAGAAGAAGCGATTGGGAGGTCAGCAAACTCTTGTTCATAATACCCACAAATAAGGAATTAGGTCCAAAAAAAAGCTAAAATGATGCACTTATAGGTGTAATGTAACTAGAATCTTAAAAACAGCTACTTGATTTACTGATTCCTGTCTATTTTATAGATTACTGCAGAAAAGCTTATAAGAAAGTTCATCTGACCAGGCTTGAGGAGAGAGTCACTACTATCTGTCAGAGAGAAAACTCTTTTTATGTAGACACGGTTCGAGCTTTTAGAGATCGGCGATATGAATTCAAAGGCCTCCATAAGGTACTGGAGATGGGGATACCATGCATTGCATGGACACTTGAACCACATTTCCAGTTCACACTTCATCATAATCTATTTATATATAACAGTTTTGCATGCTAAATGTTTAGCATTCTAACCTAATGAGGTTTTTATAACAATGTTTTGCAAACTTTTTGAAAATGTCCATTGTATAAGATATTACTTGCTTGTATTAGATGAGAATGTGCTCAATGGTTTAAGTTTGACTACTCTTTCTCTCTGATTTCGATGCAGGTTTGGAAGAAAAAGTTGTCTTCAGCTCAGGATAAAGGAGACGCTGCAGAGGTCAAGCGCTGTAAAAACATGGAGATTTTATATGAGTCTCTACAGCTGGCACACAAGTGCATCCTTAACTCTTTCTATGGATATGTCATGAGAAAAGGGTACAAAAGCATAAACTTTCCAAACACTTCATACTGAGACTATGAAGAGAGACCTATTAAAGATACTAATACTATTAAAGAGAAGCTCAGCATGTGTCAGCTATTTATGATAGTATTTTTGATTGGTGTTTTTCTTCGTGATTTTCAGAGCACGCTGGTACTCAATGGAGATGGCAGGGATAGTGTGTTTTACTGGAGCTAACATCATCACCCAGGCCAGAGAGCTCATTGAACAGATCGGGTCAGAATCTTTCATCATCATTCAATACCTCTTCCAGGGATGGTTCCATTTTATTGATCTTGGTTTCATTTATCTTTCAGGAGGCCTCTGGAGCTGGACACTGATGGTATCTGGTGTGTCCTTCCCAATACCTTCCCAGAGAACTTTGTCATCAAGTCTACCAGTGAGAAGAAACCTAAAGTGACAATCAGTTATCCAGGAGCCATGCTGAATATCATGGTCAAGGTGAATTATTGTGCTTTACTTTTGGCATTTCCACCGTAGTATACAGTGAGATATGAAGAGAAAGACAATCTGACAAAATCCTGTTTGAACTTTAATTCAGGAGGGCTTCACCAATCATCAGTATCAGGAGCTGGTGGACCCAGCATCTCTGACATACGAGACCCGGGCTGAGAACAGCATCTTCTTTGAGGTTGATGGACCTTACTTAGCTATGATTTTGCCTGCCTCCAAAGAAGAAGGCAAGAAGCTGAAGAAGAGGTGTGAGATGCACAAATCTATATTTTTACATATCACATTGTTAAAGTGTCTTGGGACATGCCATACGTGTACATCATATCTTAACATTATCTCTTGAGGTATACAAAATCATATTGTTTTTGTCTGTTGGAATGTTACCTTCGCTTAGGTATGCAGTGTTTAATGAGGACGGATCTCTGGCAGAACTGAAGGGTTTTGAGGTGAAGAGAAGAGGTGAACTTCAGCTCATCAAGATCTTCCAGTCTTCAGTGTTTGAGGCTTTTCTGAAAGGCACGACTCTGGAGGAGGTTTATGCCTCTGTGGCTAAAGTTGCTGACTACTGGCTGGATGTTCTTTACAGCAAGGTAAGTAAAATAATTTAGTGATTTTCCTTGTTTAACAATTCATATTATTTCCATATTTGCATCTCTTTAATTATCTGCGTCTTTTTTTCAAGGCTGCTAACATGCCGGACACTGAGCTGTTTGAGCTCATTTCAGAAAACCGCTCCATGTCCCGTAAACTGGAAGATTATGGAGAGCAGAAATCCACATCCATCAGCACTGCCAAGCGACTCGCAGAGTTCCTTGGGGATCAGATGGTGAAAGATGCTGGGCTGAGCTGTCGGTACGTCATATCCCGTAAGCCGGAGGGGTCGCCTGTCACTGAGAGGTAAAAAGACATCAAACAATTTCATCACAAGGGGTGTCTAAAATAAATTATTTTCACAAAACTTTTTGTGCTTGCTCACACAGGGCTATCCCGCTGGCCATTTTTCAGGCCGAGGAAAGTGTTAAAAAGCATTTCCTTCGTAAATGGCTGAAGATGCCCAGCCTTCATGACCTTGACATCAGATCTGTGAGATCTCTTTATTTCACTCGAGTTTAGTCTCTGACCGTAATACTGACTTTTTCCTGTACGGTTTTCATTATCAAAACTTGTTTGTGTCTCTCCTGTGTTAGATTCTGGACTGGGGTTACTACATAGAACGGTTGGGTAGTGCCATCCAAAAGATTATCACGATACCTGCAGCTTTGCAACAGGTAAAAAAATCCTCACTTCAATCAAACCAGCTTCATTCTTGTCACGTTTTGTTTTCAGTTGTGACACTCTAGGTGTTTTAACAGGTGAAAAATCCGGTGCCCAGAGTCCGCCATCCAGACTGGCTCCAT
The DNA here is from genome assembly GCA_033220385.1 of Triplophysa yarkandensis. NCBI lineage: Eukaryota > Metazoa > Chordata > Actinopteri > Cypriniformes > Nemacheilidae > Triplophysa > Triplophysa yarkandensis. The sequence continues at coordinate 770,819 of CM065678.1, forward strand.
AAGAAGCTTCTGGAAAAGAATGATATCTACAAGCAGAAGAAAATCAGTGAACTGTTTACCAGCGAAGGAAAAAGACAGGTACCACCAAAATGATGATTAGTGTTTTTCCTGTCCTGCCATCTTTGTCTCTGTGCACATCTGTTTTATTGTTCTGTCTGTGTTAGGTGGCCCAACAAACTCTTGCAGCAGGTGAGACTCCTGATATGGAGGATTTTGGGGCTCCTCAGCGTCCCCTGCAGCCCGCCATACTCATCAGCACAAAGAGGAAGAGGATTTCACAAGGAGAGGACAGCCAGACTGAGTCTCAAGACCAAGAGCTCACTCAGTCTTGGAGAGAAATACTCGGAGCACCGCCAGCCATGGGGAGCACTCGGGTAAAACATATTGTTTACTTCAACAGTCTTACTTTGATAGAACTTAATTTTGATATGTATATGTGTGAACAGGAGGAGCTTCTGGTCTGGCTTCGCTATCACAAGAAAAAATGGGAGCTGCAGATTCGTCAGAGGAAGGAACGACGGAAACGAAGGCGTTTGATGGATGGGGAATCTCAGCCAACCGGAGGTGGAGTGATTCGTGATGGACCAACAACAGGGCTCGGAAGCTTCCTGAGGAGAACCGCTCGCAGTATACTAGACATGCCCTGGCAAATCGTTCAGGTAAGTTAGAAAAAGCTAAGGAAAGTTTGACCTTAAATCATTTTTTATCTTAAAGATCATTACAAATTGGTTTTTATGTGAATTTGAAGATTATGTCATATGACTAGTCAAAAAAACAGTAAGAGTTGGAATTATCAATGTGTCATCTAAATTTATCCATAAAAGCTTGTGTTTTGATATAATACACAAAGTAGATCAGTGTGCTTACACATCAGTTATAACTTGATGCATCAGGATAGGAATTGGTATCGACCAATCACAATTACAAAAATCTACTCTGTATCTGTAGCAAAAATCCTGATTGGAGCATCCCTAGTTTAAATATTTGTCACATCCATACACAAAATGTCATATCCATAATGCTGGAATTGCCACAACATTCTTTTTGAGTCTGGCACTTTGAAATGATTTGCTTTTGGATAACAAAGTAAATAATGAGAGAATCTTCATTTCTTAATGCATTACGACATTAAGCATGATCTGAGCGATTTATACTTTTTGCGCTTTCTCATTACCCGTGATTTCTTTAACCCCTCCCACCAGATTGCAGAGACCAATCACCCAGGACTTTATAAATTGTGGGCAGTAATTGGCAGTGACCTCCACTCCATGAAGCTCAACATCCCGCGAGTGTTTTATGTCAATCAAAGAGTACCTAAGCAAGAAGAGGCAGCTAACTGCAAAAAGGTGCTTTTCCTCAAATTCCAAAAAAATACTTTAAGTTCTAAATAAAGTAGGTGCATATTTTTATTTGAATTGACATTATCGTCAATACTTTTGTTTCAGGTGAACAGGATACTTCCTCGCTCGAGCGTGTCTTATTTCCTGTACCAGTACACGGTTTCTGAAGACATGTATCAGGAACACATCAATGAGATCAATGCTGAACTCTCTGCTCCTGATATTGAGGGTGTATATGAGACTCAGGTTAGTGTGGATCCTGAATAGGTTTTTAATAAAATCTGTGGTCCATGTGTTGGCCTCAGGTTGCTTTTAACCTCACTGAGAGTTCACTCCTCTGCATCGGTTTCACACGTCCTTTAGGTTCCGCTGCTGTTCCGAGCTTTGGTCCAGCTTGGCTGCATGTGTATGGTCAATAAACAGGTGGTCAGAGACCTGGCTGGCAGAGAGGCTGACACTTTTGACCTGGAACATCTAGAGATGAGATCTCTGGCCCAGTTCAGCTACCTTGAGCCAGGTACAAAACTGCTCTTGAATGCAATGGTTAGTTACAGGTGGGTCATGGTATTGAATTATATGTTGTGTTGTTTGTGTTGCAGGCAGTGTCAGACACATCTACCTCTATCATCACAGTCAGGGTCATAAAGCCTTGTTTGGCCTCTTCATACCCTCTCAACGAAAAGCCAGTGTGTTCGTTCTCGACACGGTATGCAACACATCTGTGCAAATCTCATAATTGACCTGAACCTAAAATAGGACTAGAATTGTTTCTTTTTTTATAATCTGCTGTCATGTGTTTGGGCTGTAGGTTCGCAGTAATCAAATGCCGAACCTGAGCACGCTGTATGGTGCTGAACGCGCAGCTCTATTGGAGAAGACCACAGAGGACCTTCTGCCCCCAGACAAACATCTGTTTGAAGTCCGTGCTGAAAACGATATCAAATCGATTTATCGTGCGCTACAGCGCATTCTGCTCAACTACAAGGTGAGACCTGACGCATCTCAGAAAAGCACAAAAAAAAACAGAACAAGAACATGACTTTTTGAACTTCTGTGCAGGAGGAGCGTCGTGGGCCGACTCTAATCGCCGTTCAGTCTAACTGGGATCTCAGGCGCCTTGCCACTGGCATGACCATCCTGGAGGAATTTCCCATGGTCCCAGTTCACATAACAGATGAAATAAGCTACAATGTTCTGGACTGGCAGCGTCACGGGGCTCGTCGCATGATCAAACACTACCTCAATCTGGACAGCTGCCTATCACAGGCTTTTGATATGGCCAGGTACAACACAGACCAGTTCAACCTAAAGTATTTGGGGCATTTTAATATCACTTCCTGTAATCTGGAGAAGATGATTTGTAACATTTGACGTGTTTTTTATTTCTTTCATATGTCATATTACATTTTTCTAATCTTAATCCAAGCTGTCAAAGGTTTGGTATCCTTTAAAGTCACATGACGTCTTTGCCCTGAAAAAGTCTTTGTCTGTCTTCAGGTATTATCACTTACCTGTCGGAAACCTGCCTCAAGACATTTCTATATTTGGATCAGATCTATTTCTTGCGCGTCATTTGAGAAAGCACAATCACCTGTTGTGGCTGTCGCCTACGGCACGGCCGGACCTCGGGGGGAAAGAGGCTGACGACAGCAGACTAGTAATGGAGAGTGATGAGAGGGGCTCCATGGAGATTAACAGCCAGGGCTGCTACTCCACAGGTTAGCAAAGAAAGCCGATCGGACATGTGTACGGAAATACTTTATTAATACCTGGGGATGGTGCTGATTTCTAATTGTTTATTATTAATGCACAATCCTTGCTCCAATTGACGTCATAGTTTTAATTGTTTTTGTAATATTATTTGTTTATACAACCATGTTGTGCTTTTCTGTTGTGTTTGCCTTTCTTTATTTATTGTCCGCCTTAAAATAATGTTTTAGAAATATCACAGTTTGGAAATAAAAAAAGTGTTGTGTATGTAATTCTGCTCGTGTTTTTGTGTAGTATGTGTTGAGTTGGATATACAGAGCTTAGCTGTCAACACCATTCTGCAGTCCCAACATGTGAACGATATGGAAGGCGGGGCCAGCATTGGGGTTAGCTTTGATGTCATTCAGCACGCATCATTGGAGGAAATGATGTCAGGAAATCAGGGGGCAAACATGGTGGCCAGCTATGATGAAACCGCGCTATGTTCCAACACATTCAGGTATGCAAATGTAAAAGACCTGTAAATAGACATGGACTCCTTGTAAAAATACAGTACTCTAGGCAATGTTGTTGCAACATCAGCATTTTCTTCCCTATATATTTTAAATATGTTATTTATATCATGAAGAGTAGTGTGCCATTAGAAAATATGGGTTTACATTGTAGTTTACCATTATTTGCATTAATCTAGTATCATTTTTTTTTTTTATGCACACGATGTGTCATTGTAGCCAGTTCTCAACCAAAGATCTGATGTCATTATCTATTTCTTCTAATAAAACATGACAAAAATCGAGTAAAATCTTCAATCAGACTTAATCCAGAAGACCTTTGTCAAGACACATATCTGCAACACTGCTGAGGGAAGACTCTTCACAGCAAAGCTGAATAGAATTCCTTCAAATAATGAAAATTGTCAATTTGTTTTCTCTAATGACAAACTACTGTAAATGATGTAAATACTGCCTCAAACCCCTGAAAAAATTAAATTACGGACGGTTCTAAGACTTTTGCACCATACCGTTTAAGAAGTTTATTTGAATCTTTCATTTTGGTGCAGGATTCTAAAGAGCATGGTTGTCGGGTGGGTTCGAGAGATCACGCAGTATCACAACGTCTATGCTGATAATCAGGTGATGCATTTTTACCGCTGGCTAAGATCTCCCAGTTCACTCCTGTATGACCCGGCACTTCATCGAACCCTTCTCAACATGATGAAGAAGATCTTCTTACAGTAAGTGCCGCTAAATAAAATAAAAGTTTTTCACCCAGGTTTCAGTAAAGCAATGTTAACTATGATTTCTTAAGCTGTACTTTGAATAGAATTGTTAATTTACCAATGTTTGTAACCCTTCAGGCTGGTGTCAGAGTTTAAGCGTCTGGGGTCATCTGTCATCTACGGAAACTTCAACCGCCTCATCCTCTGCACCAAGAAACGAAGCATTAATGATGCCATCTCATATGTAGAGTACATCACTAACAGGTCTGTTATATAATGTCACTGGAATCTGTTTCATAAACTAATGCTTCTATTGGATATCGAATCTTGTGCATTAAATTACAAGGATCCATTTCTCTTTTGTCTGACTTGTGTCTGGACTCTAGCATCCACTCACGGGAGATCTTCCACTCTTTGTCCATCACATTCTCACGCTGTTGGGAATTCCTGCTGTGGATGGATCCGGCCAACCACGGAGGAGTGAAGGGAAAACTGCCCTCAAGTCTTCACTATGGAGAGGTGAAACTGTGCTTTCAAAAATGGTCGATCTTTTTTAATGAAGTTTAACTCAAACGTTTATTCTACATGTAGGGTGGCAATGAAAAGATAAAAAACAAGGACGGAACAGAGGAGGATGGAAGTGAGGATGAGGAAGACGAAGAAACCAGAGGTGAAGTTGAGGAAGAAGACACTGATGTGGATGATGTGGAAGATCTGATTGAAAGTAACTGGAACATCATGCAGTATCTTCCTCAGACAGCATCCTGTCAGAAATACTTTCTCATGATTGTCTCAGGTGTGCCGCGTTTTTCTTGTATTTTCCCCCAAATCATTGTTATCTTGTTATTCTTTTGTTAAGAAAATCTAAATAACTACATTGAAGTTGTTCTTTTAAATATGCTATCTTGCAGCCTATATTGCTGCTGTCTATCACAGCATGAGACAGGAGCTTCGAAGGAACGCCCCCGGTGCCACACCCATAAAGAGGCGGGGAGGGTCCCAGGTATCCCAGCCGGCCACTGGGGACGTCAGCGCACTTCCTGGTTAGACATTAAAAGATTTAGTCTAATTTTCTTCTTTACACAGTAGAAACTATTTTTATTATGTTTGTGGAAACTCAACATAAACAGTATTTATAACACAATTCGTGCAATTATACCCCAACATTTATTTATAAAATAAAAATAAAAAATTCAAGTAGACATTAAAAAGACGTTAGTACTTCCCTTATTTTTTAGACCACATAATTCCTTCTAAAAGTAGAGTGATAAATGCAAGACTAAGCAATTATTTTGCACCCATGTTTGTAACTCATCTCTGTCATTCTGTCAGGTTTGATAACATTCTCCCAGGAGTACGTGTCAAGTGAACTAACGCAGAACTTCTTCACCATCACTCAGAAGATTCAGAAGAAGGTGTCGAGCACCCGTAGTGTAACTCTTCCATCCGAGATGTTTCCTGTCCTTCCTGGTTCTCACCTGCCCCTCAACAACCCAGCCCTGGAGTTCATCAAATACGTCTGTCAGGTGCTTTCTTTAGACTCCAACATCGTCAATCAGATAAACAAACTGAAGCGTGATCTGCTGCGATTGGTTGACGTTGGCGAATTCTCAGAGGACGCTCAGTTCCGTGATCCATGCAAGTCTTACGTCCTGCCTGAGGTCATCTGCCATCACTGTAACTTCTGTCGTGACCTTGATCTCTGCAAAGACCCTGCGGTGGCTCAGGTAAAAACTCCTGTCGACATTTTCATGAGATCTTTATGATTAAAAGTGTGTTGACGGTCGAATTTGTTATTAAACGTAGTTCTCTTTCCTTGGTCCACGTGTAGGATGGTTCAGTTCTTCCTCAGTGGTTTTGTTCAAACTGTCAGGCCCAGTATGAAACAGAGTCTATAGAAATGGCCCTGGTGGAGGCGCTGCAAAAGAAACTCATGAGCTACACACTACAAGACCTGGTGAGCAAAGAAAATCATTTACACTGAGGTTTAATGTACAGAACCCACTGTATAGATTGAACAAGAAGTAATGATGTGAATCTCTTAATAGGAATGTGCCAAATGCAAAGGTGTGAAAGAATCAAACATGCCTGTGTACTGCAACTGCGCTGGAGATTTCCAACTCACCTTCACCACAAAGGTACCTATCCCTGATCTGCTCTTTATCTCTTAAACCTCATGAAATCACTTCGGTGGCTGTCATTGTGTGTTTCCCTTTTGTGTCGAGAAAATACACTTTTAGCAGATACAGAGGCTTTATATATAAATAAAGCAAAGATAGACCAAAAATAACCTTTACAAAGGTTTAACTGTCATGTGTTCCTGGGATTTTATGGGGTTTTGGATATTTTTTCTATCACAGATTATTAATGCTATGCCTTTTTGTTTATTGTTTGTCTGTTTGTGTGTAAAGAGTTTCTCTGAGCAGGTTGAGATTTTTCGGAACATTGCCGCCCACTATAACATGAACTTCCTGCTGGAGACCATCGACTGGGTTCTCAGTATGAACTCATAGATTTGCTTTTACCTACTATGTGTTTGTATCTTTTGTATAGATTAAAATGTGAATATATATCAGTGCTCCTGATAAAACATGTGGCTATTCGTAATGAAAATAACTGTGAGAGTTCTTTCTCAAAGCAATGATAATGGGTTATGCTGCTTTTATACATTTTTGTGTAATAAATGTTTTTGTTATGAGTATGTTTTGTAGCAATTTTTTCTATTATTTTTCCCCAAATCACTGAATGGAAACTGTTTTTGATAAATATGGTTACAAAATTGTAATGTTAGAGATTAACAGTAAAAGCTATGGTTCACAGTGGCGTTTAATTCATGTTACTATGGCAAAAGCTGATCTGGGCTTGTGGCTAGATGACAACATTGGCCAAAATCTTACTGTATAATAAGAGCACACAGAATTTTTTGTGAGAATTTCCATCCCCTCTTGCTAGGGCTGCCCGATTATGACACAAATAAAAATTGTTTTAAATGTTTGATAATTCGCCTTGATGTTGTCATTGCTACTATTATTTTAGATTAATAGATTTTACATTAAGGTTTTGATGTGTTTTATAACCTCTAATTGTAATCCCGTTTAGTTTTGCAACCCAACTTCCAGCCATAACCCCTCATTTGGGTATTGATTTCTGTTACATTATATTAATGACACTCAAACTGCAGTCTAACATGTCATCTTTGTTTAAAAAATCACATTATGTGTTACTTTGCATAACCTTATGACAGAAAATTGAGCTGTCCTGGACAGCAAAGTTGGCTTTTCTCAGCATTAAACTAAATTAACAATTTAAAATATAATAGGGGAATTCTGCAATTAAGTATTGCTTTTAGAAGAAACTATTCCTAATTCAAGATCATCATTTGTCGTTCATCATTTTCCTGGAAACGGTTGAAAGTTGAGCTTAATGAACGCAGTTAATGCCACAATTTCAATGAGAAAACGCAATGATTTCATCAACTTCCCACATCGATAGAGATTTGATTATGTCTTCAAAGATGCCACTGACGTCTGTTGTCAGATGTCATGAACTATAATACAACTTACCAACCTTTGGTCTTATCTGGCAACTTATACTATATGTCGAGATAAATATAACAGCCACACAGCACTGCTGTAAAGTGCACCACTGGTTCTTTTTCCACAGCATCCAATATGAGCCTCTCAGGTCCCGTCCGGGGAGATGAGGTCTTACAAGTGCCCTCTATCATTACTTATATCCCGGTCCATAAACCTCAAAAGTGTGAGCTCCAAAAATCAATGGATTTCTATTAATGACATTTAGGAGGTGGGCAGACACAGTCTCTCTTCCCCCAAATCTCATTACTGTAACCAATATCAGAGGTGGAGCTGTTATCAGATTAACACAGTTGAGTGCATCTCATCTCTACATGTGAAGAAACCCTCTCCTCATCTTCTCTCATCTGATGATGCAGGTTTTCCCAGAAAGCACACGCTCATTATTTCTGTCGCCATCTAATATACGCTTCTATTAAGACTTGAATTAATATTAATTCTTGCATCGCATGGTCATCTCTGTAAGTGACATAAAGTGATCATTTTGTGTATTATCAACCTATAAAATTACAAACTACAGCTTTCCCATAATTCTATTTAGAGATATCTTGTTTAATGAAATACCAATCCGTTTTAAATGTTTATTGAAGCCAGAAAGAGAGAAGTGTTTCAGATATTGCAGGTCAAACTAAACATATAGATGCAATTTTTGTGCTGTATATGGTTGTATCCCACACATATTTGTTCCTCGGTGTCCTTTATGTAAAAATATTCTTTCAACTTCATGTTGGCCTTGTATTGCATTAGTGGCGTGCTTTATAAAGGCACGCCATCTGAGAGGTCCGAGTGGATTGAGCCGAAGGTTGTAAGCGTGAGGCTTGTCGTGGTCGGCGGGCAGGGTTCCTCTTTAGATGCCTGATTTTAAACAAAAGAAAAATCAAATGGCTTCATTTGAGTTATGAATATACACAATGTGGATCTTTAAAAACTGCACATATTGTAAAAGCTTCAATTGTTTCAAGCTATGTTGGGTTAAAAACGGTCTGTTAATTTGACTCATACTAAGCCCAAAAACGACACATTTATTTAAAAGGTTTAGTAAATGTTCAACAAAAATGTATTAAGGATCTAATGTAGAAGTCTAACAGTATCATTACTTAGTTTCTCTCAACAATGACAGGTTTCATTATTGCTAAAAATCATATTTTTGTTCACTTAAAATCAATCAATTTTATATGAATCGTGTAAAATTGACAATTCCGCAATACTTACATCATCAAACTTCTTTTCACTGAAAGCTTTGTTTTTGTCAATAAACGTCAGCATGATCCAATCACAGATAATTGTGCTCTAGACAAGAAAAGGTTAAGATCATTTTTTTATTCAATTTGAAATAAGTCCCCGTTTATTTTATCTTACAATAATGATCAATACTAAAGCATTTACAGTTAACTGAGAATGCATAAGGACCCGAAAATGTTTTTAAACCTGTATGACATAGTTTAGCAGAACGGAATGGAAGTTATTTTGAAAAATGTTTGATTACCAACATTCTTCAAAATATCTTCTATTGTGTTTCACAGACGAAAGAGTAACATACATGGGCAAATTAAAAAAAGGGTTCATTCAATTTCAAGGCAAAAAACCTTTCTTAATCTTACAGAAAAGAGCCCAGATTTGAAGTGAACAAAAGCATTTCGGGTCCTCAAATGCCTCTATCCATCATGGTTACTCTAGAACCACCTCAAGGAAACTTGAGATCCTTCTCATAATATAATTTGTGTGACGTCTATGTCTGACATCAGAGTCTTATTATTCCACTCTTCAACCCAAATTTACATTTAGTAAAAACGTACAATTCCAACCGAAGTCATTGCCGTGACAGAGTTGATGATGGTTGGAATGAGACTAAATCTTCCAGCCTATAAAGAAACATACTGATTTAATATATTGTAAAGTTTATGGACATTCATCTGGTCAGTGAAACATTAATGTACTTCCTGTACTGTATGATCTTACATGTCCATGTACGATAACATCAAGGCGAATCCCATAAGCTTTAATGAGTGTTCTGTACTCCACACCATCCTTATTGTAATACTTGGCAAACCTGAATGTAACATGAAGAAAATTACATTAACGGTATACTGATGGAGTGTAAAACCGCTCTGGAGTATCATGTGTCACTTTTAACCTTAGCAATATACACTCCAACTCGACTTTATAAAAATGCCGAGTATTCTTTGATTGTCTTTTTTGTATATAAAATGATGTAAAGAACATTCTATAAAAATGTCATCTTTAATGTAAGGATAAAAATAATAAAACAGAGTATTAATCATATTTGTCATAAGAAATCATTTTAGTTTATATCATGAAAGATCATTATTAAAATACAACTATCATTTATACCTGTTTTCAGCATTTTTATAGTCATAATTTCTTATATTTATCAATTTTATCATCCAGCTTTACCCGGGCTTTTATAGATAAAGTCATGCATATTAATTTTGTTATCAGAGTTATTCCACACTAATGAGTTATAGGAAGATGTAATAAAGCGCATTCTGTTTCTGATTCTTGTTCTTCGGTGTAATAAAAAGGGTTACAAATATATAGTTTCCTAACATATCAAACATTTTTCATTCTGCTCCTTTGATCATAATTTCCAATTTTGGCATCCATTGATCCTCAAGCTTATTTACCTGTAGTAGTAGCCTGAGGTCGGCAGGTCTTTTCTCATATCTAGCCTTCTAAATGAATACGTTGGAATGCATTCAGAGGGATCCAAATCAAAATCACATTTCCAATTAATAACCACTCCGATTATTCCACCCTGAAAACACAACACATAAAAGTGCATAGTGAACGTTCTTCTGCCTAAATTCACATATAATGTGCTGAAATATATTACGTACAGTTCTGCAGAGTTCGCTGAATTTCTCTCTGGCCTGTTCTGCGATGAAGCCCAGGCTGAACACAGGGCAGTATGGGTTAGTCTTTGGGTGATAATGACACTTTGTCAGTTTCTTTGGCTTGTTTGGTTTAATGTTTCCCCTGCAGATCAAATGTATCAACAAATAGATCAACACTAAAAGAATAAAGTCAAGAGCACATCTATATACACACTTATGACACGATTTAACTATAAAAAGATGTCATCTAAACAATAAACACAACAAAACTAAGTATTGGAATGATGAAAATGTTATACTTTCAACTATACATATATATTTATTTATTTATTTGTACTCAAATCTAACATGGTATGTCCTCCCTAAGATCAAAACACCTTTAAGAACAAATAAAACAACAAAACTCTAAAAATAAAAAACATGGAAATAATTGTATGGATAAAAAATTTAACTTTATTCCTCCGACTGGTCCAATTTGAACAATAAACAGTAAACAAAATAAATATATTAAGTTTATTTTAAATGATAATTTTTTTATAAAAAACATATATATGTGATATGTCTTTGTGCACTTTCTCCTAATATGTATCTCTTTTATTTTGAATTAGCATTCATCTGTATTTTTATAAGCTTTATTAATAATAATACATACATTAGAATACATAGATATTTTTTTATTTTTAAAGCTGAAGAACCCTATAGGATGAGTATAGTGTGTCATTACGGCTGTGTAATGAAAGTCATTGACAAACCTGAGAACTTTAAACTTGGGGAAGTGAATGGAGTTCTTTATGTAAACCGTGAAATTAACGGCCTGTTCCAGAGCTGGTTCTCTACAGGGACAGAAAACACTTTTTAGTGAACTCGCCAGTTTCATTCTGAAATTATAAAACATATATAAGTACCTTATAACAGCAAATTCCTCGATGGGACACCAGGTTTTGATTTCACAGGTTCTGAATGTGTAGTTGTAATATGGCACACATCGTCCTGTCTTCTGACCTTTAAAACACCATGTACTTTACATTCATTTCGGTGATTTTCTTATTATCCATATATTCATATGTACGGTTAATGTAAACCTCACCATGACCATCAAAAAGAATTTCCCCTCGAACACAGTCTGAATCTTTTGTGCATTTTGCATTGGGAACAGAGTAATGCTGGAACAGAGAGACAGGGTCACTTACTGTAAGCTTTCTAACTTTGACAACGTTCATGTGTGTGTAATGTCCCTCACCTCAGCACATGTGCCCTGTCTCTGATCATGTGTCACTTCTCTTCTGAGTATTGTAGTGATGACATCACCACCCTGCACAAGAATTCATAAGAGAGATCGAAAAAAATGCTCACATATTTAAAAAATGGCCTTTACAAGGTGTAATAAGACAGATATTTCATTAACATGTTAGAGGGATAGTTTACCCAAAAATGAAATTTTTTAAACATTTATACACCTTTGAGTTGTTTTAGATCTATATATGTGATAAATGTCTTTGCTATGATGAACATAGCGGAAGATATTTGGAAGAATGCTTATTATAGTTCTTGGACCAGATAGGAGGAACATTTACTTTATCATTTTTTGTTCTGGAGAGAATAAAATGAGATATTTTGAAGAATGCTACACAACTGTTCTGCTGTACTTTAAGTACCATTTTTATTGACATAAGTCAATGGGGTCCAATGAATGTTTAATATAAGCATTCTTCCGTGTATCTTTTTGTGTGTTTAACATAGTGTATACATCAATACAAGGGTTTATACTTGGGTTATTTTTGGATGAATAACTCCTTTAAATCTGGTGAGAAAAAAATTTCAAACTAGCACTTCTGCACAATAACAGAGACTTGAGGAATAGAGACTTGATTTCATAATTTGATATTTGACTTTATACTAAATATTTTAAATTCTAAATAATGTTCTCTCACCTCAGACGGTTGGACATATTCTGTTGTGTCTTGGATAGTGTCTCCAAGAATGGCGACACCTCTCATCTCAGTGTACACGGAGCTATCTGGACGGTCTTCAGTCTCCTGATATGCTTTCTGAATCATGAACACATACCTGCAGAGAGAAAATACATGAACACATTTTCAAAAAGAACAATTCTGTCAGTAAATTCAATCTTCTCAAAATGATCATGAACAAAAGATTTGGAACACTAACATTTGAGTGAATAATTGACTTTTTTGGTGTGAAAAAAGATTTCATTTAGAAAAAGGGAACATTTAAACTATGAAATGTATACTTATATATTTAAATGAAATGTATACTATTGAATACATTATTATAATCATGAAACCATGTTTGATATGAACATATACACTACTGCCAGAAGTGCTTGAGTTTGTTATATTACATGACTCGACATGCATTTAAAGACATATTGTGGTCATCCATAAATCAAAACTTTATCTTCCTGTGGTTTTCCTAGAACACTCTGAAATGAAAAAAAACTGGTTTCATATTTCAGTGATTGATCTGAAATGACCACTTAAATTACATCTGCATCACTGATTCAGGTCATCATTGCGTCTATATTCATAATTATACATATTTTCTTTTTTATATGACTTTATTTTTCTGAAAAAGGGATGAGTGTTTTGATTGTTCCATCTAAAAACAGTTTCGATGAAAATCATGACTTTTCAAAACATGCATTT
>CM065678.1:787201-844701 GCA_033220385.1 Triplophysa yarkandensis
CATACAATGTATTAATATTCAGTTTATCATGTTAAAATGATCTGTTGGCTCAGTCTGAACATGTGAATGATTGTTAAATAAGGCAACAATATTGTAGATATAAATTCTTAGATTTTTTTCTAAATGCAACAAATGTATCTTTTTTTGTTAAAATTGTTGGTTGTATGTCTTATGAAAAATAAAATAAAATGTATGAAATCAGGTACTCTTACTATAAATTAATATAAATCATATAAATGCAAATGGACAGTCGGCCTTTTCTTATCCTCAGATGTTGATCTCAGAGGCTCCTCCAGGCAATGGCAAGTGTTTTTTAGAGTTTAAAGAACTTATTTAAGATTGAACATAAACAAAGACTTCAAAGAAGTGCCATGGAGAGGAATTATATTGCATTTAGGCTAAGACAGGTTTCGGGATTTATAGCCTTTCAGACAAAAACTTGCAGTACATTTTAAAGAAGAAAATGTAGTGTTTTGGCGTGAAACATTGATGAAGAAAAGAATAGGTTCAACACACAACAACATGACTTGACAAAACTAATCTGTTTTTACTCGGGGACTTATCTCATTTTGAAAAAGAGCCCTTCATTTTTTTTTAATTACAATTTTTATTATGTTTTGTAATGTATAAATATAAAAAGGTTTTATCACAAAAACCAGCATTACAAAGACTTTTTTTCATGTTACTCAAGTGATATATGAAAGATAAGTAACAAGCTTGTGGAAAGCTGGCATCATTAACAGAATGAAGCATATGACGTGTGTTTGTTTGTGTTTCACAGGCCCAGAAGAATGAGCGTGAATCTATCCGGCAGAAGCTGGCATTGGGTTCTTTCTTTGATGATGGACCGGCTGTCTATACGAGCTGTAGTAAGAGTGGTAAACCCAGCCTGTCATCACGGTCAGTACCTGTGCTTCTACTGACATCATTCAGACTGACACAAACCAGAGATAAACACTAGAGAACTTTCCCTGGCCACAGATACTTCGCTGAAACCACAGCACGTTTCTCTCTCTCTCTCTCTCTCTCTCTCTCTCTCTCTCTCTCTCTCTCTCTCTCTCTCTCTCTCTCTCTCTCTCTCTCTCTCCTCTCTCTCTCTCTCATTCTCTCTCTCTCTGTCTCTCTCTCTCTCTCTCTCTCTCTCTCTCTCTCTCTCTCTCTCTCTCTGTCTCTCTCTCCCTCTCTCTCTCTCTCTCTCTCTCTCTCTCTCTCTCTCTCTCTCTCTCTCTCTCTCTCTCTCTCTCTCTCATTCTCTCTCTCTCTCTCTCTCTCTCTCTCTCTCTCTCTCTCTCTCTGGTCTCTCACTCTGTCTCTCTCTCTCTATGAACATGAAGGTTTTCCCCCGCTGGGCCGACACATAAGCTCTTCCCAAAAGAGAAGCACACTTTTCTCTGCTTTCTCTGCTTTCTTTTTTTTCACATGACTTTGACACAATGACACACCATTCTTCTCTTACTGTAAATCCTCATCAGTCACTTTATAAACAAACAACATCATGATGTGTGCTGTTTGGATTAAAAATACTACTAATATTCAAATCAAATTCATTTCACAATGTGAGTTTTACTATGTTTTCAGTCTTGACATGATAAAGTCAAATAAAGATATAAAAAATGCTTGCTGAGTTACATTTATGGTGAAGGAAATAAGTATTTGATCCCCTGCTGCTTTTAAATGTTTGTCCGTTGATCATGAAATGATCAGCTTATGATTCTAATGTTAGGTATATAACAACAGTGAGATACAGAAATGCAAAATAAATCCTGAAAAAGTATTTGACTCCTTTCAAAGACAGGACTTAGTAGTTAGTGTCAAATCCCTTGTTGGCAAAGATCTACATACTGGTTTTGCCTCTGCAGAACATTAATATGCTTCTTCTTGAGACACTTCTTTGTTGCCTTGACTTTGTTTTCTGGATCATTGTCATGCTGAAAAAACCCATCCACGACCCATCCAACTTTAATGCCCTGGCTGAGGAAAGGAGATCCATAGCCAAGTTTTAATGGTACATGACACTGTCCATTGTCACATGAATGTGGTGCAGTTGTCCTGTCCTGCCTTGAGATTATTGACAAGATCCTCTTGTGTAGTTCTGAACTGATTCCTCACCGTTCTCTTCATTTAAATTTCAAAGGTGACTTCTTGAATGGAACCCCAGACCGAAGGTGATTGATAGTTGTTTTGTGTTTCTTCCATTTGTGAATAATTGCACCAACCTTTGTCACCTTCTCACAAAGCTGTTTGGTGATAGTCGTATAACCCATTCCAGCCTTGTGTGGGTTTACAATCTCTTCTTGGCAACCTCGGATGGTTCTTTGGTCTTGGTCATGGTGGAGAGTTTGGAATGGGATTTATTGTATTTGTGAACAGGTGTCTTTTATACACGTAACACATTGTGTTGCAGCACTGCCCTTAAAAGATTTGTGTGAAAGACACTAGGAGCCAGATTTCATAGGGGATCAAAACCTTAATTTATTCATTAAAATGCAAATCAACTTACAATTTTTTAATGGTCATTTAAAAATAACCTTAGACACACCACACATTAAATAAACTGGATCAGATAAACTAAAATCTTGTTTTGTGTAGGCTGTAATTAGAAGTTTTATAGAAATGAATGTAAATATTAAGTATGTATAGTTAAGTGGTTGTTGTTGTTGTTGTTGTCGTCACAGGCTTCAGAGTGGCATGAATCTACAGATTTGTTTTGTCAATGACAGCGGCAGTGATAAAGACAGTGATGCTGATGATAGCAGGACAGAGACAAGCCTGGATACACCGCTGTCGCCAATGGTACACACATTTACATTTATTCATTTCTCATACACTTTTATCTAAAGTGACGTACAGTATTATACAGTGTACATCTATCACTATAGAGTAAACAGGTGTGAGGGGTCTTCAAGAACACTTCAGTTATTATCTGCTTATACTGAGGTTCAAACCAACAACCTTCTGATCACAAGATCAACTCTCTAAACACCAGAACACAACTGAACACAACTCACCCCCAGAATGCATACAAGCACACGCAAACACACACACGCAAACACACACACGCAAACACACACACGCAAACACACACACACACACACACACACACACACACACACACACACACACACACACACACACACACACACACACACACACACGCAAACACACACACACACACACACACACACACACACACACACACATACACACACACACACACACACTTGTTTGATTTAAAATGTTGAGGATTTATATATAATTTATATTAATGTGCAACACATTCATGTGGAGGTTGTGTATCTTTATAATAAAACCATATACTGTTTTAATGGATTTAATGAGTGATAATACATCTAACATGTAGAATATTCTTTTGTGATGTTCAAAAGAGTCCCAGTCAGAATGTCCCTGGGATGTGGTGTGGAAGCGATGTTTTCCCATCAGTTTTGGCACCGGCTGTATGAGTCACAGAGATCATGACCCACCCGCACTGAGCAGATGTTGTCCATCATACTGCTGTTACACACACAAAACAATACATATGTTCATGACGTGTGTGTTTTTCGTCTGTTTTCAGAGCAAACAGAGTTCGTCGTACTCAGACAGAGACACTACTGAAGATGACTGTGAGTCTCTGGAGGACATGGACTTTCTGAGCAGACAGAAGAAGCTTCAGGCTGAGGCCAGACTAGCCCTAGCGATGGCTAAACCCATGGCAAAGATGCAGGTGGAGGTGGAGAAACAGAACCGTAAGAAATCTCCAGTGGCAGATCTGGTACGTCTAAGATTCTGGATATTAGCAAAGAATGACGTGTACCAGAGTAGTTCAGATCTCTCTCTTTTTCTCTCTCTGAAACTATGACTCTACAGCAGAACCAGAAGCTGTTAGTTCAACACTTCATATAAACTTCCTCAACAGCGGCTTGTCAAAATCAAAACGCACACACACACACATGCACTCGCGCAAGGCCACATGTTTTTTCTTTTGTGTGAATCTGGAGTCTGGTAAAAGGGGGATTTCTCTCTCGTCTCCCATCGGCTCAGTGTGAGAAATCCTGGTGGGCAGTGTGACTCATCATCATTAATGTGTGTCATCGAGAGTGGCACTCTGACATTACTGCTGATGTAATGAATTCATACAGACTGAGATGTCTCACTTCTCTTCATGATCCATTCGTTTTTATTTCCTTGTTTACTGAATGTTTGCTTACTCAGAACAAAGTTCATAGCTGTATCTCAGAAATTCAAACATGAACATCTATAGAGTGCAGGAAAAGTGTCTGAAAGTTTCTATCTAATTGTTTAAAGAAAGATCATCAGTACAAAAGAATCTTAACATTAGATTTCACCACACATTCTTTCAGTCATAAAGAAGGAAAAACATACATTTGAGTAAAAAATGAGTGATATGAAAGCAAAAGTTGAGTGTGAGTACTGATGGGAAACTGAAGATGGGTGATTCACCTGATGCTCATGATGATGATGATGATGATAATGATTAAAACATAGTCACACATCATGGAATTTATAATCATTTCTGACCATGCGTGTGAAAACCCAGCTAGTAATTTTTGGGGATTTAATTTGTATAATACATACAATCATGTAAGGAACATTCTGTGATAAAGTAACATTGATATATTTAATATTAACTGAGTAAGGCCATGTCAAAGATTTAAATCAGTGAAATGAATAAGTAAAACTGTAATGCTTAGTTTCTTTCATTTACTCTCCGTAGCCTGGTTTTTAAGGCAGGGTAACATTTTGTTTTAAATATCCACTTAAAAGAGACACTGAGTGGTCTGGAATTTCATCGTTCCATCCAGAAATGGAATGATTTAAATCTGGGCAGTATGATGATTCCATTGTTTGTTGTTACCTTACTGTAATTAAATAATAAGAACAGATAACTTCTGACCCTGTATGCAACACCGTGACAATAAAGAATGGAATACCTTTCTAATTAAAATAAAGATCCCTATGAAAAGATCCCTGTGAAAGTTGATTTCATGATGTTGTGTTTGTGTGTGTTTTTCAACAGCTTCCTCACATGCCACATATCAGTGAATGTCTGATGAAGAGGAGTTTAAAACCCACTGACCTCCGAGACATGACACTCGGACAACTGCAAGTCATAGTCAATGATCTTCACTCACAGATCGAAGGTACTTGAGCACCGACTGACTGAAGGATGACTGGATTGATTGATTGATTGATTGATTGATTGATTGATTGATTTATTGATTTATTAATTTATTAATTGATTGATTGATTGATTGATTGATTGATTGATTGATTGATTGATTGATTGATTGATTGATTGATTGATTGATTGATTGACTGACTGACTAATTGGTTTGCAGGTCTGAATGAGGAGCTGGTGCAGTTGTTGTTAATGCGAGATGAGTTTCAGATGGAACAAGATGCAATGCTGGTTGATATTGAGGATCTGACCAGGTGACCAACGCATCACACAGCATTATTGTATATTATTCAAATATACTCTTGAGAAGCCCATGATACAAGTGTTTGTGTTTGCAGGCATGCTCAGAGTCAACAGAAACAAATGGCTGACAAGATGCCCTCCAAATGAAAAGTCTCTTACTGTCCTCACAGAATCAGTGTAGACCAGACACTTTTCCTTTGCTTCTGTGCTTTAGAACAGCCGGTGACGGGTCACAACTGTCACGAGCTTCAGGCTTCATCACAGGAAAGCAGATCTGAGATCAGTCACAAACTGTCCTGGAGTCTCTGCAGTCTCATATGTTTGCTTGAATCTTTTTACTTTTGCCACGTAATTGTAATGGTTGGAAAATGATTATTAAGATGTATTCTCTGAGGAAGAACAGTATTTAAAAATTAAAACCTTTCAGCACAAAGTCAACAGATTATTTTAAGGTGCTAAAGAGGAGTGTTGCCTGCCTTGTAGTCGACTTCTCATCTGCTGAATGTTGAATAAGTGTGTTAATATTGTAATCATTCTTATTGTGTTCAGATTTTTTATTTAAGGAAGAAATTATTATGTACAGATATGTATAAAAAATACAAATAAAACTTTGTTTCATAGACTGAGACTAGTTTCAGTTTTGTTGTGGGGAACTCATTGAAAAGTAACTTTGTGTTTTTGGAAGAGCCAAAATAATTTTCCCAATTCTGTGTACTTTTACCATATGCTTTATAAATCTATCAAGTGCATGACTGTTATATAAAAAAGTATATATTTATGAAACACACCCAATAAAATAAAAAAAACGTTAAAAAAATAATCTAGTAACATCAAAAGTCAGATCTTTCTAGCATTTATCTGAGATTTCATTGAAATGAATCATTAAGTTGGAATTTTGTGAACTCCTACATATGTAATTGATTTATGGCTCATGTTCTATTTGAGACAACTTGTGTTTTATGATTGTACATTATTGCAACAAATATGAAATTCTTGAGTTACCAGGCTAACCATGAGAAACAAAAATAATATATGTTTAAATACATTAATCAACATTTGAAGTGGATCATAACGAGTTCAATGGAGTTTTCTAAAGACAAAAATAGGTATTGTTCAAAATTCATGTATAACTTTGATCTACCTAAACTTTTAGTGTAAAAATGTTCCTGGCTTTATGAATACTAGAAAAGAACTAAAAATATGAATAAAAGGTGTTGTTTGGTTACTGTGATGAGAGCATCCATGAATCTGTATGTTAATTCCAGTTTCAGCACAACATCAGAGTGTTTGTGTGTGTTTCTGAAGGCCTGAGCTCAGGATGAGGGATTCCCCTCGTGAGTATGATATAAAAGCTCTGTCAAATCCCACTGTCACACACAAACTCTGAGACAACGGTCTTCAACATTCATCATGAAATCTTGTGAGTATCTCCACATGTCTTCATGTTTATTAACATTGTGTTTATGGTTCATGTTGAGTTTTCTTACAAAACTGGGAATATTGTTTGAACTGTTATTATACTTGAAAGTGTTTAAGAACTTTCTCTAAAACAAATTTTATTACACTTTTCAAATTTGTGTTACGTTTCCTTTGTTCATTGTTTCTGCATATTTGACTTTAAATAAATGTTAGAAAAGTAAACATGTTTAAGGAAAGTGTTGTAAAGTGTTTTACTCATACAATTAATTCACACATACAGCGGTACATATTTTATTCTTATGAATTTATATGTTGTTACAGGTGTAAATTGTATTGCGTTTATTATTATGTTATTATAACAAATTGTGTGTGTGTGTGTGTGTGTGTGTGTGTGTGTGTGTGTGTGTGTGTGTGTGTGTGTGTGTGTGTGTGTGTGTGTGTGTGTGTGTGTGTGTGTGTGTGTGTGTGTGTGTGTGTGTGTGTGTGTGTGTGTGTGTGTGTACAGTGATTGTCTTTTGTGTCGTTGTGGCTCTTGTTATTGGAACTCCAGTGCCATTGGGTTCACAGAGGTGTGCTGGATGCTCAAGACACGCTCGTTCATTGCTCACAGACATCTCACAGTTTATAGACAAGGTACATTTCACATCATTAATTACAGCTGCTTTTATTCATTCATGAACATTAATTATGTGTTATATCATCATTGCTTTATGTATTTCTCCTTCATGTCTATGAATGTCTGTTCACATGGTCTTGTGTCTGAATGCAGGATGGAGGAGCTAAACATCATCAGTTGTTTGCTGGGTTTAACTGCACTGAACAGACAGCACAAATGATTCCCTTCACACACACATCAGAAGCCTGTCAGCCAGCGGTGAGTCTCTTTATCCCTCTTTCATCATGGGTCAAATAACAAGTACACACTACAAAGTCTTTATAGCTAAGAAAAGATAAATGACAGTTCTATCAGGGATCCAAATAATTGTTTTACATGTGGTTGTAAGTGTTTGGGTGCTTTGCTGTAATGGAACAATGATGTAAGATGTGAAGGGAAATCTGAGGGTTGTGATGGAATGAGATTTCAAGGGTGTTTTAGCCACATATCACATATTTGTTTTTTTAAGGCTGATTCCCACAAAAGTCCAACAAAAAAACCGTGTCCTACATCACATCTAGTCTTGTTTTACAGTTGTATGATTTCTTTTAAACAATATATTTAATTTCTTTTTGCAGAATGTGTCATGTGTCAACCAGAGAAACTCAACATTCAGTGCAGTAAGATTCTGAGTTTATTCTGTATTGAAGATTGTTCCACTGATCACTTTTTTTGTTTGGTTGTGGCTTTGATTCAACTTGTTTAGTTTCTTTTAGTGCCTTGACCCGTGTTGTCCTGACATGACATCATGTTTGTACTGTTTTTTTTCACAGACTGAGTGTATGAAGAACATCAGAGATGATCTGTTTTATTATAATGACGTGTTGAAATCATACACTGATCAAGTCAAGCATGCTGAGCAGGATCTGAATTCTGTTATGACAGCTACAAAAAATTTCATGACTGTAAGAAACACTTTGACCTGCACTAACCACAACGGTTTCATTAAATGAAATTACATCATATCTTTAACTCAATAATAACCATTTTACTGAATTTTTTATGCAAGCAAGTTAAATGATTCTTTGATTTTGAAGTGTATGCAGGAGAGCTGTCCACGTTTATCTGCTGAGAGAACACTGCCTGAAGTGAGTCTTCTGTCATGAAAATATGATTAAGTCCTGTCAGTCTTTGGTTGAATTCATTTCAGTTAAATGGTTCTGTTTCTTGTTTTATAAAGTGGGTTGTGTGGCAAGGATCATCCTTCGATGACCGTCTCTCCCTGTGCAAAACACTCAAGGGCTTTCACATCCGGGCCATCACCATGAACCGAGCCCTGAGCTACATCGCCTCTGGAGACCACAGGAAATGATGGAGACCAAAGTCACACGTTTAAACCACACAGAGATATGAAAGCCAACATGACCGAAACCTCTGCTTCTGTGCAGACACCAAACATATAAGCTAGACACGTGGATATTTATATGATGTCTATTTATTTGTCTAAAGTATTTATTGACATTCTTGTGGTACACTATTTATTGAATATTTATTAAAATATTTGCCTCATTAATAACAGCTTTTTTCCCTATGTTAACATTACTTTTGACTATTTCATCCATAAAATCAGTTGATCCGTGTTCCTGTATGGCTTGAAATGAGACAAACAATGGTACAAAATAATATTAAAATTGTTTATTTACAGAAAAGTTCACATGATCAATCAAAATTCACCTGAGAATACAACATTATTCGTGTTGTGAAGGTGCCTTTATAACATCTAAAATATTCAATGCTAATGTGTGCCCTTGAACCATAATATTTTACATGAACAGTAGTGCCTTTAGCAGACTTCCTTTGCATTATACTATACATTAGATTCCAAGCATGAGAACTTCTGGGATGAGACCCATGACTCTGGCTTGTTAGCACCATGCTCCTATTACTGAACTACAGGTACATTTCCTGGTTGAGCTCATTCTTGATTACTGTTAAATCTATCACAGCAAAAGACAAAAATAAAACATTAAGATAGATACCACAGATCCAAAAGTGTACGACAGCAAACTCAGTAGATATTCCAGTATACACACATCATCAAATAAAACTGAGGTGAGCAGGACTTCTGAAAATCC
This sequence comes from Triplophysa yarkandensis, assembly GCA_033220385.1. Lineage (NCBI taxonomy): Eukaryota > Metazoa > Chordata > Actinopteri > Cypriniformes > Nemacheilidae > Triplophysa > Triplophysa yarkandensis. The sequence continues at coordinate 796,794 of CM065678.1, forward strand.
TGAAAAGTCCTTTTAAAAGCATTCTATTTGAGTGGTTAATTCCTCATCTCACGAGCTCATTTATCTGAATTATTTTGTAGCATTTCTGCAAAAAAAAACAAAAAACAAACATGTTAATTTGCATGTGACACAAATAATCCCCTCGTGGGCTCGTACACAAAGAAGCATTACATTTTCATAAAAAATAAAACAGACATTAATAAAAGTGAAATAACTTCTCTTTATTTTAACATGAATTCACTTCTTTCTGTTGTTATTTAGTGTAAACATTTTGAAAATTCTTGCACAAAACAGACAGAAAATTTCGTGAAACAATGTGCAGAATAGTTAACATGAGTGACACCTGGCCGAAGAAGGATTCCCTGCACATTCAACTTTACTTCTTGTGTGCCCTCTCCAAGCTATTAGTGAAGGTCAAGGCACACACTGTAGTGAAGTGAAGTGACGTATTAATTTGTGCTCTGCATTTAACCCATCCAGACTGTGAACACACACACACACTGTGAACACACACCCGGAGCAGTGGGCAGCCAGGCTTCGGCGCCGGGGAGCAGTGGGGGGGACGGTGCATTGCTCAAGGGACTCACCTCAGTCGTGGTATTCCCGCTGGTTCAGAGTCTCGAACCAGCAACCTTCGGATCACGAGCCCAAGACTCGAACCACCAGACCACGACTGCCCAAATTATTATGGAAAGTCAAGTGAAATGAAACAACAGACATTGAAGCTGGCCGATTCAGTCTTGTAAAAAAGAAATGTGCTTCATACAGATGCTTACCAGGAACGCCTCATTGATATGCCTGTTGATGATGATTCACTTTCTATTTGGAAATGTGTGTGCAACAAAACTCTTCTTGTGTATTGTTGTCCTACACTTTTGAAATGTTTGCGGACAATTTGCTGAGTACTGCTAGTTCGGCCTCTCCTTTGACTCTCACTGCTGGTTATTTCAATAACTGACTTGTTGCGCTTTGGTCTGTACTTGTGGGAACATCTCCACGGCCTGATTGGTTGTTTGATATGTTGGTTAAACGGCCTTATGGGCGGGCATGGGTCATTGGAAGCTGCCATGTAAGTCTGAATGTCTGGCTATGCAAGACCAGTGTCAGTGTGACATCACTCACCGGACAGCACAGCGATGACTTCATTGGGCACGTCATCATTGTCTTTTAAACATTTATGGAGTTCTTGAATTCCTGCTTGTCCTTTAGGTTGCCGTCGTCTCCAGCGATCCAGCATGTTGAATTTCAGCATGATGATGTCCTCGTCTTTGGCCGACTCAATCTCCTCGAGATCCTGTTTGCTGAGGCCCAGGTAACAGATAGCAACAATCTTCCACTCTTTTCCCATGCGTTTAGCCACCTGCATGAGCTGCTGGTCTGTCAGGTCTGAACCTACACATGTGGTTTTCTTACAGTCTGAGGACAAAGCAGATGTTTAGAGTCAGGGGGACACACAACAGGATGCAGATCAGTGTGATGGTATTACCTGATTCATCAATGGAGTCAGCTCTCTTATGGCGTTTGTGACACAACTCCTCCTCTGACAAACTGCTACGCCTCTTCCTCCCTGAACACACAAAACACACTCGCTAGAGACACACACTCAAGACATACACACATGCACTGGACATATTCATGCACACTCAACACACACATGCAATACTAACACACACAAGATACACACACACACACACACACACTAGAAATAAACACACCTTGTGACTGTTTCCTTGGCTTTTCGGAATCCTGACTGTCAGCACAATCTCCTTTAAAAGAAAAGTTGGTTTTATTTACAGTTTCTGCAGTGATATGAGATCCTAAACACATAAAGCCATACCCTCTCTGATGACTGCGCTCCATACGGGTTGACCCGAGTCTGTGTCTGTCAGCGACAGCTTAAACGGAGGACTTTCCTCAAAGAAAACCTCAAAATATCCCTTCAGCTCCACAATGACTGCACTAAACAACATCTCCTACACACACAAACACATCCTTTACTCAACACACACACAAACACATCCTTTACTCAACACGCACACAAACACATCCTTTACTCAACACGCACACAAACACATCCTTAACTCAACACGCACACAAACACATCCTTTACTCAACACACACACAAACACATCCTTTACTCAACACGCACACAAACACATCCTTAACTCAACACGCACACAAACACATCCTTTACTCAACACGCACACAAACACATCCTTAACTCAACACGCACACAAACACATCCTTTACTCAACACACACACAAACACATCCTTTACTCAACACGCACACAAACACATCCTTAACTCAACACGCACACAAACACATCCTTTACTCAACACGCACACAAACACATCCTTTACTCAACATGCACACAAACACATCCTTAACTCAACACGCACACAAACACATCCTTAACTCAACACACACACAAACACATCCTTTACTCAACACACACACAAACACATCCTTAACTCAACACGCACACAAACACATCCTTTACTCAACACGCACACAAACACATCCTTTACTCAACACGCACACAAACACATCCTTTACTCAACACGCACACAAACACATCCTTACTCAACACACACACAAACACATCCTTTACTCAACACACACACAAACACATCCTTAACTCAACACGCACACAAACACATCCTTAACTCAACACGCACACAAACACATCCTTAACTCAACACGCACACAAACACATCCTTAACTCAACACGCACACAAACACATCCTTTACTCAACACGCACACAAACACATCCTTTACTCAACACGCACACAAACACATCCTTAACTCAACACGCACACAAACACATCCTTTACTCAACACGCACACAAACACATCCTTTACTCAACACGCACACAAACACATCCTTTACTCAACACGCACACAAACACATCCTTAACTCAACACGCACACAAACACATCCTTTACTCAACACGCACACAAACACATCCTTTACTCAACACGCACACAAACACATCCTTTACTCAACACGCACACAAACACATCCTTACTCAACACACACACAAACACATCCTTTACTCAACACACACACAAACACATCCTTAACTCAACACGCACACAAACACATCCTTAACTCAACACGCACACAAACACATCCTTAACTCAACACGCACACAAACACATCCTTTACTCAACACACACACAAACACATCCTTTACTCAACACGCACACAAACACATCCTTAACTCAACACGCACACAAACACATCCTTTACTCAACACGCACACAAACACATCCTTTACTCAACACGCACACAAACACATCCTTTACTCAACACGCACACAAACACATCCTTAACTCAACACGCACACAAACACATCCTTTACTCGACACGCACACAAACACATCCTTAACTCAACACGCACACAAACACATCCTTTACTCAACACGCACACAAACACATCCTTTACTCAACACGCACACAAACACATCCTTTACTCAACACGCACACAAACACATCCTTAACTCAACACACACACAAACACATCCTTAACTCAACACGCACACAAACACATCCTTTACTCAACACGCACACAAACACATCCTTAACTCAACACGCACACAAACACATCCTTTACTCAACACGCACACAAACACATCCTTTACTCAACACGCACACAAACACATCCTTTACTCAACACGCACACAAACACATCCTTTACTCAACACGCACACAAACACATCCTTTACTCAACACGCACACAAACACATCCTTTACTCAACACACACACAAACACATCCTTAACTCAACACGCACACAAACACATCCTTTACTCAACACACACACAAACACATCCTTTACTCAACACACACACAAACACATCCTTTACTCAACACGCACACAAACACATCCTTTACTCAACACGCACACAAACACATCCTTAACTCAACACGCACACAAACACATCCTTAACTCAACACGCACACAAACACATCCTTTACTCAACACGCACACAAACACATCCTTAACTCAACACGCACACAAACACATCCTTAACTCAACACGCACCCGCACACAGGCACACTTTCTGTGTCTGACCTGAGGTGTGATGTGACCCGCAGGTTCACTGCTTAATCGATATCTTCTGTTCTCCTCGAAGATGCATGTAGGTGGTTTGTGTACTGGCACGTATTTCTTGTTGTTCTTGCAGTTGTTTGCCCGTCGAATGGCTCTCTGGATGTCCTGTAATGATGAAGCATTACTCTGAGTTATCAATCTCTTAACACACACACATCCCATCATTCCACCATGTCTACCATATGCATTAATGTAAATGTGATGATCTGCTTTGTTATTCCTTTGAACACAAAGTGTTTTACTGCCCTCCTTGTGAGTGAAACTGAAAGTGACTGACACACACCGACACCCACACAGGCGCAAATATTCACACAGACGCACACACACACACTACACAAGCCTACAGACAGACAGACAGACAGACAGACAGACAGACAGACAGACAGACAGACAGACAGACAGACACACACACACACACACACACACACACACCGACCGACACCCACACAGGCGCAAATATTCACACAGACGCACACACACACACTACACAAGCCTACAGACAGACAGACAGACAGACAGACAGACAGACAAACAGACAGGCAGACAGACAGACAGACAGACAGACAGACAGACAGACAGACAGACAGGCAGGCAGGCAGGCAGGCACGCACGCACACACACACACACCCATACATAAACATAAATACATAGGCTTGAACTCTACATAAGACACAAACCCGCACAGACACACGCAAGCACACACATACACATACACACATGCATGCATGAACAAACACATGCACTACACACACTTGCACACACAGACAGCCACAGAGACAATCAAACCCACAAACTTACTTGCATTACACACACTCGCACACGCACAAACCCAGCCAGATGCGCACACACACTTACACACACACACACACACACACACACACACACACACACACACACACACACACACACACACACACACTTACACACACACACACACACACACACACACACACACACACACACACACACACACACACACACACACACACACACACACACACACACACACACACACACACACACACACACACACACACACACACACACACACTACATCAGTTGTGTTCTGGTGTTAGAGAGTTGATCTTGTGATCAGAAGGTTGTTGGTTTGAATCTCAGTGTCAGCAGATAATAACTGAAGTGTTCTTGAAGACATCTTACATCTGTTTACTCTGCAGTGATAGATGTATACTGTATAATACTTGTTAGTCGATTGGATAAAAGCGTCTGACAAATTTATAAATGTAAATGTTAAATGTAATGCAGATGATCATATGAGACATCCATCATCACCTTGACAGTTTTAACTAAAATCCTATTTTATGTATGTAAAAATATGATTCTGCACTGCTATGACCCTACAGTTCTGGGTATCACTGAACACCTTAGCAACGTTGACATACATCTGTTAATTCAGCGCATGTAATATTTTGTTTAAGGTTGACTGTCCATAACTTTCATGTAAATGCAGAAGATCACAGAGAAGACATAGACACATGAACACATCTCACCTTGACATCAGAGCAGTTGTTTCCGGCCAGATAAACTCGGAAAGAGAAGGATTTCTCTTGGCCAACCTCTCGGAACACCTGCACGACCCCATGATGCTCCGCAGGTTTAGACGTCTGAACGACTGGACCCACGGGTGAAAGAGATGTCACGTTCCATTTAACGTGACTGCCCGAATGATCGGCCGAAGGTTCAATTAGACCACGGCGGTTCTTTATGTGAAGAACGCTGAACTTCACATCGCTATTATCATCTGCTGAAAGACACGAGTGAGAACATAAAGGAAAAGACCAGAACCGGTCCAATAAAAATAACAACACACACGTGTGTACCTGTAAGACAAAGTGAGTGAGGAAACTGCACCGATTTCAGAATCAATGGATCACAGTCCACGTCGAAAATAGGACCGGCAAATTTCCACGAGTCTCTCAAGTACGTAGCAAACTTGCTCCATGACAGAACGCTGTAGGTGATGATGACCCGCTGAGAGACCTCAAACACCAGACCAGTTTCTGAACACTCATACAAACCTTCCGTGTCCAAATGAATCCTGTCAGAACATCAGCAGAACATCCAATATCTGTCTTCACACCATCAAGTTGAAATCTCCCATTGCTTTTAATCTAGAAAACTAATAACTCCATGTCCTGTACTCTGTTTCTCTAATAGACATTGTTTAAATAAAGTGAATTCAACTGAATTGAATCACTAAAACTTTCTTGTCTTGCTTTGGAAAAAGACCTTTCTGTGTCATTCACAGGAAATAAAGAGTATGTCAACTAGTTGAATTTAAAGGACACATCTTTTTTCCCATGACTCACGTTAGTTCAGAAATATACTCTTTATGAGGAGTAATCATAATAAGATTTGTCATTTCTTCAATATCACACCGTTAATTCATCTGAGGCGCTGCTCATTTACATTTAAACAACTGACTGTGATAAAAGTAACTAAATGACTAAATGTAAAAGGAAGGTTATAAGTAAAGCTTACTGCAGACGGTCTCTGGAGATTCTTCTTGGGGTCACAAGCTCATGTTTGGGATTCTTTTAAGGTTAAAACACAGTTCATTTTATCATCACATGAACACAGAGTTATATCACCGTACCTTCAGTGATTCTCAAAAGATTCTGAATGTTATATTATACAGACACACACTCACCTCCAGAGCTTTACATCTATCACAGCAGAACTTCATGCGCTCATCTGAAAGAGAATTCATACTTATGATCACAGAGATGTGATGTTAGCTGAATATTACTCAACACCGGTATATCTTCTGTCCTACTTCTGACATCTTTTACATGAATGTTAATGTTATACGTCATGACGTGTAATATGAGGTATATGGCTCAGCACTTACCGTTGACATCTTCTGCTTTGGCTCTATGTTCAGAGTCTGAAAAACACACAACATCCTCTCATGATCCTGAACAATCTTCATTTCACTTGAAACAACGCAGCTTCATAGCAAAAATGATATGCAGCACATAAAACCATAAAGTCTTTATTAAAACATGATATAGATGTTTCACATCACAATGTTACTGTATCATATGAGAAACACAAAACATGATATAGATGTTTCACATCACAATGTTACTGTATCATATGAGAAACACAAAACATGAATGACAAGACTCAAGTTTACACTGCCTTCTTCAGTCATCACAATGATTTTATTTGCTCTTTTCATTCGGGATAAGACTACTAAGAATACACAGTAACAAATACTAAAACTTCATGATGTGATGTAACTTTATGTACATCAACAATCTTGTTTTATTATCATATAGATAATGTAGAATTAAGTTCATAAACAATACTTTCATAAGGCGTAAGAAACATATAGATCAGAAAAAAGGTAAACCTGAACTTGTGTTGTGTCCTTCTTTGTCAGACTCATCATCATCATCATCATCATCATCATCGTCAGAGCTGTCTTCTGTTGATGTATCTGTGCTTTCTGATCACACACACACACACACACACACACACACACACACACACACACACACACACACACACACACACACACACACACACACACACACACACACACACACACACACACACACACACACACACACACACACATACACACACACATACAGTCACACACGTACACAGTATGTGAAGGAGCTCGACAGATGACTTTGCAGGTATGATAGAAATGTGATGTCATACCTGATGCGCTGTTACACGTTCCTTCAGGATGATCTGTGACACACACACACACACACACACACACACACACACACACACACACACACACACACACACACACACACACACACACACACACACACACACACATACACGACAAAATCAACAAAAAACACGATTACAGCTGTACTTTTGAGCTAATTTCTGTTCATTAATAGATATGAGAATAGATAATTATTAGATAAACACTAAATCAGCGTATTATAAAATTGATAAATTAAAGTTTGTATTTTTTATTATCAACATAACTCTTATAATTATTTGTTTTTTCTTTAGTTTGGATGTTAAGAATTTAACTTGCAGCTGCTTCTCAGAAAGTGATACAACCTCTCAAAACTTCAATGTAAAAACTATACATCTACATTAATAATCCCAATAACAAGGTGAATAATCTTTTTTCATAACTGTGCAGCCCTACAACAGACCGAAAGACACACACTCACTCAAGCTTGAATCCGTCAGTGTGAATAACAATAATATTCAGTTCAGGTGGTTTAATATAATGAGTGTTGGGGTTTTCAGGCATTGTGTGGGACAGACCCGTCATCACATCACATTCATCCAGAAAGATAAAATCCTGGACACTTCAAAGAAAACCCCTGCATGTCAGTTTAATCATCTTCATTTGATGAAGTTTCATATTAATGAATTAAACTTAAATGTGAAGGAACATGATAATGTAACCTGACCCATCCGAGCTATATAAAGATGACTATATATACATTACAGCATCCCTCCTCCGCCCCATGTCTGTACACCAACTCCCTGCCCTGACCTCGGACAAATGCCAGATATGATTTTATCTTGTGTAATGCACACACTTTTAAATTAAGATCCCTTCCAGATTTACAGTATGAGCCCTTGTTCAAAATAAAGTTGTGACAGTTTATTCTTTGCCTTTAAACATTCATTTTAATGTTTTTGATTTTATAATTGAATAATCATGTTACTGTGAAAGAAACGAGCTAAAATAATGAGTTTTTGTCACAGTCTACAGCGTTTAAACAGCAAATTCACCTCTGAAAATGAATCGAAACAAACATTAGGATATGACCATGACCTCTACTGGAGATGTAAGTGTACATGCGTAATTGTGTGTCTGATGGTTCGACAGTTGGTGTGTGTGTGTGTGTGTGTGTGTGTGTGTGTGTCTGAAGGTTAGAGAGTTGGTGTGTGTGTGTGTGTGTGTGTGTGTGTGTGTGTGTGTGTGTGTCTGATGGTTAGAGAGTTGGTGTGTGTGTGTGTGTGTGTGTGTGTGTGTGTGTGTGTGTGTGTGTGTGTGTGTGTGTGTGTCTGATGGTTAGAGAGTTGGTGTGTGTGTGTGTGTGTGTGTGTGTGTGTGTGTGTGTGTGTGTGTGTGTGTGTGTGTGTGTGTGTCTGAAGGTTAGAGAGTTGGTGTGTGTGTGTCTGTGTGAGAGTGCGTGCTTGTGTGCGTGTGCGTGTGTGTGTGTGCGTGTGTGTGTGTGTCTGATGGTTAGAGAGTTGGTGTGTGTGTGTGTGTGTGTGTGTGTGTCTGATGGTTAGAGAGTTGGTGTGTGTGTGTGTGTGTGTGTGTGTGTGTCTGTGTGAGAGTACGTGCTTGTGTGCGTGTGTGTGTGTGTGTGTGTGTGTGAGAGTGCGTGCTTGTGTGCGTGTGCACATATCAGCATATATTTATGCAGTGAAATGCATTGCTAACAGAGTTCAGACTTCATCATACTGTAAATAAATAATACTCACCCTTCACATCTGATGCTGAAACATCTCCATTGCTGAAATACACAAATACAACAAGAAATGTCAATAAAACAATATAAAGACCCCCCCAAACAATATACAGAATTAAATACTTTCTTTTATTACAGTTTCCCCATAAGCACTTTATGTAATATTTAATATTTCACAATTCAACACTTCCATTCAGATTGGCAATACAATCCCAAAATCTCTAAGGTGTCGCAGAAATGTCTTCAGAATGTGACGTTTACTAGCATTAACCAACATGTGCTCTCTTAAACAGAGAATATTTCACGTGTAGATTTTCACAACTAAAAATGATTATAAAAACTTTTATCAAGGATTTACTGACAGAAAAAATATGAATCACTTGGACAGGTCATATAGTACAGTTGTGTTCAGTTGTGTTCAGTTGTGTTCAGTTGTGTTCTGTTGTGTTCTGTTGTGTTCAGTTGTGTTCAGTTGTGTTCAGTTGTGTTCAGTTGTGTTCTGGTGGTTAGAGAGTTGATCTTGTGATCAGAAGGTTGTTGGTTTGAATCTCAGTGTCAGCAGATAATAACTGAAGTGTTCTTGAAGACATCTTACCCCTGCAGTGATAGATGAACACTGTATAATAATTGTTAATCAGTTTGGTTACAAGTGTCTGCCAAATGAATAAATGTAAATGTAAAAACTTTAAATATCTAAGAATACATTTATATTGGTGAGATTCTATTAGACTTTCCTTTTGATCATTTTCCTTCTTAAACCTCTTTCCACACAAACCTCTTCAGATGATACAGAATGCGTCAAAAGAAGGGTCTTAAAGGAACTGAAAAGAGCTTGTGTCAAACCTCTCTTCAGCAGGTAACATGTATTTCTGCTCACTACTCACTGATGCAGAATCAGTATCTGTCGCGGATGTAACTCGATCCTTCAGACGGGTAAATATCCTTAAAGCTGCGGGTCCTGATGGCATCCCAGGCTGTGTGCTCTGAGGATGCGCATACCAACTAGCCGGTGTTTTCACACACATTCTCAACCTCTCTCAGTGTTAATCTAATCAGGGTTCCTTCATGCTTCAACACATCTGCCATTGTGCCCATACCAAAGAAAATGACTGGAGGCCTGTCGCTCTCACACCCATCTTCAGTAAGTGTTTTGAGAGACTCATCAGAGATTACATCTGCTCTGTGCTGCCCGCCCCACTGGACCCTCTATACTTTGCATATCGCAAGAACTGTTCTACAGATGACGCCAATGCTTTCACCCTACACACTGCTCTCTCTCATCTGGAAAATTAGAACACCCATGTGAGGATGCTGTTTGTGGACTACAGCTCAGCATACAACACCATAGTACCTGCCACACGTGTTGAGAAGCTCCAGAACCTTGGACTGAACAGATCTCTGTGCAGCTGGATCCTGGACTTCCTGACAGGCAGAAGTCAGGTGGTCAGAATGGACAACTAAACTTCATCCCCGCTGACCCTCAATACTGGTGCTCCTCAAGGCTGTGTCCTCAGCCCTGGGTACAGGAAGTCCTGGACTTCCTGTACCCACATGAATGTACAGCCACACACAGCTCCAATATCATTGTCAAATTTTCTGATGACACAACCGTGATAGGCCTGATCGGATAGACCGACAGCGATCAGACGACCTACAGAGAGGAGGTGAGCACCCTGACTAAATGGTGTCAGGAGAACCAGCTCTTTCTCAACATTTACAAGACCAAGGAGCTGGTGGTAGACTTCAGTTTAACACTGGACTATACATACACACTACACTTTATACAACAGTTTAACACTGGACTATACATACACACTACACTTTATACAACAGTTTAACACTGGACTATACATACACACTACACTTTATACAACAGTTTAACACTGGACTATACATACACACTACACTTTATACAACAGTTTAACACTGGACTATACATACACACTACACTTTATACAACAGTTTAACACTGGACTATACATACACACTACACTTTATACAACAGTTTAACACTGGACTATACATACACACTACACTTTATACAACAGTTTAACACTGGACTATACATACACACTACACTTTATACAACAGTTTAACACTGGACTATACATACACACTACACTTTATACAACAGTCTACCCATTACCACTGTACATCCTCCGATGCACAACTATGACTAAACTGTATTCAGATCACTTTCACTCTGTAACACCATATCATATTTTTATAAACAGATATTGTTTACATAATGCAGAACGTGCACACTCTGTGTTTAGTGTTTAATGTCTAGAGCTTAATGTATGTATGTACACTCTGTGTTTAGTGTTTAATGTCTAGAGCTTAATGTATGTATGTACCCTCTGTGTTTAGTGTTTAATGTCTAGTGCTTAATGTATGTATGTACACTCTGTGTTTAGTGTTTAATGTCTAGTGCTTAATGTATGTATGCACACTCTGTGTTTAGTGTTTAATGTCTAGTGCTTAATGTATGTATGTACACTCTGTGTTTAGTGTTTAATGTCTAGTGCTTAATGTATGTATGCACACTCTGTGTTTAGTGTTTAATGTCTAGTGCTTAATGTATGTATGTACACTCTGTGTTTAGTGTTTAATGTCTAGTGCTTAATGTATGTATGCACACTGTGTGTTTAGTGTTTAATGTCTAGTGCTTAATGTATGTATGTATGCACACTCTGTGTTTAGTGTTTAATGTCTAGTGCTTAATGTATGTATGCACACTCTGTGTTTAGTGTTTAATGTCTAGTGCTTAATGTATGTATGTATGCACACTCTGTGTTTAGTGTTTAATGTCTAGTGCTTAATGTATGTATGTATGCACACTCTGTGTTTAGTGTGTAATGTCTAGAGCTTAATGTATGTATGTACACTCTGTGTTTAGTGTTTAATGTCTAGAGCTTAATGTATGTATGTACACTCTGTGTTTAGTGTTTAATGTCTAGAGCTTAATGTATGTATGTACCCTCTGTGTTTAGTGTTTAATGTCTAGTGCTTAATGTATGTATGTACACTCTGTGTTTAGTGTTTAATGTCTAGTGCTTAATGTATGTATGCACACTCTGTGTTTAGTGTTTAATGTCTAGTGCTTAATGTATGTATGTACACTCTGTGTTTAGTGTTTAATGTCTAGTGCTTAATGTATGTATGCACACTCTGTGTTTAGTGTTTAATGTCTAGTGCTTAATGTATGTATGTACACTCTGTGTTTAGTGTTTAATGTCTAGTGCTTAATGTATGTATGCACACTGTGTGTTTAGTGTTTAATGTCTAGTGCTTAATGTATGTATGTATGCACACTCTGTGTTTAGTGTTTAATGTCTAGTGCTTAATGTATGTATGCACACTCTGTGTTTAGTGTTTAATGTCTAGTGCTTAATGTATGTATGTATGCACACTCTGTGTTTAGTGTTTAATGTCTAGTGCTTAATGTATGTATGTATGCACACTCTGTGTTTAGTGTGTAATGTCTAGAGCTTAATGTATGTATGTACACTCTGTGTTTAGTGTTTAATGTCTAGAGCTTAATGTATGTATGTACACTCTGTGTTTAGTGTTTAATGTCTAGTGCTTAATGTATGTATGCACACTCTGTGTTTAGTGTTTAATGTCTAGTGATTAATGTATGTATGTACACTCTGTGTTTAGTGTTTAATGTATAGTGTTTAATGTATGTATGTATGCACACTCTGTGTTTAGTGTTTAATGTCTAGTGCTTAATGTATGTATGCACACTCTGTGTTTAGTGTTTAATGTATAGTGTTTAATGTATGTATGTATGCACACTCTGTGTTTAGTGTTTAATGTCTAGTGCTTAATGTATGTATGTATGCACACTCTGTGTTTAGTGTTTAATGTCTAGTGCTTAATGTATGTATGTATGCACACTCTGTGTTTAGTGTTTAATGTCTAGTGCTTAATGTATGTATGCACACTCTGTGTTTAGTGTTTAATTTCTAGTGATTAATGTATGTATGCACACTCTGTGTTTAGTGTTTAGTGTCTAGTGCTTAATGTATGTATGTACACTCTGTGTTTAGTGTGTAAAGTCTAGTGCTTAATGTATGTATGTATGCACACTCTGTGTTTAGTGTTTAATGTCTAGTGCTTAATGTATGTATGCACACTCTGTGTTTAGTGTTTAATGTCTAGTGCTTAATGTATGTATGCACACTCTGTGTTTAGTGTGTAATGTCTAGTGCTTAATGTATGTATGCACACTCTGTGTTTAGTGTTTAATGTCTAGTGCTTAATGTATGTATGCACACTCTGTGTTTAGTGTTTAATGTCTAGTGCTTAATGTATGTATGCACACTCTGTGTTTAGTGTTTAATGTCTAGTGCTTAATGTATGTATGTACACTCTGTGTTTAGTGTTTAATGTCTAGTGCTTAATGTATGTATGCACACTCTGTGTTTAGTGTTTAATGTCTAGTGCTTAATGTATGTATGTACACTCTGTGTTTAGTGTTTAATGTCTATTGCTTAATGTATGTATGCACACTGTGTGTTTAGTGTTTAATGTCTAGTGCTTAATGTATGTATGTACACTCTGTGTTTAGTGTTTAATGTCTAGTGCTTAATGTATGTATGTACACTCTGTGTTTAGTGTTTAATGTCTAGTGCTTAATGTATGTATGCACACTGTGTGTTTAGTGTTTAATGTCTAGTGCTTAATGTATGTATGTACACTCTGTGTTTAGTGTTTAATGTCTATTGCTTAATGTATGTATGCACACTGTGTGTTTAGTGTTTAATGTCTAGTGCTTAATGTATGTATGCACACTCTGTGTTTAGTGTTTAATGTCTAGTGCTTAATGTATGTATGCACACTCTGTGTTTAGTGTGTAATGTCTATTGCTTAATGTATGCATGTACGTATTGCATATGATGTTTAGTGTTCAACTGTAGGTATATCCAATTGTACCCTGTGTGTACTGATTATATGTATGTATAAATATATATTTTCACGGTTGAAGTCAGTATTATATGTTATATGTTAACTGTCACTGTATTACTGGAGCAAGTTTCCCTCATTAGTGCACATGAAGGTGATGTGACAGAAATGTGACTTTGGCTGTTCCCTCCAGATCCCTGCGGTCAGGTAATGATGGAGTGTGATGTTGGTCTGATCTGAGCAGCATCTTCTCTTCATCTGCTCGGATGATCTGCATGTTACAGAACATGTGACAGAACCCTGCATGTTCTCCGTCTGACCCGCTAACATCCGGACACTCTCCACCAAAGCAATAAATACATTTAACTGCACTTATGTTGGCATTCTAATAACCAGGACTCGTATTATTTCACTGCTATCCTTGCCTTTTGTACCGATGACTTCTTTTTATGAACATCATTACATCGACTAAGTTTAAATGTAAAACAGAATCCCAGGAATGCACGGATGAAGTGTTTGATGCCAGTAAAAGAGTGGATGTGATGTTTGTGACGTGTTAGTGACACGTGACATGTAACCTATAGATTGAGCTATGACGTCATCCTGCATCATGAATATTCAGCTCGTGCTTCACAAACAAAGGTTTATTATCATATAAAACCTTTTAATGACGATTTCCGGTTTGGTTTCATAAATCATGAAATAAACGCCGCTTTATTACTGAAGCAGATTAATTTAAGCGTTTATTACACGATCTCATCATGATAAAGTGTATTATATTCAAATAGAGTGAAATACAGACCATAATAATAGTTAACTCGATCACTCGATGTAAAATGAAACTTTACTGTATAATTAAACTCATTTACTTTCACTTTAATGTCTATCTTGTCTTGTCTTGCACGCGCTCATTGTTTATGTTGCACGAGCGTGAGAATACAAGTCCGGAAGTGATGAAAAATCTGTAATTTCAATCTTTAATCTCATAAAAATATGAGAAAATACTCACAAATCATCACCCAGATCTGATGATTCTCTGTAATGTGCCATGAGTGCCACCATTATTTACACACGCGCGCGCGCACACACACTCACACACATGCACGCGCACACACACACATGCGCTCAGACACACACACACACACACACACACACACACACACACACACACACACACACACACATACACACACACACATGCGCTCAGACACACACACACACACACACACACACACATGCGCTCAGACACACACACACACACACACACACACACACACACACACACACACACACACACACACACACACACACACACACACGCACGCGCACACACACACAACCTAGCTGATAATTTGTGCACGCTTTAAAACATCTTTTACCGCCCTCTATCCGCCCACATTAAACCATACAGACAATGCAAATGAGCTCATTGGCCATGCATATTAAAGAGAGCAAGGAAATATAAAAATATGTGTTTATTAAAACCAAAATCATGACAGCAATGATAGCTCCCAAAGCTAACATGTATAGCGTGAAGAGTAGCGGGCCAAGAACTGAGCCTTGAGGTACTCCATACAGAACTTGTGATCGATATAATAGCTCTTCATTTACTGCTACGAATTGATAGCGGTCAGTTAAGTATGACTTAACCAAGCTTATGCACTTCCATGCCCTCGATGTGTTGAAGTCTATGTAGAAGTATGTTGTGGTCTATAGTATCAAAGGCAGCGCTAAGATCCAGTAACACTAATAAGAAAATACAGCCACGGTCGGACGAGAGAAGAAGGTCGTTTGTAACTCTAAGGAGAGCAGTCTCTATGCTATGATGTGGTCTAAAACCTGACTGGAGATTTTCGCAGATATCATTTTTCTCTAGAAATGAGTATAATTGTGAGGATACTACCTTTTCTAGTATCTTGGACAGGAATGGGAGATTTGATATTGGTCTATAATTTACTAGGTCTTTGGGGTCAAGTTGTGGTTTTTTAATGAGAGGCTTAATAATAGCCAGTTTGAAAGATTTGGGGACATATCCTAACGACAATGAGGAGTTAATAATAGTCAGAAGAGGATCTATGACTTCTGGAAGGATCTCTTTTAGTAGCTTAGATGGAATAGGGTCTAACAGACATGTTGTTGCTTTACATGATTTAACATGTTTATACAATTCTTCCACTCCTATAATAAAGAATGAGTGGAACTGTTCCTCAGGGGGTTTAAAGTACTGTTTTATGAAAAACTTTAGCTAACGGCTGAATGGTTACAATTTTATCTCTAATAGTGTCGATTTAAGAAGTAGTTCAAAAAATCATTACTGCTGTGATGCTGAGAAATGTCATTACTTGTTGAGGCTATATTTTTATTTTTAGACATTGTGTTGAATAAATACTTGGGGTTATGTTTGTTTTCTTCTAAAAGATTAGAAAAGTAATCGGATCTAGCGGTTTTTAAGGCTTTTCTAAAGGACAGGTGACTTTAACGCCAAGCAATACGAACTACCTCTAATCTTATGTGTGTGTGTGTGTGTGTGTGTGTGTGTGTGTGTGTGTGTGTGTGTGTGTGTGTGTGTGTGTGTGTGTGTGTGTGTGTGTGTGTGTGTGTGTGTGTGTGTGTGTGTGTGTGTGTGTGTGTGTGTGTGTGTGTGTGTGTTCACTGTGTGAATCATGTGGGTCATCACATTTTAAGAGACTGGCAGATCCTATAAAAACATACCTCAAAATGTGATGTTGGATGTACCCCTGGGGTGTAAGAGCCAACCGAATTCCCCATAGACTTATGATAGGAAAGGGAATCCCATTAACAGACAGAGTTAATAAACATCCCAGATATCTTTACTGTACAGTGTCATGGAGACTAGGGGATTACTCGGATCTTTTCACTGGTGACCTGAACAACTGTTGACTAACAGGTGCCAAGACACAGCAATCAACACATTGGCTTGACAAGTGTTTGGTGAGACCGATATCTCTGCAGCAGAAGATCGTAGGGAAACGAGGTTGGCTTTTGTCAGAAGGGCTTGGGGAATCATCAGTCTAACGGCCCAGTTCGGAGTTTTGTCGTAGTAAGCACCTGTCGCCCTTTTTTGTCAGAAAATGTACCTGTCTAGTTTAATCTTGACCTCATATCTAGGTCTATCTTCACATCACATAAGAATATCTTCAGGAGGATAATTGAAAATATTGAAGAACCGTTTCAAATCCTTATCTTGTCAAACTTTTAAGGTGAATGAGTATTCATGAGATGTTTTTGTTAGTTGATCTACAACACAGAGAAAGACTGAATGTATTGTACGACGGTTTGTTCTAGTGCTGTAATAATGACAGTATGTCTCAGATTTCAGTAAATGAGAGAGAGAGACACACGATCCCTCATGAATTCAATTTTGTTTCAGTATATTTCATGGCATAATGCTCCGGTAATCACATCTGACCAATTGGACATTAGCTCGGTTTATGAGAAGTGAATATCGATTGAAACCTCACAAGACTGTCCTGTTCTTCACATTTTCTATTCCATTTTAGCCTCATCTACACTTCTCACGATTTAAATAGATTTAGTGCCATATCTACATAGAGTTTACATGAAACATCTGTTAAACATTTGAGGAATCCGGTATTGATTTGGAATGATCAGTCTTGGGTTTTTTATCATTTCATCATTTTTCTGTCCTCATCCATGACATTCTACCTACCTCACCTCCACAGATAATCATTGAAATGACGGAATATTAGATTTGATGTACTGGTTTGACCTTTAATCCATTTAGCATGGATAAGAGAGCAGGGCCGGGCCGGGCCGGGGAGTTTTGGTGGATTCTGACACTAATGGGTCCATTCAGAGCCAGCAGGAAAACAGTGGCATGCATTTTTAATCTCGTGGCTTCTGAGGTGGCCCGGTCCATCTTAAGATGTCAAAGATGTGCAATCAGTGTGCTGAGAGCCATAAGAACATGTCATTACCCCACGACAGGAAGACTGTGATTTTATTACATTGATCTGTAATTCTCATTTCCAATAAGTGATGCCAGCCAGACACAGCAGCGAAACTCCCGGCCGGGAGAAGACCCAGATCTTAAGACAGAGCAGACCTGAGATCCAGATCATCTGCGGCTGAAACATGATTCTGAGGATGTGTTTGCTGGCGTCTGTCATGAGGATCTACTGTGCAGCTGTGAAGACTTGTGGAGATTTGAGATGTGTTGAAGGTCAGAGATGCTGCACTCCAGAGAACGTCACAGCCGTCCAATGCTGTCAACTTCCTCCACACACTTTCCTGGATCATCTGGACTGGATCGTCCGCAAGCTTTCGGGTCTCCTGATTCTGCTGCTGCTCTTCGTGCTGGGTTATTTCATCCAGCGTTTGGTTTGTCCTCGTCCGCGCCAGCGAAGCCCAGAAGAGCCGTCGCTCCTGCACGGACTCGAGTCCCAGGATTCTCTCACAGATTCCAGCTGCCCGGTTCTGATGCTGCCGACATACGAGGAGGTGAAATATCTGCCGACGTATGAGGAGATCATGACGGAGGGGGATGAGCATGGACCAGCGACCTCGAGAAGAGCCAGAAACTCTCTTTAACATTTCGGTTGGGAAGATGTGTGAAATAAGTGACTGCTGCTTTATTCTTCCTGTCGATGAGATCTGCTGGACGCAATGACGTGCAAATACATCTTCACATGCAGTGTGTCTTTTATTCTTTATGACAAGCGATTATTTCTGTGAAAGCTTTTATCATGAATGATGAAGGACTTATCTAAAGCAGTCCCGTCCATAAATCTGAGTTCTGTCAGAAAGTGTTTTCTCTGTTAATTTGATATTGTCATGGAAAACCCTGCACCAACATCTCTATTGTTAATAAGAACAGATTTAACAGATGCGAAAAATATTACAGCTTAATAAACTTATGTATGATATTAAAAACAAAAGACCTTTTGTGAATTTTGATATATACTTACTAAAGAACAGCTCATGTTAACTGCTTTGATTGACATTATTCTTAAGATGATGTTTGAATGCAGAAGAGATTCTATACTGTGTCTGGTCTTTAGGATGTAGTGATGCTTTCTGCACGTCTGGTTTTATTCCACTCAACATTCTTTATTCATAGGTTTGATCATCTTTAGTCATTATTGGGCTTTGTTTGAATGCTCAGTCTCAGAGACAGTAAAAATACTTAAGTGTTGTCTCAATGATATCCAAACTTCACAATTTGCTCAACTGAAGTTATAAGAAATGTTTCATCCAGGCTTTTAAAATGATGCCTCTTTAGATCCACAGTGAAAGAAACATGAGGATTAAATTATGATGATGGACATATTTTCAATTGTTGTAAATACAATTTAAATGAGTAAGAATGTGCTATTGTACATCACAAATTAATCAAACAAGAGAATGATACTGGATGACACAAACACAAAAAAAGGTCAGGAAATATTCATGAAACATTTTTTATTCGAAAGTAGGCAAAAAAAACGTAAAATGAATAAGCTAAAATATAAATATATCGAAATATTACATTTCAAACAGTGTTTTTAGATCATTGTGTTAGCGTCTGATGGACGTGCTGCTTCTTACTGAAGAGTTGGCCGCTTGTTCTCGCTCTTTAGCAAACTCCATTTCAACCTTTGCCTGAATCTTCTGCCAGTCCACCTCTACCTAAACACAACTCAGAAAAATGCCAGAAATCAGAATGTGTGTGTCACTGACAGCTCATGACACTTACAGCTTTTGAGTATAAGCTCAAGCAGCATCCACCTCTTCTGTACACATTAAGATCGTGACATAACAAACACTGCAGTCAGATACAACCAGAAATTAACAGCACTATCCTCCACCTTCAATACCACTACTGAGGTGAAACCCTCGAGCAAGACACCGTTCCCCCAACTGATCCCCGAGCAACAACAGGACTGACCACTTCTCTGTGTGTGTTTTCACAATATGTGCACTTCACCTATATCTGTGACACATTTGAGGCACCTGGGCACATGACTTTAGATCAGTTCTTAAAACCACTCTTCTCACCCCCTCAGAGTACTGCAGAAATCGCTTGTTGCTCTCCAGTTTGCCAAAATCTTGCAGGAACTTCTGCCTGTGTGCAAGGACTGTGTCAACATGAGTCTTGTGTTTGACAGCCAACTCTAGAGCTCTGTGAAGAGAGAAAGGTCCTCAGCAAAAACACAGACACGTAGATCAAACAGGTATCTGGAACAGTACGCACCTGTCCCAGTTGAACAGGTTGATGTGTATTTCTATTGCGTGGTAAATGAGATTAGCCTGCAGAAGTGTTGACTCAGCTTCTTGTACATGACCACTGAAAAGCAGCGTATGAGCCAGGGACGATTCTTTAGATGGCAGATCCTTTATAAAGTTAATATACTGAACCTTATCAACCTAACAGAGAGAGAGAGAGAGACACAGAGCGAGACACAGACAGAGAAAGAGAGCGAGAGACAGACAGAGAGAGAGAGCGAGAGACAGACAGAGAGAGAGAGCGAGAGACAGACAGAGAGAGAGAGAGCGAGAGACAGACAGAGAGAGAGAGAGCGAGAGACAGACAGAGAGAGAGAGTGAGAGACAGACAGAGAAAGAGAGCGAGAGACAGACAGAGAGAGAGAAAGAGAGCGAGAGACAGACAGAGAGAGAGAGAGCGAGAGACAGACAGAGAGAGAGCGAGAGACAGACAGAGAGAGAAAGCGAGAGACAGACAGAGAGAGAGAGAGAGAGAGAGAGAAAGAGAGACAGAAAGAGAGAGACAGAAAGAGAGACAGAGAGAGGGAGAGCGAGAGAGCGAGAGACAGACAGAGAGAGAGAGAGAGAGAGAAAGAGACAGAAAGAGAGAGAGAGAGAAAGAGACAGAAAGAGAGAGAGAGAGAGAGAGAGAGAGAGAGAGAGAGAGAGAGAGAGAGAGAGAGAGAGAGAGAGAGAGAGAGAGAGAGAGAGAAAGAGAGACAGAAAGAGAGAAAGAGAGAGAGACAGAAAGAGAGAGAGAGAGACAGAAAGAGAGAGAGAGAGAGAGACAGAGAGAGGGAGAGCGAGAGACAGAGAGAGGGAGAGCGAGAGACAGACAGAGACAGAGAGCGAGAGAGAGACTCGATTTACATGAGAGTGACTGTTATTATGAGCTACATTCACACACAGTACTGAATCTGTCTTCACACACTTGTGTACTATAGTGTTTACCTCTCCAATGACAGCGTAAGCCACTTCTGCTGTACTGAGCTCTCTGCTGGCCATAGCCATACCTGCCAAACTCGACCAGAGCGCCTGATCCTGTTACAAACAATTGCATATATTACTGTCAGCAGAAGCTGTGTATGAGATCTGATATTTCCCCTTTATTTCGAACATTAGCGACATGATAATGTCATGGGATCAAAATGATTTCACAATCCATCAACTAGACTAACAACTTTACAACAACACAAACAAACTGTAACATCAGTAACATTCAAATTAAGGCATCAAGACAGACAGACACACACACGCACGCACGCACGCACACACACCCACAGCAGTAGTAGTAATAAACCTTTGCAAAGCGGCAGAGGCGCAGGGCGTCATCCCAGCGGGCACTGCTGGTGTAGTCGTGCAGTAATGTGGGGTACGGAGGCACTCCGCTGCACACCAGAGATCCATCCACCCGTCTCACCTTCACCTGGGTGCCAAGATAACTTAAGATCTGAGGAGGACGACTAAACACACTGCGACACAAAAGATAAATATGAGGATCCTCACAGAGCGTGTGTGTGTGCGTACGCGCATGTGTGTGTGTGTGTGAACTACCTGTTGTCTTTAGTGCAGATTGTTTTGGGCAAAAGCTCTTTGTCCACAAACACAACAGCAGGATAACACCACACTGTCAGCTGATTATCCTGAATGGCACACAAGATATTTGCTGCATCATTCCAGCACATGCTGTCCACCATTGAACCTGAAAAATCAAAAGTAAACATTAAGGTGAAGGTCATGGCACAAACTGTAGTGAAAGGAAGTGACGTGACGTCTGGCCAAGTATGGTGTCCCATACTTGGAATTTGTGCTATGCATTTAACCCATCCCAGTGGACACACAAAGTAAGTGAACACACACCAGGAACAATTTAACACAATTAAAAGTGGTGAAGAGAATCCAAATTTGATTCTTACCGATCTTAAAGATGCTGTGAGTTCGGCCAAGAGTTCTTACTGAGGTCAGATAGAGGTCCCGATTCTTATCGATCAATGCAATGCGTCTTTCATGAGATGAACCACACTGATCCAGAGCCAAGGACATCACCTCCATCTTTAACACACATAAGTAGACAAACAAAGTGAACTCTTTGTTTGAGAGAAATGAGAGTTACCTACGCATACCGATTGTTCACAATATTATGTGAGAGGAGGGGCACTCCTTTAAACTTTTATCTTAAGTAAATTATACCTGTGTGTAAATACCTTGTGAATAAATGGTTTGCCATCACCAATGGGTTTTCCAGTTAACACTTCAAACAGAAGGATGACTGAAGGGAAGAAAGAAGGACAGAATGAGATCAATTCAGTACAAACACAAGACTGTATGATGTGTATCCTCACCTCGCTCATCAGTGGTGTCTCGTATGGCGATGGTGTCATTGCTCAGAGAGACAAACTGAGAGCTCAACATGCCCATTCTCACACCAGGATTTTTGAGAGATGACACCAAACGTCCCTCATATGAGTACACATAAAGCTCTGCTCCATCCACCAAAAGAAAATATCTGAAGAACAGAACATAAGGCAGACTTTGTGGAACAATTTGACTATATACAGCACAATGTTGTGAACTATAGTAAATTAATTAATTCCTGTCATATAATAATAAAAACGTAATAAAAACAGTCTTTCATTAAATTTATTTTGGGCTATCAAAATCTAAAGAGTGTCTGTCTGGAAGTCTACTAAGAACTGTGAATCTGATGTATACACAAAGATTGTATACAAAAATGTATACAAAAAAAACAGTTCATAATTATCACTGACGTGGCATTACCATACACAACACGCACACACAATATCATTCTTAACACAGGTTATGTAATCATGACGGTCAGTTGTGTTATAGTGGTTAGAAAGTTAGACTTGTAAGTAGAAGGTTGCAGGTTCGTATCTCAGTGCTAGAAGACGATGACTGAAGTGTTCTTGAGCAAGGAACATGCCCCTGTTTGATGTGCAGTCATTATTGTAAGTCGCTTTTAATAAAAGAGTCTGCCAAATGAATAAGAGTAAAATGTAAAGTGTAAAGGGCTGTGTAATGTAACCTGTCTGTCTGCTGGATGAGACTGACCATACCATCCTTCAGTTCAAAAATCAATGGAGTGTTCCAGTTTTTTACACTACCAAAAAACAAAAACATGTTCAGTTATTCAGATTTCCTTTAAAGCATGTTTGCCCAGTAATTTTTTCAGTACCTGTAGACGTAACACTGCAGACATGTGCTGACCACCAGATGTCCATGAGCTAATGATGCTTTAATGACACGATCTCTGAACTCCAGCACATCTACAGCATCATTTAACACATTCCTCACCTACACAGAAACATTAAAATCACAACAACAACAACAACAAAAAGAAGTTTACGACAAAAACATGTGCGTTTGTCTCTGTACCTGCATGGAGCGTCTCTTTGTTAGTGTGATCTCAAAGTTCTTCCACTCCCACCGCTGCTCTATGACATGTGCGAACAATACATGTCCATTTCCACACGCCGCTGCCAGCTGAGTGCCGTCTGCAGACCACGACAAACTAAATAAACTCCCTGTGTTCGGCTTCTCCACAGAGTATGACCACTGACACACAAAGACACACATACAAAAATGCTGTTAAAAATATGTGCTCCCTTCAACACTGTTTCAAAGTTTCATGTCACCTTTTTAATGTATTGTGGAAAATACATAAAATAATGGAGAATACAATGCATGGAATTATGAAGAATCACAGCGTGAGTATGAGGTGATGATGAGCTCTTACCCCAGTCTTATCACACAGTCTGAGTGTATGAAAAGAACCCACAGCGAAAAGTTCTCCATCAGGAGCCCAGCACACAGACGTGATTGGATATTCATGAGGAGAACTGGAGAACAGAAGACGTCCATAACTGTCCCACACCTGACAATCACACACACACATCATATATGATTCTCATGTTGATTAATAATCATGTGTATTTCTCTAGAACAGAAGAACATACACAGTAAATGTGAAGTATGTACTTGTGCTCACCTTGTATTTACAGTCCTCAGCTCCTGAGAGTATGCGATCATGGACAACGCTCCAATCCACTTTCAGAATCACACCATCATGAGCTTTCCACTGACAAACACACACCACATACTAGAAATCATCTCATGTCATGAGTTACACAGAAACAAAAGTCAGTGCAAGAGTCCAGTAGGGATTCATACACATCATTAACATTTTATTACTGGCTGGCATTCAAGACAAACATTACAGTGCCTGAGTAACAGTATAAAATAAATATTTCTTTAATTATATTAAAGCTAAGGAAATGTTTTATTTATTCCTTTTTTCACCTTTTAACATACTCTGGATATGATATATATTTATATAATAAACAAAAAGAATGACAGAGAGAATTATTGTTCAGACACTTTACACATTTTAAACACTAGCAGTATAAGAAAGAATCATGACTTAATTTTCTTATTAATGATTTGTTGGAGTCATTTGCATCTGAGATGACTGCATGATGCTTTCTGTTTTTGGTTTTTGTCTGTTGTGTTACCTGAAGGAGTTTGGAGCTGGGCTGCAGTGGTTTGATGATCAGTTGTCGACCTGACGTGTACAAAACCCTACTGGAGTCTGGAGACCATGCCACAGAGTAAACGGGAGACCCTTCACAGACACACGCACACAACGTCTGTAAGTTTACCAAAGGCCTTTATAATCCCACAGTACATTGTATGAAGAAAAGTGAATATAGACACCGTTTTAAGGACTTTACCATGTTCAGAATACTGAGATGATCTTAGTTCTGTGTGTGAATTAACTGCTCATTGCGTCTTTACATTATTATAGATAATAACATAAGACTTCTTGAGAGGCATGAAGTGTTTGTACCTTGTTGAGCTAGAGTGGATCTCAGCATACCGCTCTTGGACCAGATCTTCAGCTGTCCATCTTCACCAGCTGAAACGCATAAGGAAATGTGTGATTATAACACTAAAGAATCACAACGATGAAGTGTGTTTCCCCGTCCACAGACAGACGTGTGTGTGAGAGAATGAGGAGAAAACCTGTGATGAGAGCCGTGCCGTCATTATTCCAGCGTCCTGCCAGCACAGCTCCTTTATGACACTCAACACTCTTCTCAATACGACCGGACTTCAACACCAGATGAAGTTTACCTGCACAACACAACATCAACACACAAATCCATAACGGACAAGTCGTACATGTGTCGTAAGCTCATGACCGGGGTGATGAAGTGTGGTGTTACCATCAGTGCTGGTGAGAGCGAAGATCTCAGACACAGATGGTTTTTTCCCACCGGTGCTCTTGGGAAACCAGTGCAGGTCGATGGGATAGATGTCATCGTGAAGCTTCACCACAACACTGGAGAGACCTGTGAGCAGATTCCAGCACAGAACCTGATGATCATCAGCACACGAGTAAAGCTCGTCTGTGGAGGTCCAGCCCACACAACTGAGCCCATCTGTGTGTGTGTGTCAGTTAAGATCCAGCACTCACACACAGAACAACATCACGTCTGATAAACACACACACACACACACACACACACACACACACACACACACACACGCACACACACACAACAGAACACACACACACACACACACACACACACACACACACACACACACACACACACACACACACACACACACACACACACACACACACACACACACACACACACACACACACACACACACACACACACACACACACACAGAGACAGACAGACAGACAGACAGACAGACAGACAGACAGACAGACAGACAGACAGACACACACACACACACACACACACACATAAGATCTTTAAGGATATGTTTTGGCTCCTTTAGCACGGATGTTTTCAGTCGCATCTTCTGTTTCAATGACATAGAAGAAGATGTTAATATCCACTTATATAAAGTCACACAGAATCTTATTAAACACAACTTATTTAAAACATTCACCTCACCGAAGAAGCGTTGCCACGGTAACGCGTTTACTGTTGCTATGCTAGGGAGGAAGGGAGTCGATTTACAAACATCCACTGATCTAAATGGTGAAAAAAAACCTCATCTGACTAAACACGGTTTGCCGAAACTATTGCCAGACAATCCGTTTAATATCAGACTATACTCATAAATCTACTGCTTTGTTTTTATTCTAGCGCTAGTAAAGTGTAGAAGAGCGTGAGTTCAGTCACTCATCTCGCGAGATGTAGCTCCAAACATAACCCGTTCAAAGCGCTGAGATCTCAGTTCTCGCGAGATGTAGCTCCAAACATCACCCGTTCAAAGCGCTGATCTCAGTTCTCGCGAGATGTAGCTCCAAACATCAACCATTCAAAGCGCTGATCTCAGTTCTCGCGAGATGTAGCTCCAAACATCAACCGTTCAAAGCGCTGAGATCTCAATTCTCGCGAGATGTAGCTCCAAACGTAACCCGTTCAAAGCACTGAGATCTCAGTTCTCGCGAGATGTAGATCCAAAACTCAACCGTTCAAAGCGCTGAGATCTCAATTCTCGCGAGATGTAGCTCCAAACATCAACCGTTCAAAGCACTGAGATCTCAGTTCTCGCGAGATGTAGATCCAAAACTCAACCGTTCAAAGCGCTGAGATCTCAATTCTCGCGAGATGTAGCTCCAAACATCAACCGTTCAAAGCGCTGAGATCTCAATTCTCGCGAGATGTAGCTCCAAACATAACCCGTTCAAAGCACTGAGATCTCAGTTCTCGCGAGATGTAGATCCAAAACTCAACCGTTCAAAGCGCTGAGATCTCAATTCTCGCGAGATGTAGCTCCAAACATCAACCGTTCAAAGCGCTGAGATCTCAATTCTCGCGAGATGTAGATCCAAAACTCAACCGTTCAAAGCGCTGAGATCTCAATTCTCGCGAGATGTAGCTCCAAACATCAACCGTTCAAAGCGCTGAGATCTCAATTCTCGCGAGATGTAGCTCCAAACATCAACCGTTCAAAGCGCTGAGATCTCAATTCTCGCGAGATGTAGCTCCAAACATAACCCGTTCAAAGCACTGAGATCTCAGTTCTCGCGAGATGTAGATCCAAAACTCAACCGTTCAAAGCGCTGAGATCTCAATTCTCGCGAGATGTAGCTCCAAACATCAACCGTTCAAAGCGCTGAGATCTCAATTCTCGCGAGATGTAGCTCCAAACATCAACCGTTCAAAGCGCTGAGATCTCAATTCTCGCGAGATGTAGCTCCAAACATCAACCGTTCAAAGCGCTGAGATCTCAATTCTCGCGAGATGTAGCTCCAAACATCAACAGTTCAAAGCGCTGAGATATCAATTCTCGCGAGACATGGCTTTAACTTCTAATACTTCTTATAACCTCTAATATAATATAAGTATAAAGTTTATTTTGTAAAAGTTTAAGAATATGATACAGTTTACGCCCACATTTCATAATTCTGGAGATGCTTGGCGAATCAGTATCACACATACATATCACTTTAGGCTTAGGTTTATAAAATAGACCTAAATATGAATATGGATGACAAGTAATATATTTACGACTACAAAGGAAGAGTTGTTTTTAATCATGCCAGTTTTTAACTTTAATGTTTTCTTGTAGTTTTCATTCCGTCTGTTTTGAGCTGTCAGACTCTGCCAGGTCACGTGCGTCACGCGTCACAGTTCCCATGATGCACCGCGCGCTATATAAACACTTCTGGTTCGTCCTGAGGGTTTGCGCGCCATTTATGAGTTTGTGTTCTGTACTGTTAGCTGCTCGAGCGCTTATTTTATCTTATTTTACTCGCTAAACATTTGATAAATATATTTAAATATACTCATGAATTCATTCCCGTGCTGATCAGTTTAAGGTTTAAAAGGAAAAGTTGTGAGTGAAATAAATAAAAGTAAGGTAAGAGCGATGTGTCGGTTTACCTCAGATGTCATGAGTTAATTCATTTATTCAGTCGTTAATCAGGATTTAATCTGTCAATTAAGCGTTCTTGTAGAAATTGCTTAAATGTTCTTGTAGAAATTTACTTAAATGATAGTTTCTGTGACATTATTTATTTGAGGTAAAAACTCCAAGCGAACATCATAGAGTAAGAATTAGAGTTTTAATAGCAGTCTGTTTTGTTGTTTAGCCCTTAAATTGAAGCTGATATATATATATATTTATATATGCTAATGTCCCTATAACATGTGTGTTAGTTTGTGTAAATGTTCTCTTTATATCGTTATTCACACGTCTAGAGTTAACTAAACTCGATCTGGTTTTAATGTCAGATTAAGTGTTTAATACTTTAATCATGATGTGTAGTGAAGTGTTTGTCAGTCGAACACTTTGTTTGTTCTCTTGAGCAATACATCTAAACACAACATACTCCCCGGACGCTCAACTGTCTGTCTGTGTGTCTGTCTGTCTGTCTGTCTGTCTGTCTGTGTGTGTGTGTCTGTCTGTCTGTCTGTGTGTGTGTGTGTGTGTGTGTGTGTGTGTGTGTGTGTGTGTGTGTGTGTGTGTGTGTGTGTGTGTGTGTGTCTGTCTGTCTGTCTGTCTGTCTGTCGGTCTGTCTGTGTGAGTGTGTGTCTGTTTCTTATGTGTGTGCACGCCTTTGCGCGCGTGTGTGTACATGTGTGTGTTCACTACTCACTGGATGGGTTGAATGCAGAGGTGACATTTCAGGTTTGGGTCACCATATCTGACAATTACTTTACTAAAGACTTGACAAGAAGTTGTCAACCGTGTGTGTTGTTTTTTCCCTCTTTGTTATGATCAGTGCAAACACACAGTCTAAACATCATCAGAAGTGTTTTTTCTTGAGAAGACATGGTTTTACTGATATATATATATTTATATATGTATATATATATACCTTTGCATTTCAGGCGCTTTGAATCATGCCTGTAAAGACAAGCAAGAGCTCGACGGCTGCCAAGAGAGTGACTGAGCAACGGGATGAGTCCGATGATGAGCACATCACAGCTGGAAGAGCTGCGAGTGACACCTCCCCAACACGCACACAACAACACGGTGAGACACGCACATACAGCATCTATATGAGACACCTTTGCACTGTTCAGTGAGCTTCTGTGAACACAACATGAATGTTGTATAACTCACCTAACTCACTAACTCACTTCTTTTCTAACTACTCACTCTATCAAAAAAAAAAAAAATCTTTTGTAACTTCTCTCTCTGTGTAACTCTGTAGCATTGTTGTAGCACTTGTTCACCTATTGTTGTATCGGCTATTTACCGCTTCATTGTCTCCTCGACTATTGTAAGTCGCTTTGGATAAAAGCGTCTGCTAAATGACAAAATGTAAATGTAATGTAAAATGTGAATGAAAATGAATCTCACATGATCTGCACATATTCATTCAAAATTGCCCAATGATTGGGCCTCAGTTACTGGAGTTGACTGGACATTGATGATAAAAACAACTCAATTGTAATCTAGTGACTAAAAAAGATATCTATAAAAAGAAATCATAAACCTGTTGTCATAGCGTAGATGCAGTTACATTGTGTTCTGTGATGATTTAGATGTGGCTGTGGCAGGTGAGCCCGCTGAAGCTGTCGATAATCGCAATCTGGAGGAGATTTTAAGCAGCATTCCACCTCCTCCACCACCTGCCATGAGCTCAGAGCCTGGTGCTCCACGGCTCATGATCACTCACATTGTCAACAGAAACTTCAAATCATATGCTGGGGAGCAGATCCTGGGCCCGTTTCATAAGGTACACTCATATCATTGTTATTGTGTTTAATATTAAAGCAAAGAAATCAT
This sequence comes from Triplophysa yarkandensis, assembly GCA_033220385.1. NCBI lineage: Eukaryota > Metazoa > Chordata > Actinopteri > Cypriniformes > Nemacheilidae > Triplophysa > Triplophysa yarkandensis. The sequence continues at coordinate 827,244 of CM065678.1, forward strand.
GCTTCAGCATAGTTTTATCAATTTAAATAGCCAACAGATAACTGTTCAACAGGTCGACCTGAATTCAATAATGGTCAACCCTCTTCTTTGTTATCTGCAAATTTTATTATTTACTTGTATTTAACGGTTATTTGAATCATTAACATCATTCTCTTTCTCTGTCTTATCAGCGCTTCTCGTGCATCATAGGGCCAAACGGCAGTGGGAAATCAAATGTGATCGACTCCATGCTGTTTGTGTTTGGATACAGAGCTCAGAAGATCCGCTCAAAGAAACTGTCGGTTCTGATACACAGTTCTGATGGTCATCAAGATATTCAGAGCTGCACTGTAGAGGTGCACTTTCAGAAAATCATTGACAAGGTAAACAACTTTATCTCCCAGCAAGCAGATATGTTTACATAATGTCTTATGTCATGGGGATGCCCACAATGTGAACAATGGGGTTATAGACAATGTGTAAAAAGGCCCAAATGTGATTTCTGCAACATCACTGCGTTGATTAATAAATTACATGAATGCATCTACAAAATAAATTAAATGATCCTTTGTTTGAATAACTTTAATTTAAGTTATATGTCTGCTCTAGTTTATAATGGTCTGAAAATTTGTGCTCAAGTAGAGTCTGCCTCTGCATATATGAGGTTTAGTGTCATAATGTTTATCATGTATTAATTGTGCTCTCAGGAAGGAGATGATTATGATGTCATCCCCAACAGTGCCTTCTATGTATCCAGAACTGCTGGGAAAGATAATTCATCTGCGTATCACATTAATGGCAGGAAGACAACATTTAAAGATGTGGGCATTTTACTGCGTAGTCACGGCATCGATCTGGACCACAATCGCTTCCTCATTCTACAGGTGAAAATTACCTCCCTTTAAACTGTGTGTCATATCATCCAGGTGATCATCACCCTTTTTTATATGTTCCTATTGGTGGGTAAAAGCCCTACACTGCTATAGCAGCGAATCATGGTTTTCAACAGTTACCAAATATGCAAACCATCATTTGCTGCTATAGAATTTTAAGGGAGTCTCATACACTCAATCTGGGCTGTACATTAAGGAACGGTTTGACATCCATCTCTTTTACCTTCCCTGCTTTAGCAGCACGTAAATATGGGGTGTGTTAAAATTAAGGCCAACCTCAATATTATTTGTGCTGCTTCAGTGAGGCGGGACTAAGCTGCACATCATGTTTAAATGTATGTTATGCCATTAATTTCCTTTTACATCCGCCATAATCCACGCTCCATATCTGAATGAGGATGTGTGAACGCAAAGATTCACATTTGCTTTTCAAAACCCAAATTAACAGTCTGTTTTACCAGCAATCCACCCACTTTTACCGCCACACAGTTTTTATTGTTGCTCTTTACCTTGTCTGTTTGACAGCTCATTCTGTCTACCGCTGCAGGTTGTTTATCTGTGACTTTTTCTCTACAAACATACAATGTGTCTGATTAGCAAAAATATTAAGGTCAAGGAAAAAACATGTACACACTTTCACACAATTGGAGTGTGGTAATTTTTTTTTTGATATGTCATAGTAAAAAGTATATCTGTCATTCCATAACTTGTTTCTGCTGAAGTGTACTAGTGTATGTGTGTATATGCTTGTTTGTTATTAGGGAGAGGTGGAGCAGATTGCTATGATGAAGCCCAAAGGTCAAACTGAACATGACGAAGGGATGCTGGAGTATTTGGAGGATATCATCGGCTCATGTCGTCTCAAAGAGCCCATCAATGTCGTGTGCAGGCGTGTTGAATTACTCAATGAGCAGAGAGGAGAAAAGGTAACACAACATAACCTGAGCAAAAAGCACATTCGAATAAGAGAGAGAGATGACATTACAAGACCATAGACAATATGTTACTGACAGTGCATTCTGTACCGATGCTGCTATATTTGTATAAAAGTACTATAATGTTCAGTTCTCTTGAGCTTTTTACTTTATGGACGGATGAATTTATGTCACATTCTGACCGTGAGTGTTTTTCTGTGTAGCTTAATCGAGTGAAGCTGGTGGAGAAAGAGAAGAGCGCTCTGGAAGGTGAGAAGAACAAAGCTGTGGAGTTCCTCACTTTAGAGAATGACATCTTCAAGAAGAGAAGCTTGCTCTGTCAGTTCTATGTGTAAGATGAACACACACACACACACACACACACACACACACACACACACACACACACACACACACACACACACACACACACACACACACACACACACACACACACACACACACACACACACACACACACTCACTCACTCAGCTGTAAGAACACAGTTTTTTTTCCCCCTAAGTTATGATCTAAAGCAGCGCGTGTCGGCTAAAGAAGCTGAGAAACAACAGATTCAAGACGACACCAAAGATCTGAGTGAGAAGAGCAGTGAATTGACAAAGAACATGAAGCAGAAGAATGAAGATCTTAAGGCTGTGGAGAAGTGAGACACATCTTTCATGTTTCTCTCTCTCTACCAGTCTCTTTACACATCTGATGCATTGTGTGTTTGTGCGCTGTGCAGAAAACTCAACAAACTCACCAAGTTCATAGAGAGTCAGAAGGAGAAATTCACTCAGCTGGATCTGCAGGATGTGGAAGTGCGCGAGAAACTCAAGCACACCAAGAGCAAAACCAAGAAACTGCAAAAACAGCTGCAGAAAGACAAAGAGAAGGTAAGACATGTGTCTGTCTGTCCTGCATGAGACTGCTGTCAATCATGCGATAATATCATAATACTGCACTCCCAGCCAGATCATCAAGAAATCTATTGAATTAAAAGAAAGTTTCGTAAGCCATTTATCTAATTTTGTATCACAGAAAAAATACACACATTTTATCTGTGTTGTGCAGAAAACATTCAGGAATATATTTTATTCTCGTCTTGCTGCTGTCTCTGGATCAGCGATTATCAATTTTACTGTTTGATTTATACATCACTATTTGATTGATTAATAAATATTAGGATGGACGGACAGACATGTTTTTCATCAGACTGATGTTTGTGTGCTCTTTAGCTGGAGGAGGTGAAAAGTGTTCCTGCCAGCAGTGAGAGGATTATCACAGAGATGTCCGCTCGGAAGGAGGAGCTGGAAAAGAAGAAGCTGCAGGAGGAGCAGAAGTTAGCTCAGGTGATGGAGAGTCTGAAGGAGGAGACAAGCGGCCTGCAGGATGAGAAGGAGGTGACCTTTCTGTGTTTGCACTGCCAGTGTTTGTCTATAGGATTCAGTGTTCATGTTTATATCCAAACAGTCAAAGTCACTGATTATGTTCAAGATGGCTTTCATACAGTCACAGAGGGCAGTTTTTCCTGCCTACTCGTGAAAGAATGGGAAACGCTCTCTGTTATTAACGTGTTTGTTGATTTCTCCCATAGAAAAGAGAGCAGGAGCTGCTGGAGTTAAGTAAAGCGGTGAATGAGACACGCTCCCGCATGGATGTGGCTCAGTCTGAGCTGGACATCTATCTGAGTCAACACAACACTGCTGTGAATCAGCTAAAACAGGCTAAAGACACCCTGCAGGAGACCGTCAACATGCTGAGAGACAGAAGAGCTGCTATTAAAGAGCTGGATGTCAAAATACCTCGGTGTGAGAAACAGCTCCAGCAGGTGTGTGTGTGTGTGTGTGTGTGTGTGTGTGTGTGTGTGTGTGTGTGTGTGTGTGTGTGTGTGTGTGTGTGTGTGTGTGTGTGTGTGTGTGTGTGTGTGTGTGTGTGTGTGTGTGTGTGTGTGTGTGTGTCTGTCTGTCGTCTGTCTGTCTGTCTGTCTGTCTGTCGTCTGTGTGGTTGTCTGTCTGTCGTCTGTGTGGTTGTCTGTCTGTCGTCTGTCTGTCGTCTGTGTGGTTGTCTGTCTGTCTGTGTGGTTGTGTGTGTGGTTGTCTGTGTGGTTGTGTGTGTGGTTGTGTGTGGTACAACATTTTTGACTCACACCAGTTGTGGTTTGAGCGTTGGACTTGCAAGCAGAAGGTTGCTGGTTCGATCCAGATGCCAGCAGACAATGACATTTGTTGCGTTAAATGAATGTAAATATGTTATAATGTAAATGTGTTTTAGGATGAGAAGGAGCTGGAACATATCTCAGAACAGGACAGACAAAAGTCATTGTTAGTTGGTGATATGAGACAGAAGGTGGCTGAAGCAAAGAGCTCTCTGTCCTCTAATCGCAGCCGAAACAAAGTGCTGGATGCCCTCATGCAACAGAAACACTCAGGAAAGATCCCGGGAATCCTGGGCCGCCTGGTATGTCTACATGAACCTATTGTCAGGTTACACACAGAGTGTTGGTGTCACACTTGCTTGTGTTTCTCATCAGGGGGATCTAGGTGCTATAGAGGAGAAATATGACATTGCCATCTCCTCCAGCTGTGGGTCTCTTGATAATATATTGGTGGACACCATTGACACAGCACAAAAGTGTGTCTCCTTTCTGAAGAGCCAGAACATTGGTGTAGCCACCTTCATCGGTCTGGACAAGGTGAGCAAGTACTTAGAACCGTCCCCAGGCGGAGCTCGTTTAGCAGTCTCTGGCCCGCTTGGAAGATGTTCGATGGAATATATTATGCTGAGAGAGACCTCTTTGTTTTTATGTTTACTTAAGCTGTCACATAGTAATTATGGAAGCTTGCTCGGGTCTAGTTCTCAAGACAGTGTGAGTGTCGACAAGCTGGGGGAAGGGGGGACAATTGCGCTTGAGTACGGCACTGTTCAATTTGGATAATTAAGGAGCTTATGGGTGTTTTCAGTATGTTATGACTCACTTAAACACTAGAGGTTATTGATCATAAATTATGACAAAAATGTTCCTGTGATGTTTATACGTAGTGCTAAAGACAAAACTTGAACTGCTGCTAAGGAAAGCAAAGTCAGATAACTTCTTGTTTGTTCAGATGAAAGTGTGGGAGCAGAACATGAGATCAATCTGTACTCCAGAGAACATTCCGCGTCTCTTTGACATGGTTCGTGTGAAGGATGAGAACGTACGTCCCGCCTTCTACTTCGCCCTGAGAGACACGCTGGTGGCCAGAGATCTGGAGCAGGCAACTCGTGTGGCCTTTCAGAAGGACAAGCGCTGGAGAGTGGTCACGCTGCAGGGTCAAATCATCGAGCAAGCTGGTATGTCCACCTTTAGCTGATTTATGTTTGATCATACTGAAGAGTCGCAGATGTGCTAATGTCATCTGTTTATCAGGTACTATGACTGGAGGAGGAGGACGATTGATGAAGGGTCGCATGGGTTCATCTGTCTGTGCTGATGTCAATCAGGAGCAGGTAAGATCATGTCACTTTCTCATAGCTGCAGTTAGTGACAGTGTCTTTTATTTTTATTAATAAAGTTCAGTTGGATCGCGTACGCATGTATATTCATGAGTTGCTGGTTTATTTTTATTTTGTGTGCAGCTGGATAAAATGGAGAGCGCTCTGAATAAAGAGATGATGCAGCTACAGGACTGGCAGCAGAGAAAACTTCAGCTGGAGGAAAGAGTGCACAAATCCAGATCTGAGCTGAGAGACATGAAGAATACATTGGAGAAATACAGTGCCAGCATTCAGGTCAGAAAACGCATTCTCTCACAACATGAAATAAAAATGTATTGTGCTCATTATGAAACCTTTTTCTCTTTCAGAGTCTCGCAGAACAAGAACTTCACCTCAAAGATCAGATGAAAGATCTGGAGGCCAATGTCATTTCAGCTGCTCCAGATAAAGCCAAACAGAAGCAGATGGAGAAATCACTGGAGACGTTTAGGAGAGGTACTGCTGATAGATAGAGCTTTAGTACTGATGTTAAAGCCCTTATTATATTCTAAACACTTTGCTTCTTTTGGAGACTTTGAGGTGGCATCAAGTAAAGCGGGAAAGGTGGAGGCCGAAGTGAAGCGACTGCACACGCTCATTGTGGACATCAACAGTCACAAGCTGAAGGCCCAGCAGGATAAATTGGATCAGATCAACACACAGCTGGATGAATGTTCCTCGAGCATTACTAAAGCCCAGGTGGCAATAAAGACTGCTGGACGGTCAGTTCACTTCCTCTGTGTTTGTAGCTTAACTGTGACAATAAAGTGCTTGTCCAATGTCTTTTGATGCGCTTGACGTTCAGCTGACTGTTTTGATGTGTCAGTAATCTGAAGAAGTGTGAGGAGAGCGTTTCTCAGCTCGAGAAGGACATTACAGACAATGAGACCCTGATGGAGGAACTAACGGATCAGCTGAAGAAGCTTGAGGAGCAGGCCGGTGAGATCATGCAGACGTATCAGCAGGCCGAGGTAACTGCAAGCATCACCCTCACAAAACATATCACATGGTTTCTATAAAAACATTACATCATACAAATTATTGTCGGGAGAGTTATGGTGTTGTTCTTTTTTCCATTGTTCAAAACCCCAATAACAACCAAACATCTCTTCTGAGAAACTTTTCAACATATATATTTTGTGTTTCATTGAATAACTGAACTGAACTGACACATATACTGTTAATAGCCCCAGCCCGTTGATATTGTCATTTTAGTGATTATTCTGTACATCTTTATAATAAAATTGTCAACATGCATGCGTGTGTTTAGGAGGCCCTTCCTGATGTTCAGGAGCATTATCGTGCAGTGGTGCAGGACATCAAGACTCTTCAGGAACAAGAACACGCTTTACAAAAAGAGTCTCTTAATGTACGACTCAAGGTGGAACACATCGACACGGCCATCACCGAATGTCATAACAAGATCAAACACTGGGAGAAAGAGGTACGCAGACATTACTAGTGTCCAGCTCTAGATTTCCATCAAAGTCAGCTTAACTGCCACATGTAGAGTGCATACAAATTTTGTTTTTCTTACACCCTTGGTGTATAAAGGTGACGCAGAATAAAAATATATTTAAAAAAAATACAGTTAAACACAGACAATACATATTCTATAAACACAAAGTATATATTGTATAAACCCTCAGAAATGTTTTATGAGTTGAGGATCCAGTGTATCAGTAAACAAACATAAAGATATAAATGTACAATTATTGAAGTCTAGTTAATCATCATCAATATTTACTGTACTGGTTCTGTTTTAGGGAGCATGAATGTAGAGCTGTGTGATATCACTGGAGATGTTTGTGTGTTATTCACAGGCCTGTAAACTATCACTGCACTCTATTGATGGAGCAGTAGCAGAAGAGCTGCCCACACTGAACCCAGATCAGCTGCAGGACATCACTAATCCAGATATCATCAAGAATGAAATCGCTCTGCTGGAGGACCGCTGTGCCAACATGAAACCAAACCTGGGAGCCATTGCAGATTTCAAGAAGAAGGTACAGAGACAACCACAAATATTAACACGTCTGCCTGCATCAATATCAGAAAAGCTTTATCTGACGAATACGTTTGTTATGCAGGAGGAGCTGTATCTCCAGAGGGTGGCTGAGCTGGATGACATCACCACACAGAGAGACAGTTTTAAGAGAGGCTGCGAGGATCTGCGCAAACAGAGATTACACGAGTTCATGGCCGGATTCAATATCATCACTAATAAACTAAAGGAGAATTATCAGATGCTCACCCTTGGAGGAGACGCTGAGCTGGAGCTGGTGGACAGTCTCGATCCCTTCTCTGAGGGCATCATGTTCAGGTGTGATGTCACATGACACAACTATAATAACACCCAGATGTCAACAATAATTGTGATAACATGAGCAGTGATGGCTTAAAAAGGATTTTTTGTAAATAAACTATTATTATTGTTTAAAACATGTAACATAACATATTGACAATGTTTTGACAAGGGGGGCAGTCATGGCCTAGTGGGTAGTGGGTCGATCTCCTGATCACAAGATCGCAGGTTTGATTCCCAGGGCTGACAGGTAACCCCTGTTAGCTTCCCGGCTGCTCACTGCTCTGGGTGTGTGTTCACTACTCACTGGCCGGTTTAAATGCAGAGGTCACATTTCTTGTATGGGTCACCATTTCTGACATATAGGTCACTTTCACTTTTTTTGATCATCTGAATGTGAAGATCCTTGTGTTTGTTTGCTGTGTCAGTGTGCGTCCTCCTAAGAAGAGTTGGAAGAAAATCTATAATCTGTCTGGAGGAGAGAAGACGCTAAGCTCTTTGGCTCTTGTGTTTGCTCTTCATCATTTCAAACCCACACCGCTATACTTCATGGATGAGATTGATGCTGCGCTGGACTTTAAGAACGTCTCTATTGTGGCCTGCTATATATACGTGAGTTAAGCTGTTATAATTTACTCTGACTTGAGCCTTAAAATCCATTCAAAAACAACGTTGTCCTGCGCCACTTCCCAAACCATAAGTGAAATGAGAATTTTACATTGACAGAATTAGGATATGGCCACAACTATAAACTGTCAGTTCTGTGTGTAATACATAATCTTAACATTACACATGATTACATCTTCCTTCAAACAGATTCCGGAAAGGACATAAATTCAGACATGAATAGGACTGTATAAAAATACATAATTATTCGTACATGTCTTTACCATGAGTATCGGAGTAACTCAATAGCAGACATGCTTGAGATGATGGCAGGTCCCTCTCGATCCTCTTGCAGTAAAATATGGAGCAACTTTCTGCTCTAATTTTAATTTAATGAAAGGTCAAATGCTTATCATATTCGAAATGTAACCCTTTTGGACAGCAATTATCTTATAGCAAATATAACATTGCGCACTCATCGGAATAATATTTGATTTGGGCACATCTTGCATAATGTGCATTTACTAGTTTAATAAAGTTTTGCAGATGAATTCCTTAGGTATTGGAATTTGGTACTGATGGAAAAAGAAATTTGTTCAAACTTGATGGTATCAAGGCAATTTTGTGTGTCAAAAAAAAATAAACTCAAACTCGGCCCTAGATATGATACAGGAGATGGATGTCCACTGTGTTTAAAATTATTAGGTAATATATGTGCTTTTGAGGGTTTATTTTTTTACTGTACAAATACACTGCTCTTGGTCAATAAGATGTTAACTAATAATTAGTGGTGGGCCATTATCGGCGTTAACGTAAGACTCTTATCGTGTGATAAAAAAAATATTAATCTATTCTCAAAGTTGGGTTGGGAGCTGCGTCTATACTACACAAGCTATGATGACTTTCACCTTTCCAATTCAGTTACATATAGAGCGAGAGCGAGTCTTCTAACCTGTGTCTATACCTTCTGTGAAATGACCTCATCACACGTGATGTACTAACATGATGCACCTGTGAAGCCGCTGAGTTTGCTTCTGGGAACATTTATTTTTAAGACACCGAATGACGTTTTTGAGGCAAATTGTACACGCGAATGAACTTAAATGTTCAAGCGTCCAACTACACGCGTGTAGCGTGTCATTATTTGGGTAGCACTCATATTCTGAATGCCTTCGACAGAATTCAAATCAGCCATTTTATTCTAGATTAATTCCAAGTTTACAGTGTGTATCTATGCCCACCACTACTAATAATCCAAAAATTAAAGTAGTAAAAGTATGGCTTTCTTGTGAGAATCTCACTTCTTTATTTTCACCTGCTAAGTGAGAATAATAAATAAACAAAATATGTACGATAAAAAGTTTTCTGAAATAAAAGCTTCAGTGACCAATATATCCACCCTTCTTTTAGATAACAGTCACAAGCCTTCCATTCACAGAGTCGGTCAGTTTCATGATCTGTTCAAAATCAACTTTTCTTTAGCAGAAACCACAGCCTCTTAACTTTCTTCAGCGAGGTGTACGGTTAACCTTCACTGGAAATGTCCTGTTTAAGAAGGGCATAAAAGTTCTCAGTAGCATTCAAGTAATGTACAGAAGGTGGAAATGTCATTAGCTTTTTATCTTAAAGGCATCATTAAGCATTAAAAATGTCCAACTAGCTCATCTTTAATAATATCTGCCCATACCAGAACTGAGATAACTGAACACCTCAAACGTCTTGACAGTTCAGGTAGGGTGCAGTTGTTGATAATGGGTTTCTGGTAGCTTCATGTTTGATACTTCTCAAATCTTTGGCCGTTAAATTGAGTCTTTTCTTCTCAATGCGTTTCTTGCAACCCTGTTGACTACTTCCTACAAAGCCTTTGATGGTTCTGTGATCACACCCAAACATCTTAAGTCTTTAACGGGGACACTTGAGATGTAATACAATTGTTACTTTTCTGATGCTCTGTTATTTTTTCCTCTTTACCAAATGAATGCAGGAACAAACCAAGAATGCACAATTCATTATCATCTCTCTGAGGAACAACATGTTTGAGATGGCTGATCGTCTCATTGGTATCTACAAGACCCATAACACAACCAAGAACGTTGCCATCAACCCCAAAACTATTGTTCTGACAGAGGTGGAGACGGCGAGCGCATGATCAATGAGTTCAAGTCTGGATAAACAACATTGTGTGGTCAGGTCTTTATAAATCATTCTCTGTGATCACTTGTCGCCCCTTATCTTTTTATCTCTGTTATCATTCACTCAAATACTTACTTTTTTATTAAATAACATTATTTACTAGAGTAAAACTTTTTGGAAATATTGGCACATTTTATTGCTTTGTACTCATTTTCTTTTAATAAATTGGTTAATTGGGCTCTGAAGCTTGTGCATGTTTTTACTTTCTTTGGCTCAATGTCCATTGGCAGGAATGTGTTTTTTGGCCAATAAAAACTGGCGGTGGTATGATGTCCAAAAGCCGAGCTGAAGGAGGAATTAAAGTTCAATTTAAAACTGTATACAGGCTTTGTGTACAAAGGAAGTGTTGCACAACACTGACATAACTAACTAAAAGTAATGAGGCTAGCAAACACATTAAAACATGTTAGTCCACAGGCCTTAAACATTAAATGTGTTAAAATAAGTTTAGAAAGATGGACTAATGAAGTCATTCTGATGTGACCTGCAAACTGTTTCACAATGCAACAAACATCTGGAAGCCAGATCATTCTGATCTTCAGATTTATTCCGTTCTTGAAAATAAAGGTAGAATGGAAAGCGGATGAAAGTTCCTTAAACTAGAATTAAACCGAGTTTATAATCCCAAACAGAGAACAGAACTCTTACAGTAAGAGGAACACACCGAACATGTCGACTCTGTCCTCATAACTCCAGCAGAAGAATATAAAAGCCTTATCTTTTCCTTCACTGCTGACCTGTGGACGGTTTCTTGTTCTTGGACCAGAAACTTTCATCTGGATCTGACAGTTTTGTAAATATCTGATTTTATTTTTGAAGGGGCCAAAAACTTCTGACAGGTAAACTGTTCAAGAGCACAAAACGTGTTTACACGACTGACCGTGTGTTCACACCGCAGGCGGCGCGAGCGTCAGAGCGTCCGGAAGTCGTTCACTTCCAATGAGAGCTCGCGGCGGCGAGGGACTTAACATCCGTTTAACTTTATGCTAATGAGCAGTGACGCGCAAACCAATCAGGAAGCAGCAGCGCTCCTCTTCAGAAGAGTTAAGAGAACTGTCATGTTAACTTCAGTTCTGACCTCATTATTTCTCATGAATATTCATGATTCCTTGTTTATTATATTCTTATTTCTGTTATACAGGAACATCAACAGGGACACGAATTAATAAAGTCATGTTTGAATCAAAATGCCTGAAATCTAGAGTTTGTGTGCGCGTGCGTTGGCGCGTGTTTGTGCGTGCGTTCGTGCGTGTGTGTTTGTGCGCGTGTGTGTGCGTGCGTGAGTGTGTGTGCGTGCGTGAGTGTTTGTGTGAGTGAGTCGTTGTGCGTGTTGAACAAAGGTTCAAACCCAGGGATTGCACGAATGAATACTGTAATGCAATGTTATTTAGCTTTATATAATGCATAAAGACACAGTTTACTTTACACTTACATCTTAATGATGTCATCGAACAGTTTGTTCAAGGTTTGATAGATCTATTATTTATTGTTATTGATTCAGAATGCAGCGGCAAGAGTGGTGTTCAAGGAACCAAAAAGGACCCATGTAACACCTCTCTTCATTAAACTACATTGGCTTCCTGCAGCAGCTCGCATTGAATTTAAATGTCTTCTCATCGCCTACAAGACCACCACCGGTTCAGCACCCACTTACCTTAACTCACTAATCAAAGATATAGACCCTCAAGATCTCTGCGCTCCGCAAATGAGCTGAGACTTGTGGTACCAGCTCAAAAGGGTAAGAAATCTCTCTCTCTCTCTCTCTCTCTCTCTCTCTCTCTCTCTCTCTCTCTCTCTCTGGTTTCTCTCTCTCTCTCTCTCTCTCTCTCTCTCTCTCTCTCTCTCTCTCGTCTGGTCTCTCTCTCGTCTGGTCTCTCTCTCTCTCTCTGGTCTCTCTCTCTCTCTCTCGTCTGGTCTCTCTCTCGTCTGGTCTCTCTCTCTCTGGTCTCTCTCTCTCTCTGGTCTCTCTCTCTCTGGTCTCTCTCTCTCTGGTCTCTCTCTCTCTGGTCTCTCTCTGGTCTCTCTCTCTCTGGTCTCTCTCTGGTCTCTCTCTGGTCTCTCTCTCGTCTGGTCTCTCTCTCTCTCGTCTGGTCTCTCTCTCTCTGGTCTCTCTCTCTCTCTGGTCTCTCTCTCTCTGGTCTCTCTCTCTCTGGTCTCTCTCTCTCTGGTCTCTCTCTCTCTGGTCTCTCTCTCTCTGGTCTCTCTCTCTCTGGTCTCTCTCTCTCTGGTCTCTCTCTCTCTGGTCTCTCTCTGGTCTCTCTCTCTCTGGTCTCTCTCTCTCTGGTCTCTCTCTCTCTGGTCTCTCTCTCTCTCTCTCTGGTCTCTCTCTCTCTCTCTCTGGTCTCTCTGGTCTCTCTCTCTCTGGTCTCTCCCTCTCTCTCTCTCTGGTCTCTCTCTCTCTGGTCTCTCTGGTCTCTCTCTCTGGTCTCATGGTCTCTCTCTCTCTCTGCTTCAGTTCCTCGATGGTGGAACGATCTGCCTCTGGCTTCACGCTTGTCAGACTCGGTCTCTATCTTTAAAAAACTCCTAAAAACTCATCTTTTCCGGCTACACCTAACTCTCTAACTCACTTCTTTTCTAACTACTCACTCTATCAAAAAAAGAAATACTTTTGTAACTTCTCTCTCTGTGTAACTCGGTAACATTGTTGTAGCACTTGTTCACCTATTGTTGTATCGGCTATTTACCGCTTCATTGTCTCCTCGACTATTGTAAGTCGCTTTGGATAAAAGCGTCTGCTAAATGACTAAATCTAATCTAAATCTATTAGTAAATATATACATTTACAAAAAAGGTCAGTAATATTTCATTTAAGGTATGGCACAAATTGTACCGCTAAACATCTTATGCATGTTTAAACTAGACATAAATGTTTATTATATTACTTATATTTTTTGCATCGTTATGGTGGGAGGTCTCAAAATGTATTGAGAATGACAAATTATGGAATATATATATATTTTTTTTTCAATTTTGAAAAAATATGACGTTTTTGTGTGTTAATTCTATATGTGAAAATTATATGATTTCTATTAAAAACAGTCCAACCAGAAAAAAAAGCATTAATAAAAAAGTAATCCTTTCTCTTCATTCCCAAGGTGGTCATACTGGTAATTTGTAGGTAATGTTTCGATTTCCATTACTGAATTGTAACTTTCTGGCAATTTACCAGTTCCGACTTCATGCATAAATGGGGCTTTTGCAAATAGATTTGAGGTAGAGATTGACTGTTACTGATCTGTACATTATCCCTCAAACTCGGAAATGACAACAGAAATCAGATACATGTTTGAATATTTATTTGAGTAGGTACAGAGCCTGTAGTCTATCTCCAACAGGGTATGTATACCATCTATTTTTTCTTTGAAACTACATATTGCAAACAAGGAATGCAGTGGGGGTGTAAATTAAACAGAATATAGCCATTTGGAGGTTATGAAACAGAAAGTAACAGAGGATTGCTGGAAAAGTGATCATTTATTCCTGAACGTGTCTGCTACTGTAATGTAGCTCAACACTGGACATCTATAAATAAAGATCTGCACATCGAGGTTGAGGACACCCGCAATCAAGAAAACATGTGCAAAATGGTAAAGAACTGCTTGACGGTTAGGACCATAAGTGGGCGGAGAAATAAAAGAAATGACCTAAACAGCATAGCAGGCTCTAAAAAGAAAACCCGTTTACACAAACTAAAACTCACTAAAATGATGTACGCTGTAGCTAAGCACATGCAAAGGAATCTCTCACACATAAAATGGCCATGTGTGTAATCCTCTCCCCTCATAATCACGTGACAACTCAGACAACAGGAGGAAAACAAAGGAAAAGATCATGAAAGGGTCTGAAACGTATGACAGCCCAACATTGTGCAAAGATACAACCATGCACAATGTGTTTTATATGTATTTACACCAGCACTGAAAAACTAAAATGATATAAAAGCCAAAACAGAGGAAGACAAAAAAAAAAGAAAAGAAACGCGCACATTACACACACACGGGTCGAAACGGCACTCGACTGATCCCATCAATGCCCAGAGCTCCAGTGTCACTGATAACAAAAATCATTCTAATGTGAAGAAACTCAAACGTCCTGACATTGACTTCTTTAGATCACTGATGTCCAGTCATTTCATATTTCACCGGATTGGTGGCTCGTGTTGTTGGTTTTCTCATAATCAAATCATTGCTGCATCTTTACATTCAGCCGTGCATTTCTCCAGTCAGTCAGTCAGTCAAGCGCGCACACACGCACATTCTACGTCCACTCAGTTGCACGATGACAGTCGTTCAGGAACCCACAGGTGTGCGGGTAGAGCCGTCTTCAGCGCTGAAGATGAACACAATCACACACATTTATACACATACACACACACAGTCATCCAGGTGACCTCAGAAGTGTCGGTGAGTTCTTTATTTTTGCCTCTGATTTCTAATGTGTGACATCTTCCTCTTTTTCAAATTGGTTCATCGAAAAGACACGCCTGATAGTTTTAGTTAAGTTCGCTCTCCGAACGCATTCGGTTTGATGGTTGCGTTTGAAACGTAGTCTTCAGCCACTCACTCGCACTCGCATCCACTCATAGCCATGTCAAACGTCCTGTGGAGCGTTTCCATCAGAACTCAAATTCTCTTTGATTTGATGCAGCCGTGGATCACATCAGCCAAGCACAACGGATCTCATTTTTCCTCACTTTCTCTTTCTCTCTATATATCGCTCTCCTAAATATTGTAAATGTTGAACAGAGTGCTGCATCACAAACCAAACTCCACGTTTCACTTCACCTCTAGAACTGGAACCCTTCCGCTGGCACATTGGTGGAGGAATTGAAGCCATACGTTCCTCCTTGGATGGGCTCTGGAACCAGGTTAGAGTCTTCATCGATCTGAAAGAGAAATGAAAGTGTCAAACAAAAGTTGTTTTGCTGTTTTCTGTAAACCCCTGCGACTAAACACTCGCAAGCACAGAAGTTCGAATGAACAATACTGTGACTACACAGAACACGTGGAAGTACTGCATGGCTTTGACAAACACGAGCACTTACATCATCAGATGAAAAGAACTGATCGATGATTTCATATGCCAGTTTGTAGATGTCCTCATTCTCATGATTCTGTAACTGTTCAATCTTCTCCAAACCTGAGCAGAATAAAACATTGTCATGTTAGTATTCACCAAGCTGAAGCTCCACTCAAGTGACTCACTGAACAGCAATCCTGTCTTCTCACCTCCACACTCCTCAATGAGGTTTGCGATTGTCTCTGCTTCATCATCAGCCATCTTAAGAATATTACTGAGTCCATCCAGGACCACCTGTACCACCTGAGCATCCTTCACTGTCAGCAGATTACAGAAAGGAGGAATCACCTGCTGCTGGATCAGATAAGCAACCTAAAAGACACGAAGAGTGTTAGTTGCCGGACACACACACCTCATCAGTGTTTAGTCTGTGTATGTTTGTGGACCTGATCCTTCCTTCCGCTGATGGTCAGGTTACTGATGGCCCATGCTGCCTCTTTCTGTGTGCCGAAATCTCCCTGTAAGAGACAAGAACATTAAGTATAATGTGAAAGGCAAATCTTTGCTTTAACTTAAGGCTTCAAAATCATTACTCACCTTATCCAGCAATTGAATAATCATGGGCACCAGATTAGCATCAATAACCGCTTGAACCTGTTGCTGATTCCCAGCTGTGATGTTAGACAGAAACCACACAGCCTCCTGCAAGACAAGCACAAATCACAAATCAGGACAAAAGAGATCAGACTGCCAGTGTTGTGTGTGTGGCATCACAGGGGTCGGATCAGACTGTCGGGCTTGTGTGTTTGTAGAGTCACAAGCCCGGTCGAGGTGACGGCACTGGTGGCAGAGGGTGAGAATGTTTGTGAGGCTATAATCATTGGCATGACCACAGGGAAGCCTCTGTATAAGCGGCTGCCTCAGATGCACTCCTTTATCAGCAGTGACTTTAGACCTCTGACACCCCCAACCCATTAGCCAGACACACGCTTGCACATACACACACAAACCATTAACATTAAAACCTACAGACATAAAATATGAATTTAAACCAGTCACACGCCACTCACACACCAGTGCCACACCTCTGCCGTCATCACATCCAACACTAACAGTGACATGACATTCATGTTGTACCTTGTTGATCTTTTCTTTAGGGTGTGTGAGGAGAGCAGGAAAGTGACCCAAAGCATCACAGTTTAGCACAACCTGAGTTTGTTCATCAGTTCCTGTCACAATGTTTCCCACAGCTCTCAACGCTGCTGTCTGTAAACAGATACACAGAAATATCTTCTGATACAATACAAACACATGACACTGACGTGGGGCTCCATTCAATACATTTTTTCTGTTTCTCAAAATATTGCAGCGAATCAGCTACATTCAGACTGATTCACAAAAGCTTGTTTCATTCTTTATGAGAAATCCTCACAAACACACTGCAAGAGAATCTCTCAATCATACCTGAACTTTGACCTCCTGGTGACTGAGTAATGGCACAAGATATGGTACAATCCCAGAATCGATGACCATCTGTATCTGCTCATTACCAGCATCAGTAAGATAAGACAGAGCCCAGACAGTGTCCACCAGAATCTACACACAACAGAACAAAACTCATCTCACTTGTGTAAAACATGGGAAATAAAAACATGAACATTGAGCAGAATTAAATCTTTTTTCATTTGAAATTCTTTCTAAATGACTGTATTGCAGACCCCTGACACTCTCTCACTCTCTCACTCTCTCACTCTCTCACTCTCTCACTCTCTCACTCACTCACTCACTCTCTCACTCTCTCACTCACTCACTCACTCACTCACTCTCTCACTCACTCACTCACTCACTCACTCACTCACTCACTCACTCACTCACTCTCTCACTCACTCTCTCACTCACTCTCTCACTCACTCTCTCACTCACTCTCTCACTCACTCACTCACTCACTCACTCACTCACTCACTCACTCTCTCACTCACTCTCTCACTCACTCTCTCTCTCACTCTCTCTCTCACTCACTCACTCACTC